>CM037153.1:835313-959145 GCA_020921065.1 Vaccinium darrowii
AACTTCACTGAATAAGCCAACATGTAATGTCTTAACTTCTTGGAAGCCCAGATTAATGCCCAACAAACTTTTTCCAGCGACGTGTATCGTTCCTCGCACCCCATCATTTTCTTGCTGATGTAGTAAACTGCTTTCTCGCTTCCTCCTTCCCCTTCTTGTGCTAACATGCATCCCATGGCTGAGGACGTGACACATAAGTACAGAATGAGGGATTGCCCAGGTATGGGTGGCATCAATACTGGAGGGTTCTGAAGATACTTCTTGATGGTCTCGAAAGCTTGTTGACACTTACCGTCCCACTTGAATGACACACCTTTCCTGAGTAGGCGAAACATCGGCTCGCAAGTAGAGGTTAACTTGGCGATGAATCTGCTGATAAACTGGATTTTTCCGAGGAAACTCCGTATTTCCTTCTCCGTCCGAGGTGGCTCCATTTCTAGGATGGCTTTAATCTTTGATGGATCCACCTCGATCCCTCGCGTGGTGATCATGAATCCGAGCATTTTTCCGGCCGTGACTCCGAATGTACATTTCTCAGGATTGAGGCGTAACCTGTATTTGCGGATTCTCTCGAAGAATTTTCTGAGGGCGAGCAGATGCCCTTCTCTTTCCTTGGCTTTGACAATCATGTCATCCACATACACTTCTACTTCCTTGTGGATCATGTCATGCAGCAATGTTGTGGCAGCTCTCTGGTAAGTAGACCCTGCGTTCTTTAGTCCAAATGGCATAACCCTGTAGCAGTAGGTGCCCCACTCCGTGGTGACAGTGGTTTTCTTACGATCTTCAGGAGCCATGAGAATTTGGTTGTAACCTGAAAATCCATCCATGAATGACAGCAGTGCGTGTCTTGCAGTGTTATCTACCAAGACATCTATATGTGGCAAAGGAAAGTCATCTTTCGGGCTTGCCTTGTTCAGGTCCCTGAAGTCTACACAGATTCTGATCTTCCCATTCTTTTTAGGAACAGGGACAATATTTGCGACCCATTGAGGGTACTCAGTGACTATTAGAAACCCTGCGTCTATCTGCCTTTGAACTTCCTTCTTGATTTCCAACACCCAATCTGGCCTCATTTTCCTCAGTTTTTGCTTGACAGGCTTTGCATCAGGGTATAAAGGGATTCGATGCTCCACTATTTTGGGATCGATACCGGGCATATCTGCGTGTGACCATGCAAAAACATCTTCGAATTCTTTGAGGAGATCCGAGTGAGCTTTGAATTCTTCTGGAGACAGTCCGGAGCCGATTTGAACCATGCGCGGATTACTCTCATCTCTCAAATTTATAGAAATAACTTCTTCTTTTATAGGCTGAGCATGCCTTTCATCTTCCCTTTCGATTAGAGATCGGAGTTCTTTTGGAATTTCTTCCTCAAACTCGATCCCCTCATCATCGGGGTCGACACAATTTATTTCGGACACAACAAGATAAGCAAAGTCGATTTCATTTATTTCAAAGGAAGGGGCCCCAGGGGCATGATACATGAGAGTGGACTCGAATTCAAAGGAAAAGTGGTGACGTGGAGTGATAATAGACTCAAACTCCGACTCAAAACCAGACTCAATGCTAGATGCAGCGCTAGACTCAGACTCAGATTCAAAATCAGTGCCAGTGTAAATGATTCTAGGTACAAAAGTGCAATTTTTATAAATCCCATTGGCATCCATGATGAGTGTGGCAACACCCTCCAGAGCTTCCTGTCCCAGCATCATCAGCTCCATATCTCCAACAGGCTTTAAATCATCAAGCGTCGCAGCAGACTCGTCCCCTCTCACACCTAGTGGACTTTCTTCCCCAAACAGCGATAAAAGATTCCCTGAGTCAAGAACCTCGATCCAGTCATCATGGAGCATCTTGGCTGGCTCCTCCCATTCCTCTGTTTCATCATCACTATCCCAGGTGTCGTCGGCAAAGATTTCAAATCCCGGCAGCTTGGTTTTTGCCTTTATATCCCAGAATGGTTCTGGTTCCCCCAGGTAAACAGCCTCTGGAGCTTTTACGAAGCGGATAGGTCCCTGATTGGCGCATGCCTTAGATTTGCTTGTTGATTCATAACCAAGACCAAAACGGCGATTATTTGTCAGAAACTTAGGGAATTCGGCTATCCCTTGATTGTTGCGACCAAGCCCTAGGCCGGGCAGATACTCCATTTTCAGCATCATGTCCAAGGCCGTTGATTTTATCGAGAAATCCTCGTCCATCTTGATAGTGTGTACACCATTAGAAGTATCAAAGGAAAACCCTCCAAGAGCAATGTCTTATTCTCCGTGAGCAATTTCAAGTAGGGGAGCGTTGTCAAAGACATGCGGGCGAATTCCAGAATCCCCATAGATGGTCAAGGTTCCTGTAGCTAGTCCGAGCTGAACTTTCTGATGTAAAGAGGAGGGTACGGCCATGATGTCTGACCGGTGGAGCCAAGGCCTGCCCAGTAGCAGGTTGAATGACGAGGGAATGTCGAGCACATGAAACTCCACACTAGTCTCAAATTCTTCGATCGTTATTTCCATCTGGATGGTCCCAACTACGTCTCGTCGGGTATTGTCATAAGCACGCACTCCAAGATTTGAAGGCTGGAAATCCTTGTTCTTAAAACCCAAACAGTAGGCAGTACGCAGGGGACAAACATTCAAGGCTGATCCATTGTCTAATAACACAATGGGGACCCACTTTTCCTTGCATTTGAGAGTGATGTGTAATGGCTTGTTGTGACCGGCTCCTTCCGGCGGCAGGTCCTTTTCGGTGAAGACTACAACATGCTTTGCACGGGTGGGTGTAAGTAGGGCCACCATCGTTTCAGGAGGAGTGTCTGGTGGTACCTCCATATTTGACAATGCTTTGATTAGCTTCTGACGGTGCTCTCGAGACGAAGAGAGTAACCCCCAAATGGACACTGATGCTGGAGTTCGTTCAAGCTGTTTCTGAATTGGATCACTTATTACCAGGGGATTCTTCGGCGGTGGCCTGGCGGCCGGGTTCTGCTGAATGATGACTTCTGGATGGTTAGTGACTGTGTCCTCAAGGACAGGATCCTCCCAAGTGAAATCTTCCGCTGCAGTGTGGTTGGGAAAATTCCTATCTTGAAGATGGGCTGGCTAGTAGATTCGACCACTTCTGGTTGTTCTGTTAACCGTTTCCTCCCATAACTCTTGATTTTCACCCCAGAAATTCATGTATTCTTCATCAACCTTCCGTTTGCCAGCCCTGATGGCTTCCCTTTTCTGCATTGTTTCTTGATCTTCAATCCAGAAATTCATCAGCTCATTCCTGGCCCCTTGTTCCTTGATTTCGACTGCTTCCATTTTTGTCTTGAGATTGTCCATTTCAGAGTCTTGCCAAAAGGATGGATCCAGCATGGCTTTGTTGACAGTCCACACTTCATCATTGCTTACTCGGATATCAACTACTGCTTCTTCATCCCAGATGGTAGTCATTGGGTCGGCAACTAGTACCGATACATTGGATGATGGCGGGAATGGTACCGACGGCTGTGGCAGAGATCCGTCACTGATGTATGTTTGTGGGAGCCAATCTTGGTTTCCGAAGGCGGCTCCTATGACAGAACGGCCTTCTTCTCTGAAATGTGCGAGTGGTGAGACATGGTCCGTTGGATGTCTATCTGGAGTTGATATCTTCCCTGGGGGTTCCATGATAAGTTCGTCAAGGAATTCGGGGATGGCGAGTTGGCTTGAGCCTCCAGAGATTAGCAAAGAACCGAACAATGCTTGTCGGGATTCCTCCCAATCTTGATTGCTCATGGACCATTCTTCTTCCTCCGTAACATCACTCCATTTTGGATTTTGCATCGTACTGGCATATGAGAGAAACTGAACTCCAAGATCTTCTGGCAGGGGGACAACGGGCTTTGGTTGGGTAGCTGTGATGATATAGAGGCTAGGGTCAAATTTGGTGGAGGTAAGGTCTTTTGTAGTGGAGATGAAGGATATTTGGCCAGCTTGGATGTTTTGCTTGTGATTAGGTAAAGGGTTGGAAATGGTGTTGGGCTTTTGATCGGGAAGTGGGATGGTTCCGTCGTCCACAAGGTCTTGTACCTTGTGTTTGAGACGCATGCAATTATTGGTGTGATGGCCGGGCATCTGGTGGTAGGCACAGTAGGCTTTTGGATTGTGGTTGGGGGAGAGTTCTTTGGGTAGTTCTCGAGGCTCGAGAGGCTGGATGGCTTTTCGGTCAAGGAGTTTTTTGTATACTGTGACAAGGGGAAAAGGAAGTGGGTGAAATTCTCTTCTTGGCCGGGGAGCTATTTGCTGGAATTGTGACTGGGTTACAATCTGGTTAACAGGTTCGGTTTTGGCTGGTTTGGGATTGGAAGGGCTAGCTTGGTTTTGATTGTAGTTGCTGGGTCCAAACAGAGCGTTGCCGTTGCCAGAGTAAACTCGTCTTGGTTTGGGGGCGGATTCACCTTTCTCAAATATGCCGCTTCTGAGGGCATCTTCAACTGCTAGGCCGGCTTCGTAGAAGGTTTTGAAGTCAGCGGTGGTTTGGAAGACCACCAAGTGCTTGGCAAAGTCTGGCTCTAGATTCCTTGTGATGATTCTCATCTGTTCCTTTTCTGAAGGCCGTTCCATCATCTGAGAGGCTTTCCCTCTCCACCTCTTGACAAAGTCAGCAAAAGATTCATTCTTCCCCATCTTGGTCGATTCTAGTTCTCGGACAGTCATCTCCAGCTGAATGTTGTAATTGTATTGGGCGACAAAGGCTGCCCCAATATCTTCCCATGTCCTCTTCTTAGAGATGTCCAGATTCAGAAACCAGCGAAGTGCAGGCCCAGTTAAAGTTTGCTGAAACATCTGGCCCATTGCATCCTTTCCGACGTCGTACATGGACAAAGTGCCCACATATGTCTGTAGATGGGCTTTCGGATCACAACTGCCATCAAACTTATCCCAATCCATCGGTTTGAATTTGTCGGGGAGCTTTGCATCTGGGAAAAGGCACAGCTTTTCCATATCAATCCCTGTAGCTGCTATTTTCTCCTGTTTCTGAACAGATTCCTCGAGCTTGGCTAACTTGGTTAGTACTGACTCCATGTTTTGACTGCCTGATGTCCCTGCTGGCGGAGGGAGCTGAGCGGTTAATTTCTGAATCATGAGCATCATCTGGGCCATCTGCTTGGCATTGTTGGTTTTTTGTTCCTCCAAAGCATCCTTAAGAAGCTGAATTTCATCTTTCTCCTCTGCCATAGCTGAGCTCCCGGTTGACTGTTCTGTTCCTGACTCAGTTCGAACCAATCGCCGTTCGGGGATTCGAATCCAGCCCGGTATGAGGTTTTTCTTCTTTTTGCCAATGGTTAGTACTAATGATATGCACAAATGGAGCTCAGGGATGGAGTGTATAGTACTTGTGCAAAGATGAAAAAGAGTCTATGTACAAGAAAATGATGCATGATGCATGATGCATGGAAGGATTGCCCCAATTTATCTCTTATTTTGTTGGATATATTCAAATTTCCCTGATTTATGAAAACAACGGCCGGACCGGAGGTTGCCTACGTATCCCCATGGAGAGGAATCAGGCCGTGACGTAGTTCAGGACTACAAATTTGGCTCTTTTTCTCAAAAGATCTCTTTTTTATTAAAAGCATGGAATATTTACAGACTGGCATGACAAACCTGACATGGGATCCGACAACAGACTCGATAATCAGAAATCGACAGACTCGGTAAGCAAATGACAACAGACTCGATAAGCAAGAGTACTAAGAATCACAAACTGGCTTGATTCTTCAAAAGAAGCCCTGCTAGCTGGATTAAGTCAGTGGATATTTACATCTGGCAACAGACTTGATAATTAAACAACAACATACTCGATAATTAACAGCAACAGACTCGATAATAGACCAAGGACCGCATGTTAACTCGATCCTTCAAAAAGAAACCCTTGTTGGTCTGATCTGATCATTGCATGATTATTTCTGGCTCTGAAAGCCGTTCTTAAGAGGATGGATGATTTGGAGATGCTGACCCCTCGGCGGGTCCTGCTTCGTCAGCTTTTCCTTTTCCTTTGGGGTCCTCGTTTTTCTCCTGCTTGCACTGATCCCTAAGCTGCTGTGGGGTTATGCCATCATTGTTGAGAAGGCAATCTGCAAAGCACACATCACATTCGCACTCGTCCCAGTACTTGTGGTCTGTGACTGGGTCTTCAAAGTAGTAGACGGGCTGGCCATTGGCATCAAAGTATTTCACGGGTGGCATGGTTGCGAACTCCCCATCATCTTGCTCCATCATTAGGGTGATCTTTTCTGGCATTGGCTCTGTCTTTTCGGGAAAGCAAAACTTCCATCCTTCGTTCGCGTCCCATTGGAGAGATACTCCTGGCAAATTAGCCCCAGCCAGTAGACTGAGTTTCTCGTCAAGTTCTTCTCCCATATGGTCTTCGATGTTGAGTTTTCCTAGCTGAGGCTCTTCTGGCTTGCATGGAAGCTGCTTGGGCTGAACCTCTTCGATTATCCACACGGGTGCTCCTTGGTGAGTGGTGAGGGTGGACTTGAATCGCTTGTAAGGTCCTCCAGACATAGTGACTCTACCATAAAGGAAATGCGTATTTCATTCTTGGGAAAGAGAGCCAGTTGCAGTATTTTTTGTTTTGTTTGATTTTTTTTTTTTTGATCTCTTTTTTTTTTTTATTTTTTTTTGTTTTGAAGAGAGGAATCCTTGTCTATCCAACACAATGTGTGATTGTCGGGGCAATCCTTATGGATGTGAACATGATGTAATGGCCTAAGGTTAAGCTCTCCTAATTATGCATGCAAAATGGAGACAGTATGTACATGGAATGATATATACAAAGATGGATAAGCATATAAGACGTACAGATAAACAGATAACAGGTAAACAGGATAACAGGTAAACAAGATAACAGGTAAACAGGATATAACAGATAGTCCTACCCTGCGGGTTCCTGTCCTAGGTTGGAAAGTACTACGGTTGATTATATGCAAAGGCTGGGTTTTGGTTTAAGGGGGTTTCCCTAGACTAGACCCAATATTTGCCTCCCAGTGCCTAGTGTACTGCATGGCAAAGGTCGAACGGCAGGCTGGCTCATCATCGTCCGAGGTTGCCGAGAATCAAGGGATGTCCTAACACCGGCAAGCCGGGTAGGGTAACCAAGACGCAGCGGCGGGGTTTATCCAACATCGATGCACGTGCAATGCAAAAGCTTTAACAATAAAATTGTTTTTCAAAATCCCACAAATATTTTTCAAATTTGGCTCACCAATAAACCAATTTTTATTTTGAAATTTTACTCAAGAAAACAACCGGGAAAGCTCCAGTCCGGATTGGTCGGGCGTAGCCCTGTTATCGCACCATTCCTTTCTCGATCACGCGGGGCGTGTTCATTTTTGTCAAGCTTTCGGGGGTCGTTTTACAAGTGTAAAATACCAAAATAGAAATTAATTTAAAATCCCCAGCGGAGTCGCCATTTTGTGGACGGTCGGATCCACGCGCGGCTCGGGGAAAACGGAAAAATATGAGTCGCCACCCGGGATTTATTTGGAAAATGATTTTGGTACCCGAGAAACCGTTGAAAATAATTAATGACTCTCGTGCCGTTTCTGGAAAAGATTTGATCTGCGAAACGATTCTTGGATTTGGAAGCCAGGTTACGAACGGGGAAGGTTTTGTTGAAAAGCACCCCGTTCGCCCGGGAATTTCCCGGTCTCTACTAAATTTTTGTGGGATTTTTAGAAAACATTTTATTGAAAACTTTGACAGTTAAGCAGATAAGTAGATAGAAATGATAATAAAACCATAACGGAAATAAAATTAAATAAAGAGGACTTAATAGTAATAACAGGAGAGGAAAGGGATGAAAATGTAATATAGAAGTTACAGAAAGTCAGAAAAACAGAGCATAAACAAGGGAAAACAGAGAAAGAATTTCGTTTGCATAGATTGGCCGTACGGCTTTCATGAGTTGGCCGTACAGTGCACCAATATCGACCGTACGGTTCACTTTTTGGAAAATTTTTGAAAATTTTATTTTTCGAACAGAAACTGGTTTTTGCTTAAAAAATCTGATTTCTATGAAAAGTTCAACCATCCGAGCCTAGAAATGACTATTAGAGTCATCCTAGACCCGGGGCTCCCTTTAATGAACCAAGGTTTCGAACCCGGCTCGGGAAGTACGATTCGTACCTTTGCAGGAATTTTTGAACAACAGGGGACTTTGAACTCTTTGAATGTGGAGTTCGGACAGAAGATTTTCGGATGGTTCGCGGGTTGCAGGAGTTGTGAGAGGAAGAATAGAGAATGTATTGTAGTTTTGATGAAGGTTTCGGGTGTTTTTTTTTTTTTGAACGGAAAGTGGCCGGAGAATTTTGACGGCGTATCGGAATGGTACGGAATTTTCTCCGTCTGTAAAATGGGAGCGGAGGAGGCATTTTATAGGCAAGGAAAACGAATAAAATCGGCATAAAATCTTTCTTCAATGATGAGATGCTTCTGCATTAAATTTTTCGAATATTATCTGACACACAGCCGTACGGCTAGGGAAGGTTAGCCGCACGGCTCACATAAGTAAACCGTACGGTTTGAGTTTTGAAGAATGAACCGCACGGCCTAAGGAGTGAACCGTACGGCTTGGGATGTTTTTCGTCCGAGAATTCTGAAGTCTGGAATTTGTTGTTTTGGATGCACGGGGGTAAAAATTGGGGTGTCTACAATTGGTTAGACTAGTTGCGGACGCTGGGTTCCCACGGCTGTACTCTCCTTTTCAAATCCATACTTAGTTAATTTAGTTTGGTAATTTTGTTAGTAAATTAATCTCATTGAACAAGGGGTGGCTACCTAAGAGCCAGGCTAAAACTGCAATTCCACACTTTTGAGTCCTGCACACGTTCGTCCGTCTCTGTGGATTCGACTCCGGTACTTCCGGATATTATGCTACATCGGTCGAGAGTCCTACGCTTGGGACGCGTCTTTATTTTAAGTCACCCGGTCGGTCAAGCAATATGTTTACATGTGGAATTCATGCATTTAGCAGTTAGAAGTATGGCTTTGAAGTCAATTTCTTATTTTAGTTTTTGACTTATAACTGCCAATAACTGCTTTCTGATCGAGTATCCATAGAACATCGTATTGACCCATTTATAATCTATTAATCTAGTGCTTTTTAATTAACATCAAGCCACCAACGTTTGGCATTCTTAATTACGTGTCAACTAATTATTGGATTTGTTAATTTTATATGTAAACAATACCCCTCGCGTTATCATCGTTATTCAAGGAATTTGAATACGTGTTAATGTGCTTTTATCGCTTCGAATTCTCACATACTTCCAATGTGGAAGTTATTGGCAGTTTCTTTTCACTTCCAACGAGAGAATTTTGAGCAGTTCTCACATTTCCGATGAGGAATTTATGGATAATGGGCGGTTAACTTTGCATGTTTTCTACTTACAAGAATTCGAATCGTTTCGTGATCAAACACATCTATAAATATAGCACCTTGCTGGCTAAAACTCAACGTCAATTGTTCCTTCAAACTTCAAACTTTCTCATTCAACTTAATGCAAATAGCTGATGTTACTGCTACTCAAAATGCCTTCGAAAACACGGACCTCAATGGTCACACACCTTTTCAAACTGAGAATTTGGTTACACCCATTGTGGCTGAAATTCGAAGAGAACGCTCCTATGTAATGGTTCAAATGGAGGAGCAAACACCAATTGATCCATGGAACCCTCCTATTCCTCCCACTCCAAAGTCATTTCTATGGGGTTTGCCATCTGAAATAGTAGTGGTCAAGATGGACGACCCTCCTGGTTTCAAAGGCTGGAGTAAATATCGCTCATTGGCTATGAGTAGATATTTATCTCCTTTTATTAGAGATGATCCTAATATAATGTTGCTCGACAACCTCATTGCCTCTTGTCTCACTCCTTAATTCTTTAAAGTTGAGGAATCTGAGAGATCAGGCTTTACTGGTTATGGTGAACTCAAGCAGCAAGCTACTAAGCAATATATCTATTGGTTAAATGAGGTTTGAAAGCCTCATTTTGGAGATTTCATTGACCACACTTCTCCTCCTCTTCGAGCTCTTCTAGAGAATCCAAATTGGTTCGAAGAGTTGAAAAACATTAACTTCGATCCCACTATTGCTCATGCTGATTATTCTTACACCCTCTTTCCCCACTCTGACTCTACCAAAGCCAAAGAACTATTGGCTGCTTTTGCTTTTCTGGATATGGGGATTCTTGAAAAAGATGTCCCTTATAAGAATTTTCTATGGGCTTGTGAGACCCTCCAATGTGCTATCTCTGAGCAAATTGGTTCTTTCATCCACTCTTTTCTGAGTCAGCTTCCTCTTCTTCGAATGTGGATGGAGAAAAGCAGTGCTGCCTTTGGGTTCAGCCAAGACCTCCATGATTATGAGATTGGTCATGATCAAGTCACCAGGCTTCACAATAAGATAGAAAACTTGAAGGGAAACTTCTTCAAAGTACCCACTGGAGCTTCAAAAAGGCTTCGAAAGAAGTTTAAAAGACGCATGAAGAGGAATTCTTTCAAGTTGGCCAAACTTGAAATCAAAGCCAAAAGTTTGGTTTGGAAAATCAGGGCATTGATTGAGAAAAAATTGAAATTAGATGAAGAGAACAAGGTTAGGGTGATGGAAAGGCAGTTCGTCACCTTCACATGGGCAAGGTTTCATGCCTTGATGACTTGGAGCTTTCCTCATTATTTTCAAATTATTCAAACTCCAAGTGTTGCTTCAGTACTAGTAGATGCTTAATTTTCTCTGATGTAATAGGACCCTTTATGTAGCATGTAATCTTGCTTATGTTAATGCAATTTAGTTCCTTTTATGGTTTATTTTGTATTCTATAATGCTTTTCGAAGCACCTTTAAATACTTTAAACCAATTCGAATTTAAAGCAAACAAAATAAAGAAGAATATGCTTTATAAAATTAAACCAACGAAATGGTTTAAAATGTATTGTGATTTCTAAATTAAATTCAAGCATTATTTAATGACTTACATTCAAACTTGGGCCAAAAAATATTATGGGCCCAATTACCTTTTAATCAACTCTTGAGCCGAACCAAAGTATCGTTTCATCGCAACGTATATATCTAGCGTTTAGAGCATTTCCGTAGTTACTCTTGCTCTCAAACGTTCAAACACTCGTACTCCCTCCTTCACTCTCAAATTTCTGTAATCATGGATTCTGAAACACCAATCGGTTCTTCATCTTTTCCTCTTAAGACATTAGTAGGGAAGGTAACCACTGAAGCCAATGCCAATAAAGGCCCTCTACAGAATCATGTTTTTGTCAAAAATCCCAATAAGCCTAATACCCAAATTTTAGGCTGTCACAACATTGTAAAAACTGTCACAATATACTTTTAGTACCACATTTTTAACGACACTTGTGTGACATCATATTTTTTGTCACTAAAATATTTCAGTGACAATTTTTGTCTGCGCAGTGACAATTTTTGCTTGTCACTATCTTTAAATTGTGATTCCTTGCTCTTTTATGTGCCCTTTAGGTTTGAAAACTTTGGTGGAGTTTGAAAAATCAGACGATTTCCTGGTTCATCCAATTTTTTTGTGATCCATTAAAATTCTCGATTTGTGGATGGAAAATTAGTCAAAAAAAAAAAAATCATTTTATTTTGTCTCAGTCTCCAGCCCATGTATCACTCCAACGAGGTTTAGTCTGTCACATACTGGAATTGTCTTCTTGCTCCTAGTGATGTATTTGTTTCTTATTAACTTATCGTTTGGGCAACAAGACTCCTAGTGATGTATTTGTTTCTTATAAACGATACGATGTATTTGTTTCTACTTATTAAATTATCGTTTGGGCAACAAGACCCCTAGTGATGTACTTGTTTCTTATTAACTTATCGTTTGGGCAACAAGAAATTTCGGCACATATGGCCCACTCCGAGGTGCAATTCTGTCTTTTCCGGCTCACGCACTTATGGCTTGAAAAGGCTAGCGCAAATTTTTCTAATCCTGTGTAGTCTTACTATTCTGTTGTTTTGTGCTCCTATAAACTGTTTAGGGCACTGTTACATTTTCAGAATGGGTATCCAGAAATTATTCAGAATTTGAACTGCAACGGTTCAGATTCACTTAGCCAGAATCTAGACCGTTAAAGTTCAAATTCGGGGTAGTTTCTGGGTTTCTGTTTTGGATACCTAGATCTTCTAAACTGTTTATTAAATTCCGATGACGTAATTATTACATTTGGGAATCTTTATAATATTCCCTCCATCCCATAATGTTAGATACTTTCGGGATTGTATGTCATTTTTAAATTACCTATCTTTAAATTCATAATGTTTTACCTAATTTTCAAATTGTTGTTTAGCAGAACTAATTGAACTATTTCAAATCAGATTTATATTGCTTATTAAAACATTATAAATTAAAAGATATAGACGATTTTTTATTGGACTGGAACTTTTTTGGATGGAGAGAAAATCTCTGTATGGAGCACTTATTTCTTAAAAAGTTAAAATCTGATTTCTTAAAAAGTTAAAATCTCTATATGGAGCACTTATAATGGCCCAAAGAATCGAGTATAAGCTTGCCAAGTCAAACTACAAATAAAATTCATTTTCCACAGTTACACGGAGGTAGGTCTATTCATTAGAGTTTCTCCTCCTATAAATACAGATATGCACGGTACTGTCCCATCACCCCCTCCACCCCCTACAGAAAAAAAAAAAAAAAAAAACAAATACTGAGTGAGAGAGATATGGAGGAGATGCGCTTGGCAGCAATGGCACATTACGCGAACATGTCCGACAAAAAGCAGAAAGAGGCTATGAAATTCTTCAATTCAATAGAAAAAAGCGGAGATGGAGCCGTGAGCACCAAGGAATTCTTGGATTTCATAAGAAAGAAAGGGTTCGAGATTGAGCTGCCACAAAACGTGTTTAAACTTCTAGATGAAAACAACAACGGCACTCTGAGTTTCGAGGAGTGTGTTACTTTCTTCTATATGATTAAATACAAAAAGTTCGCGTTCTGCAAAGGGTGTGGAATCTACCTATCGGGCATCCGTTTCGTATGTGTCAAATGTTACAAGGCTGACAAGGAGAAGACGTATGACCTCTGCTGCTCATGTTATCGTAATAAGAACCACAGCCATGCACACACCAAATTCTTGGACAACGATGCTCTCCACCGGCAAAAACGGGTAACATACAGACCATTCACATACATGAATGTTTAAAATTTAGTACGCATATATTTTTGAGCAATTTAAGATTTAGCATTAAATATGGAGATTTTATAAAGGAAGAAAGTTTGAATGTGACTGGGAGATTGAGGGTTAAATATCCGTCCTCCTAATGTCACAGGTACCACGTTTGTATAAGTCGATAACGTGAATTTTTTAGGATTTATAATTTTTATATTGACGTGAAATCTTATTGTACTATATAAGCCTATCGACCTCAGCTAAGAAAGCTACTAAGTTTCAAAATATGATTAAGCATTATCGTTTTTGTTTATGCTTAATCATAACAAAAGGTTAAATAGTTTGGAAGCTAATAGAATAGTGTCAATTTTTGTTTATCAATCGAGCCGATTTTGAACTGAACTTTAGAAAACCTTTTAAAAAGCAAATACACCAAGTTTGGAACGTTATAGCATAGTGTCAATTTTTCCACAATACATGATCATATGCTTTTTTCAAATTTCAATTTAGCGATGATTTGGACTTGTTAAAAAAAAACAGCAAAGAAATTTCTGTATTAATCATAGAAAAAGATTACAATAGTAAAAAGGAACCAAGGAGAAGGCATCACAACACATGAGAACATCCCAACAAGGTTGGCATCCAATCACCTGACAATGAACTTGTTAATGTGCAATACGAAGTTTGAACTTGATTTGGTTTGATTTGCTAACTATCTACGGTAACCCCCTTTATATTTGTTTTTGGTACTTGTTACGTAATTTTTGGTAGGTTACTGTAAATATTTACGTGAACAGTGAATTTTTTAGAAACCGTAACGGTTCGTAACAAGGTTATCATTAGTAGTGACATGAATAGTGAATTTTTAAAAATCCATAGTGATTCAAATTAAACTTGACAAAATCATACGTAAGAGTACCAAAATAATATTTAATGAGGCGTACCGTACCCCTTCTCAAGGGCACCTAATGTAGTACCCTCCACTAACTAATTGTGGTATTTTATGCTTTCAGGCCAAACTTGGGAAGACGTTAAATGTTGCGTTTAAAGTACTCGGTGCAACTGCAACTATTCATGGCCTAATGCTTTGAACGCAAAATTGAAGCACTAGGTGCCGTTAGTAGTTCTACATATTTTTAAAGCATGTTAAACGTTTGCGGTTTTTGCTTATCTTAGACCAAAATATCAATTTTGACAATAGATTTCAAAAACCGCCGCAGGCGCGCTTCATTATGCATCTCAATTTAAATATAAAAATTTGGTTGGCCTTCCATTTTCCATAATTAGGTGATTTGTGAATGTAATAATTGTATCCTCTTTGTATTTCAACTTCAAGATTTATATTGATGTACTAGTTTGCATTTTGTAACATATTTCAATTTCTTGTTAATTAGCCGCAAATGCTAATTAACAAGCAATGGGTGTATGAATGGGTGTATGAATACAAGCACTGCAAAAATAGATCAACAAAGAACAAAAAATGGAATAAATAAAAATCACCAACAAAAACAGAGGTTCTCCCTCATCGGAACAAGGGACATGTAGTGAGAGACTCACTACAGGGGTATAGTGAGTCCATCCGGCTGTCCATCTCAATAATGAACGCTTCGATTTGAATCTAAATGATGGACGGTTACTCCCATGAAGCGAGTCCACTTCATTGGGGATGCATGGACATCAAAATTGGGGTGTCTACACTGTCCTACAAAGAATACAAGATAGATTTACATGATGCAAGATAAGAATACGTTTGAAATAGAAAGATGATAATTACAAGCTGCTACAAGCTGATAGCTTCATGGGAGTTTATCCAATACGGAGTGGGAGTTCAGCCACGAGCGTGAAATTGCATTTCGAGGAATTCGTGAGACAGATAATTGAAATCATATATATATATATATAGAGAGAGAGAGAGAGAGAGAGAGAGAGAGGAATTATCTAGTCCGGGATCCCTAAGTCGGGACTCATAGTTCCGGATCAAATTTCATGATCCGAACCATCCAATGTGTTTAAAACGTGCTTTCAAGGGTCCTCGCGAGAAATCATCCAAAAATACATCGGGAAGGGCTTGATCTAAGCAGTTTTTCATAAAATCGTATATGTACAGTTTTTGTGAAAAACTGCTTAGATCAAGCCCTTCCCGGTATTTTGTTTGACGACTTCTCGCGAGGACCCTTAAAAACAGTTTTAAACACATTGGACGGTTTGGATCATGCAAAAACATGTTTTAAAACCTTCAAAATATCAAAAAACCTCCAGTCCAGATCTTGGACTAGATAATTGGCCTATATATATATAGGGTAAGCTTCTAGTGAGGGATCCGGACCTCCATGATCCGAGCATTTTTTTGATGATCCGAGCCGTCCAATGTGTTCAGAAGGTGTTTTCAAGGGCAAGACAGTTTTGCGAAAAACTGCTTGGATCAAGCCCTTCCTGGTATTTTTTTTTTGAAGATTTCCCGCGTGGACCCTTGAAAACACCTTCTGAAAACATTGGACGGCTCGGATTTTCCAAAAACAATTTGCAAAACAAAAAATTTACATTTTTTCTTATTTCCGGGAGGATCGGACTAGAAAATTTCCTTATATATATATGTGTGTGTGTGTGTGTGTGTGTGTGTGTGTGTGTGTGAGTCACTATTCACAAGTACTATTCATCACTATTTAGTCCACTTCCCCTCCAAACTCCCTTAACTTGTTAAATTCCGGGCCTCATTGATCCCGATCGAATTTCGATGATCCGAACCGTCCAATGTGTTTAAAAGGTGTTTTTTAGGGCCCCCACGAGAAATCAGCAAAAATAATACCGGGAAGGGCTTGATCCGAGCCGTTTTCACAAAACTGTACATATACAGTTTTTTGAAAAACGGCTCGGATCAAGCCCTTCCCGGTATTTTTTTTTTGATGATTTCTCGCATGGGCCCTAAAAAATACCTTTTAAACACATTGGACGGTTCGGATCATCGAAATTCGATCGGGGTCAATGAGGTCCGTAACTTAATAAAATCCGGGAGTTTGGAGGGGAAGTGTGGTGTGTGTGTGTGTGTATATATATATATATATATATATATATATATATATATATATATATATATATATTTGTCATTCGTTATTCCTAATCTATTACATGGGAGAGTTGGGAATGAGACTCGATCGCGGGATGCAGTGTGGGCATCCAAGAGTGCTACCGCATGAGCTAGCCATGGTGATGAAATCTTATATTACCCGAGAATATTCGCATTTTGAGGAAGTTTGAGGAGGTTTTAAGAAATATTCGGAAAGTAATATGCCGGAGAATTATGTGAAGCAGCTCAG
The DNA here is from genome assembly GCA_020921065.1 of Vaccinium darrowii. Taxonomy (NCBI): domain Eukaryota; kingdom Viridiplantae; phylum Streptophyta; class Magnoliopsida; order Ericales; family Ericaceae; genus Vaccinium; species Vaccinium darrowii. The sequence continues at coordinate 851,809 of CM037153.1, forward strand.
AACTAAATTGTCTTGCTAGTTGCTACAGCCAACAAGAGCCTCCTTGACAAATAAATGTGGGTACTGAAATGGTCTTTAGTCTCTGTTATTATTTTCAAATCCTTTAGCCTCCAATTTTTTTTTTTTTTTTTTTTTTTGTTTATACTCAAAATTTTCTTGCATTTGTTAGTTGTGTCAAAATTTTATGGATTATTGGTTCTTCTCGACGAGAGGAATCAGAAAGTAAAAATTATGATCCAAAATTTAAGCTTTTTGAACAAAAGACAAAAATCAGCCAAAAAGCCAGAATTTTTTTGGCTATATTCAAAAAAATTTGAGTTTGGATCACAATTTTTAAATTTTCCAATTCATCTTGTCGGCAAGAACCAATAATTCTGACTCGAAACTAACAAATGTGACAACATTTTGAATAACGACAAGACAATAAGTCAAGTGACCTATTTAGGACTTATTTGATAACACAGATTAAGCACTTAAAACTGAATCAATTAAGTAATAACTGATTAAGTAAGTTTGATAACCACATTTTACATTACTTAATAGATTAAGTGCCACTTAAAATTTAGGCTAAAAAGTTGAAAAAAAATTAAAAAGCTTTGAGCTATTTAATTCTGGCTGAATTCTTATTTACTTACAATCAACCATCACTCTGTTGCCGCCTCTGTCACCACCACCACCATTCAACCACCACCACCACTACCGCTACCACCACCACAACTACCAAGCCGCCACTCCACCACCACCACCACCACTGTCGCGCCGCCGCCACTACCACAATCACCACCATTGCACAACCACTACCGTCGTTGCCACCACGCCGCTACCACCACTACTACCACCACCACTGCCACACCACCACCACTATCACCATTACCCCTATACCACCACCACTATTCCCATGCCACCGCAAATTTTGAATATAGACAAAATGAGAAATCTCAACTTATTTTCCACTTCATTAGGTCCCACTTTATTTGGTGGCAAAACAATGGCCTCATTTTTTTGTGATAGTAGCAGCTGCAACCTGCAGGGGTCTTCCCTCAAAGGCTGCTAAAAAAACAAACGAAACATCTCAATTGCATATTTAATGAGAGTATCCCAATGTTAACTGGCAATTTGAAATGTGTACGTTTTCTCTTCGACTACGTTTTATTAGGAAACATCAAAGAAGAGTCAAAGCCAAAAAAAATTTCTATTTCAAGGTAATTATCTTAATAATATACGTTGACGAGTTCTTAAATAAAAGAAAAAAGTTATGCGTACGCACGTCAGTAAATGTATAGTGCGCAAACGGTGCATCTTGACCATCCAAAAGCATTTTCCGGGGGAAAGAAAAGTTAAATATTACTAGTAAAAGAGCGTTTAAAAACCGGACCGTTGATTTGTTGGAATGAACACTAAATATTTGTTCTTGTGTATTGTGTACGTGTAATGTATGTCTGTATGCATATCCGGACTCCAAATAAAAATTGGGTTAAATTCAATAGAAACCCCTGGCCTAATAATTAAAGAGCAGCTATTTGGCGGAATAGTCTCTCGTGGTTTGTCTCGGGATTCGGAGACTCTGCTACTGATGTATAGTATCGGTTGATACACCCAAAAAGTTAAAAAATTCACGACCGCTACACCCGATTCCTTTGACGTTTCGTTTGATACACCGATTTCAGTACACCGCGCGATACCGCGGTTTAAAACTATGGTCTCCTGTCTTTGAAAATGGGAGTACTATAAATCGATAATTTAGGTATTGAAGTTGTCCTGGTCTCTTGGGGGAAAGAAAAGGACTGATTGGAATTCAGTTTCCACAGAATTAGGTCCCACTTTATTTGCTAGCAAAACAATGGTCTCATTCATTTTTTCGTGATAGTAGCTGCTACAGGGGTCTTGGTCAAAGTCTGCTAAAAGAACAAACGAAACATCTCCAATGCACATGGAATTGAGCATGTCCCAATATAAACTAGCCAAACAGTCTCTCGTCTTTGTGATGGACTGTGTGTAGAATTTTTGGTTCAAATTCAATATTGGAAAACTCCACACAGGACCACACTTGACTTGTTTGTTTGCAGATCATCCATAATTACCATTAGTATTGAAACTGGTATTTTGAGAGACTTGATAAAAAAGAGTTTTGGTTGATTGATTTTATGGGGTGTTCCACTAAGGGTGTTTTTAGAATAAACTTGTTTTTCACGATTTTTTATGTCATGTATTGTAAGAGAATGATCTGTATTGATTTTTGAAAAAAACAGGTTTTTGTTAGTGGAACACCCCCTTAATTTGGTTTCGGTGAGAGAATGCACAAATTAATTTTTTCCATTGCAACTCTTCGGAGCACCTTCTCTTTGTATTACTGAATCTCTTAAAATGCAAGTTGAACCATGCAATTCTTGGCCTTTCGTTTCTTTCGATTGTGATTTAGGTTTTCCGCTATAGTATTTTCGGTATTAATTTTTGGTATTTTTTAGGACTCATTCTCCTCACATAAATCAACTTGATTTGGCATTTAATATAAACATCTTACACTTTTGACTATATATTGTGGGAAGACCGTATTTTTAATTGAACCTTAGCCTTATTTCTCCGTATGAATTTTCTCTTCTGTTTGGTTAATTTGATTTTTGGGAACTTTAGTTGTGCATCCACTATTACAATTAAAATTAAATCCACCCCATCATTTCATAACTTTCCAGTCCACTCACGTAGCAAAATAATAGTTTTACCCCCTCAATGTACAAAGCTTTGGATGCCGCCAAACCCTAGAATCTCAAATTTCTAAAAACCTAATCTTTGCTCCCCAGCAAAAACCTTGACATGGTTGCAACTTTGCGTTCTCTCTCTCTCTCGATAAATTTTTGAGTGCCGAGTGGGTACCACATGGCGGTACCCAGCGCGCGTCCCGGTTGTCTGAAAATGTGTTCGACTGGCCGGATTTTAAAGAGAGAGAGGAGAGAGTGAGGGGAAGGGGATGGGAGATATGTGGACTTTCCAAAACACTTTTAGATTGCTGGGATGCATGCTCAACACCGCCACGTGATACCCGCTCGGCACCCAAAAATTTTCCATCTCAAATTGTTCGCGGACTGTCTTCAAACCCTCATTTTCAATGGTAGTAGCCAACAAAATTTTCTCATTTCTCTAGATCCCTAACAAAATCGATATTTAAATGTGTTATGCATTATCTCTCTAATGGAAATTGACATCGTCAAAGTGTTTGCATTTTCTTCAAATGGACACAATGTCTACATTTTCTTCAAATTGACATAATGTCTGCCTTTTCTTCTATAAACATTGGGAGATAAATTTATCTCTCAGTACCTAGCAATCTAGTATAACTGTTACTGCATAAAATATTTTTAGAAGTATTATGTTTTTATGCGTATTATAGCATCAATGTCAAACCTGAAAATGACTAAAATCAGCTCATCTCTACAGCAAATTCGGTTAGTCCCTTTTATTTTTAAGCTTGGTTTACCCAAAAAAAAAAAGGCCGATAGGTGTTTGCCTTGTTTTTACGAGTACAAAAAATAACGATATGTCTATATGAAAGTAGAACAGATAAACTTATCTTTTCACATTTGTAGTCTTGATTTGTAAGTTCAAGAGATAAACTTGTCCGAATTCCAAACACAAACTTTGGCATTGGGTGAATGGCTTTGGCCTTAGAGTCGATGTCTCTAATAACAGCAATGCTTCGGAAGCAAACAGTCAGATATAGATGAATTCGAGGTCGTCCGATGCATTTGAGTTTCATTGTCCATTCGTCTAAGTAGGGGCGGCGCAGCTCCAGGATTTTCATTCCGCGCTAATAATAAAAATACATAGCATGTCTATGATGAAAAATTGTATGGAAAAAAAAAAAGCCCTAACAAGGCAAAAGAGATAAATTAATATATATATATATATATATATACATTACATCGTTTGATAAAAGGAGATCTGCACATATTACAACATCCCATCCCATGACGATTCTTCAAATTTTGTATGCTGACAGAGGAGGGGGGGAAGAGGGTGAGGGAGGGAGAGAAAAGAAATCGTCTGATTCCCTTCAATTTTTTAGTGTTTCCACATTGAACCAAAAGCCAGACAACCACTATCCTTAACAGGTCCTTTGGCAGGAGGGGTGAGAAAAGAAAGGAAAGGTGAGAGATTTCCATTAATGATGAGAAAAGAAAAGAAAGAGGAAGAGTTTCCCGTGTGTTAACCAAACAAGCGTGAGAAACGGGTTTCTCTTCCTCCCATTCCGGCGACTGAACTTTTTCCGGCGACTTTCCGGCGGCCAAAACAAAGCTTCAAAACTCAAATTTTTTAACAGATCTTGATTCACCTTTAAGAGACGAAGAGAATGGTGTAGGTTTGACGACGATCCGATGAGGTGTGAACCGCAGCTGCCGCCGGATGTCGACGACGATCTCTCTTTCTTACGAAATCGCGCCACTTTTGGCGAGAAACAAAACTGGGGTCTGTGGTGGTCTGGTCTCTCACGCTTTCTCACCCTCTCTCGCCTCTTGTTGCATCCAAACGAGGGAGAGAAAGGGTTTTCCTTTCTTCTCCTTTCTTTTCTCTTCAAATCGCGCAATCCAAAGACACCGTAATTGTTTAGTATATATATATATATATATTGGACTCTCATAATTGGGCTACGTTTGTTTTGTTTTTTTAAGACTATAACAATTTGGTTCAAGTTTAGACAGAGGAGGTTTTGAGAAATATTCGGAAAGTAATATACCGGAGAATTATGTGAAGCACTACAGCCAACAAGCGCCTCCTTGACAAATAAATGTGGGTACTGAAATGGTCTTTTAGTCTCTGTTATTATTTTCAAATCTTTTAGCCTCCAAAATGAGAAATCTCAACTTATTTTCCACTGCATTATGTCCCACTTTATTCGGTGGCAAAACAATGGCCTCATTTTTTTGTGATAGTAGCTGCTGCAGCCTGCAGGGGGTCTTCCCTCAAAGTCTGCTAAAAAAACAGACGAAACATCTAAATTGCATATCCCAATATTAACTGGCAATTTGAAATGTATACTTTTTGTCTTCGACTACATTTTATTACTGTATGAAGCATCAAAGAAGAGTCAAAGCCAAGATATTTTTCTATTTCAAGGTAATTATCTTAATACTGTATGTTGACGAGTTCTTAAATAAAAGAAAAAAGTTGTGCGTACGTATGCACGTCAATAAACGTACGTATAGTGCACAAATGGTGCATCTTGACCGTCCAAAAGCATTTTCGACGGCCCGTCTTTGCTTTTTTACCAATAAAAGTTAATTATTACAGGTAAAAGAGTGTTTAAAAACCGGACCATTGATTTGTTGGAATGAACACTTAATATTTGTACATGTGTATTGTGTACGTGTAATGTATGTCCGTATGCATATGCGGGCTGCAAATAAAAATTGGGTTAAATTCAATAGAAACCCCCAGCCTAATAATTAAAGAGCAGCTATTTGGCGGAATAGTCTCTCGTGGTTCGTCTCGGGATTTGGAGGCTCTACTATTGATGTACAGTATCAGTCGATACACCAAAAAAGTTAAAAAATTTACGACCGCTACACCCGATTCTTTTGACGTGTCCTTCGATACGCCGATTTCAGTACACTGCGTGATACCGCGGTTTAAAACTATTGTCTCTAGTCTCTGAAAATGGGAGTATAAATCGAGAATTTAGGTATTGAAGTTGTCCTGGTCTCTTGGGGGAAAGAAAAGGACTGATCGAAATTCATTTTCCACTGAATTAAGTCCCACTTTATTTACTGGCAAAATAATGGCCTCGTTCATTTTTTCGTGATAGTAGCTGCTGAAGGGGTCTTGGTCAAAGTCTGCTAAAAGAACAAACGAAACATCTCCATTGCACATGGAATTGAGCATGTCCCAATATAAAAACTAGCCAAACAGTCTCTCGTCTTTGTGATGGACTGTGTGTAGAATTTTTGGCTCAAATCCAATATTGGAAAACTCCACACAGGACCACACTTGACTTGTTTGTTTGCAGATTTGTCCATTACCATTAGTATTGATAGGGCAGTAACTGTTGTCTTTTGGTTGAAATTGGTAATTTGGGAGACTTGACAAAAAAGAGTTTTGGTTGATTGATTTAAGGGGGTGTTCCGCTAAGGGTGTTTTTAGAATAAACTGGTTTTTCACGATTTTTTGTGTCATGTATTGTAAGGGAATGACCTATATTGGATTTTATTAGTGGAACACCCCCTTAATTTGGTTTCAGTGAGAGAATGCGCAAATTAATTTTTTCTATTGCAACTCTTCGGAGCACTTTCACTTAGTATTACTTAATTTCTTAATTAGTTTGATCATTGCTGGAGTAGGCATGCAGAATGCAAGTTGAACCATGCAATTCTTGGCCTTTCGTTTCTTTCGATTGTGATTTAGGTTTTCCACTATAGTATTTTCGGTATTTTTTGGAATTTTTTTGGGCTCATTCTCCTCACATAAATCAACTTGATTTGGCATTTAATATAAACATCTTACACTTTTGACTATATATTGTGGGAAGACCGTATTTTTAATTGAACCTTAGCCTTATTTTTCCGTATGAATTTTCTCTTCTGTTTGGTTAATTTGATTTTTGGGAACTTTAGTTGTGCATCCACTATTACAATTAAAATTAAATCCACCCCATCGTTTCATAACTTTCCAGTCCACTCACGTAGCAAAATAATAGTTTTACCCCCTCAATGTACAAAGCTTTGGATGCCGCCAAACCCTAGAATCTCAAATTTCTAAAAACCTAATCTTTGCTCCCCAGCAAAAACCTTGACTTGGTTGCGACATTGCGTTCTCTCTCCCTCGATAAATTTTTGGGTGCCGAGTGGGTACCACATGGCGGTACCCAGCGCGCGTCCCGGTTGTCCGAAAATGTGTTGGACGGGCCGGATTTTATGGAGAGAGAGGAGAGAGTGAGGGGAAGGGGATGGGAGATATGTGGACTTTTCAAAACACTTTTAGATTGTTGGGATGCATGCTCAACACCGCTACGTGATACCCGCTCGGCACCCAAAAATTTTCCATCTCAAATTGTTCGCGGACTATCTTCAAACCCTCATTTTCAATGGTAGTAGCCAACAATATTTTCTCATCTCTCTAGACCCCGAACAAAATCGATATTCAAATGTGTCACGCAATATCTCTCTAATGGAAATTGACACCGTCAAAGTGTTTGCATTTTCTTCAAATGGACACAATGTCTACATTTTCTTCAAATTGACATGATGTCTGCCTTTTCTTCTATAAACATTGGGAGATAAATTTATCTCTCTGTATCTAGCAATCTAGTATGACTGTTACAGTATAAAATATTTTAGAAATATTATGTTTTTATGAGTATTATAGCATCAATGTCAAACCTGAAAATGACAAAAATAAGCTCATCTCTGCTGTAGAAATAAGTTTTCATAAATAAGGCCGATAGGTGTTTGCCATGTTTTTACGGGTACAAGAAATAACGATATGTATATATGAAAGTAGAACAGATAAGCTTATCTTTTCACATTTGTAGTCTTGATTTGTAAGTTCAAGAGATAAACTTGTCCGAATTCCAAACACAAACTTTGGCATTGGGTGAATGGCTTTGGCCTTAGAGTCGATGTCTCTAATAACAGCAATGCTTCGGAAGCAAATAGTCGGATATAGATGAATTCGAGGTCGTCCGATGCATTTGAGTTTCATCGTCCATTCGTATAAGTGGGGGTGGCGTAGCTCCAGGATTTTCGTTCAACGCTGATAATAAAAATACATAGCATGTCTATGATGAAAAACTGTATGGAAAAAAAAACTAAAAAAAAAACACCTAACTAGGCAAAAGATATATATATATATATATATATATATATATATATATATATATATATACACATTCCATCGTTTGATAAAAAGAGATTTGCACATATTACAACATCCCATCCTATGACGATTGTTCAAATTTTGTTTGCCGACAGAGGAGGGGGGGAAGAGAGTGAGGGAGGGAGAGAAAAGAAATCGTCTGATTCCCTTCAATTTTTTAGTGTTTCCACATTGAACCAAAAGCCAGACAACCACTATCCTTAAATGTTTAGTATATATTGGGCTCTCATAATTGGTCTACGTTTGTTTTGTTTTTTTAAGAATATAACAATTTGGTTCAAGTTTAGACAGAAGAGGTTTTGAGAAATATTCGGAAAGTAATGTACCGGAGAGTTATGTGAAGCAGCTAGGAACTATAAATTGTCTTGATAGCGCTACAGCCAACGTTACCGTTTTCCTTACGAGGGGCAGTACAGTTACTGTGCATATCCTTGTAGTTATAGAAGGAGAAATATTACCACCTTGTTTGAAACACTTTCCGGAAATTTTTTTTTGGAAAAAGTAGTGGGACCCCCCTTTTCTCTCTCTAACTTTTCAATTATTATTCTCATTTCTCACTCTATCTCTCTCCACCTTTTTTCTCTCTACACACGCGAAAGGACCTAACTCCGTACAACGCGGAATCAGAATATTATACCTCCTCCATTCAAAAATAATAATTTTTGTTATCTTTTTTTAGGCAGAAAAAACTCTGACCGTAAAAGTGCTCTAAAACTACCAAATGCAGATACTCGAGGTGAGAAAATTACCCTTAATGATTAAAAAAAAAATTACAAAAGAAAGGTCGGTCCAGCCCGTAACTCTTCCTTTTGCTGTTGACTGACTAACCCTTTAAAGTGACAGGTCATGCCGTCACTTTTCATTTCCTGACCCGCCCCGCTCTCTCTCTTCTCTCAAGTGTTTTGGCTACATGTAAAGAGCTGCCTTTTGGCTTAAGAAGTTTTCGGCATGATTTTTTTCTTTTTTTTTTTCAGAAAATTGGCCTAAAGGGCAAGTTTGGGGCTTTAAAGGGTGTTTAGTCCAGCCTAAGTTATTATAATAATTCCAATACATTGATGTGAAATTTTTCATGCTTCAAAGACAACACTAGACAAAAATACCCTAAATGATAAAAAAAAAATACAAAAGAAAGGTCCATCCAGCCCGTAACTGTTCCATTTGCTATTGACTGACTAACCCTTTAAAGTGAGAGGTCATGTTGTCACTTTTCATTTCCTAACCCGTCTCTCTCTTTTGCGTGGGTCAGACACTTTAATTAACTTTTTGTCTCTTTAATTTTGGGATTAAGTTCAATTTTGGGGTTCAATTTTCGGGGGGTTACGCTCTTTGGAATAGGTTATAGTTGGTTTAGGGATTTTGGGTTTAGGCACTTAGTATGCACTTTCCAATTATAGGATTTTAGTTGTTTAGGCACTTTCAAAGGCACTCTAGTGTTTTAGGCACTTTCATTGGGTACCTTAGAATTTAGGTTTATGGTGCAATTTACAATTTTAGGGTTTTAGTGGTTTAGACACTTTCATAGGGTACCCAAGGGCCTAGATTTAGGCACTTTATTTGGTTTGAGGGTTTAGGCACGTTCACAAGGTTTGGGGGGTTTAGGCACTTTCATGGGTTAGCGATGACATTTTGAAATGTGTAGGTGATTTGTCCTCTTGGCATTAAAGAATTAGTTTGTATCATATTTCCATGATTAACTCTTTTATCATGTTCTTGTCGAAGAGGACCCTTTTTTTGTGAGTTTATTTTAATTTTTAGTATTTTTGGATCAATTTTTTGCATTATATCATTCGTCTCGAGGAATCAGAAAAATATAAATGTATAACCCATAGTTGAAACTTAGCATATAACAAGCCAAGTATGCCAGACCGGCTTTGGGGTTTTTCTTTTTCGCAAATGATTATTAAACACGCAATCCCGAAAGTATCTAACATTATGGGACGCAGGGAGTATTGTAAAGAGTCCTAAATGTACTAATTACATCAACAAAATTTCCCAAGAAAGAGCAAGAAATTAAATAGATAATAAATAGTTCAGAAAGTCTAGGTACCCATTCGGTACCCAGAAACTACCCAGAATTTGAACTTTAAAGGCCTAAATTCTTGCTGAGTGAATATGAAACGTTGCAGTTCAATTTCTAGGTAGTTTCTGAATACCCATTCTTGATATGTATGTACAATTTATAGGTCAAAACAACAGAATAATAAGACCACCTGATTAGAAAATTTTGCACTAGCCTTTTCCTGCCATAAGCGCGTGGGCCGGAAAAGACAAAATTGTACCTCGAAGTGGGCCATATGTGCCCAAATTTCTCGTCGCCCGAACGATAAGTTATGCATGTTTTTTTACAACTCTTATAGTTTTCGTTTGATAATGTATTTTATATGCAATATGAATCTTATTTGATATATCTCAATTACTTCTATTAGACAAAATTTTTAAAAACTTTGAAAACATTGACGATAATAAGATATAGACGTTTGAAAATGACACGGGTATTCGTAGGGAACATTAAAAATGGGAGAGTACATCACAACAAGCAAGTTGAGCAAGAAAACAATTCCAGTATGGGACCGGGACCCTGCTATTTGACTTGACCTCGTTGGAGTGAGATATGGGCTGAGACTCAATAAAAAGATTTTTTTGAGTAATTTTCTATCCAGAATTTTTGCGGTTCACTAAAAAAATTGGATAAAAAGGTTTTTGAGAACCGGGTTCTCTCCTTTTCCCTGTGGGGCCACTGACCCCCGTTTCTTATTTTCTCTCTCAGCCTCCTTTTGGGAGGTGTTATAGTAGTGCACAAATTGTACACAAATGAGTTGGTGAGATCTACTTCGTAGTCTTATACAAATGATCAAAACCGTTCATCAACTTTAAAATAACTTTTTTAGTCGCCTCAAAAAAAATTAGCTCTATTAGATTTTTATAACTACTTGATCTGATTAGTTAAATTTTATTTAACATTTCTTCATAATTTAGGATTCTAAATTTTGAATGAAAATTGAAAGATTAGATCAAATATTTAAAGTTTTTAAGTTGAGATGATTTTCTTGTAGACCAATCAAAAAAATTTTAAGTTGAGATGATTTTCTTGTAAACCAACCAAAGTGGACCCCGCCTATTCATTTGTGGACAAATTGTGAACTACTATAACACCTCCCAAAAGGAGGACGAAAGAGAAAATGGGAAAAGGGCGTCAGTGGCCCCACGGGGAAAAGGAGAGAACCGGGTTTCCAAAGCCCCAATCCAACACACTCGAAATCGTCAGATTTTTCACACTCCACCAAAGTTCCCAAACCCAAAGGGCACGTAAAAGAGCAAACTGTCACAATTTGAAGTGACAAGCAAAAATTGTCACCGCACATAGACCTGGTTGAAGTCTATAATTTTTATTTTCTTCTTCACCTTTTTTTTTTTCTTTTTTCCTACTTCTTCTTCGTCCTCCTTTCCATTATTTATTTTAACTTTTTGGTTGGTTTCTTGCCTTTCTGGCTTTTCAGGTCGTGGGTGGTTTTTTTCGCCGGTGTGCCACTGTCTCTTTAATCTTTGTTTTCTTTTCAAAGATTAATCTTTGGTTTCTTGCCGGTGGTTTCTCTGTTTCTGCTGCTACAATTTGGACTCTTGGAGTGAACTCTTTGTTTATTTTTTCTGCTGCAAGTTGGTGGACAAATGATTTATCATATTATGTATTATATGGGCATTGCAACTATTTTGGAAATTATAGTTCTTCGTTATAGTCCAGACTCTGTTTTTTGGGCTTTGTCATTAATGGGATTTTTGAATCCCACTGGTGCTTGCAATTGTATATTCCATATATAGATAATGCCCCATATCATAGATTTTTTATCCAACGTTGTGAATTATTTTTGTCCAATCAGGCCCAATTATCATTTTCAGTCTAAATCAATAAAATCGTTTTTTTTTTTCTTTTTTTTGGTGAAGAGATAAAAATTTAGTATCTGTGAAGTTGCCAGTACAAACTGCCGCTAGCGAAAATCGTTGAAACTAGCTAAAATCAAATGAAACCGAACTGGTCTAAAAAAATTCAAATGGTTTTGATTTTGTTTGGAATTTAGAAAACCGAAAAACTTCGGTTCAGTCCGCAAAAATCTCAAAAACCGGATTAAACTGAATGAATTACACCCCTAGGTAGGTGCAGAAGCCGAGAGTGCCTAGGCCCATGTGTGGGCCCATGTGTCTTTTTACGAAATATTCTGTCACTCTCATATATTCTAGATTTCATTTAATTCTAACCTATTCATTTCAAAATTATAACAATTCCAATACAATGTTGAAATGAGATGTCCTAAAGCAAAAAATGGCCACCCCTTACGGTTTGAACCCATAATGTAAAAAATTCGAGAGTGGCTAACCAATGGCCTATAAGCATTATACTTTAGTAATTATTTACTACAATTTTTATGGTTGTCTTGTTTATTTCGCACTGTCAAAATATGCCTGAATCACCAAGTGGCCGGCATGGAGAACCGCTGCCTAGCACAAATAGTCTCACTAGTTCGATTATCACGAAACAAGTAAAATCGTTGTATGAATCTTACTTACAATCTAGAAAATAAAACCCTTTGCAACGTACAAATACCAATACCGAGAGTACAAGCTAGCTTCATCAACGCCCGAGAGAGAGGGTTAGCCAGCCATTGGAGCGGGAACAATCAAGGCTTTGTAGGAACGCCATGAATCTCTTCTAGCTTGCTCTTGCTCACTTATATAGACCTCGTAAGTCATATAACCCTTAAGAGAATAACAGATAACCCTCGGAAAATGTCTAATGTCCATTTGTTATACTCCAGGAACTTTACTGCAGGAAATAAAATCTCGGATAGCTCATATACAGCTCATGTTCATGGCATTAACTCTTCACAAGTGTCACGTAAGCCTTGTTTCATACCGGTATAGAGAACCGAAAAATTGTTTAATTGGTGCTTGGTGCTGGAATTTGAGGGCGCTACTTTGTACTTTTGTTTTTGAGCTGGTGTTTGTTGTGTTGCTGTGTTTTTCTGGAGCTTTGTTTTCCTGCTAGCTGTGAGGTGCTGTTTGGGAGATTTTAGTTTTCGGTGGTTGTTTTGGATGTTTTTCTGTTCTTGGTGTTGTGGGGTGCTTTGTGCTTTGTGAAATTATATTAGCTAATTAAATTGGTGGTTATTAGTTATTAATACTAGTAACTCCCAAATATTATATTATGTATTTAAGTGCCTACTAAATGCAATGGTTAATTGCATGGGAGATTTGTTTTTCTATATAAAGGTGGCTAGTCCACAAGATGAAGAGAGACGATTATTGACGAAAATATTTTATCAAATCTATGAGCTATATGTAACACATATATCGAGATTCATTGAGAGATAGATTTATTGTTTTGAGCATACGGGTGATGTTTGATTCGTGTGGAAAGCTTTAGCTACACACAAAGCTTCCGTGGATGATTGTTATATCTTGGGAGCCATGTAAAGACCCGTATTTTTGCATAATTTCCAGGAATACTATTGGGTAAATGTGAGGAAACGAAAACTTAGTTAAATGGGTCAATGTGAGAGCATTAGATTACATTTGGGTCTTTTTAAAACATATTTGAAACATGGGGGCGTTGTAAGTGTTAAGTGGGAGGTGTATATATACATGTGTGCATACAATATATGACAAAATTCACCCATTTTCTCCATCTCCCACAGCTGCCCTTCTTCCTCTCTCCCTCCCTCAATTTTCCTCCATTGTTACACCTCAAAGCTCCACCAAAACCAAATTCCTTCAAGGTTCCACCATAAAATCTTCTCCTCTACGTGATTTCAAGCTTGTATTGCATTCGTTTCGCACCAAGAACTCACATTTCGGGTTGGAGCTCATTGGAGGCTAGGGCTTTCATTTTCTCACTCATTTCAAGCCCAAATCTTGAGGTAGGAAGACAAATTCTACTCCCTCTAGTTGTATCTATGTGATGTATGGCATATATCTTGCTCTGGTTCTTCAATTCCATCAATTTCTTGATTTGCTCTCATAAGTGGGTTTTGTTCGATTGATTTTGTAATCTATGATTGGGATTGTTGTTGATGCAATTGTTGGTTGTTTTACCCTCCCTTGATGTCCATTAGTTGCTTGACATTTTCAATTTTTGGCCTAAAACATCATATATGCACTTGGGTTGAAGTTTCATGCTTTGGAAAAAATTCGCAGAAAATCTGGGTTTCTCCAACCAGTCGAGCAAAAACCTCCAACCGGTTGGGCACTTCTAAAAATTTCACACGAATCTGTCTCTACCCAACCAGTTGGGCAAAAACCACCAACCAATTGGGCTTTTCTGAAAAATTGTGTTTGTCTCTGTTTTGGTCCAACCAGTTGGGCAAAAACCTCCAACTGGTTGGGAAACACTAAAATATTATATTTTCATCCCTTATCCTCCCCTTGAATATTGGACACATCGTACATCCCTCAAACTTTATTTTGGCAACATTTGGGTAATGTAAAGAGTTGGTTTGACCTTTCGATGCAAATGATAATTTTGGCACCAAATGTAAAGTTTTGAATCAAAAATAATTTATGGATAAAACTGAACTCTAGGGATCACCCGTTTGGTGTCCCTAGCCATGGGTGCACGGAGCCCACGAAATCCGGCAGGGGTGCACGAAGCCCACAAAATCCGGCAGAGGGATACTTCCTTAATAAAATTGATGAGTATTTTCTTATGAAATGTCGTTTTTGATGTATTTGGACTAATTTGGTGTATTTGACGAAAATTGGTTTTCGATATGCGAAAATGAGGATTTTGGTAACTATTTGGACTTTGGTGGGATACTTAAACATAATTTGGGACACTTATACACATTTTAGACACGTGAACACATTCCGAGTACTTAGTGGTTGAGTTAAAACCTTTTGTTCATCCTAACCTTATACTTTGATCGTGTCCATCATCATACCCACTCATTATGCATGTATCATGTCTATACACCTAGCGATGGTAGAATAGTTTTCCTACTGGGCTAGTGAGCTCAACCTATCAATTTTCAGGTACTCGGCATGGAGCATGAGATGGATGCTTGAAGTGTGGTTGCATATCATTGGAGTTCATCGAGCATGAAGTTATTTTCCCATCTTTGTTTTATATTTTTGAAAGATGGTTTTGTAACTTCAATTTGTTAATCTTTTGACTGTTTGGTTATTGTAAGCGACGGGCTGTTAGAGAGAGAAAGAGCGGCGACGGGCTGTTAGGAGATCAAGGGTACTGGATCGTCGGTCCGACCTCCACCGCAGGCAACGGTAAAAGCCTGTGGATAAGGATCGGGGTGAATGTATTTCTGGCATCTCATCGCCTGAATCGCTTGGTGAGGGTTTGAGTTTTCATATTCTCAAGGGTCGTAATGATCCAAAGGTGAGTGAGACGTGGATTAGGGCCAAGGCAAACTTCATCTGGACTGAGTTCAAGCAGGAGGTATGGGTGAGAGATTTCCAGTCCCCTTCGTTCCAACTGTGTTCGTTGATAATCTGCCCCATCAGATCCGCAAGATTTGGGTATTCAATCTCTTCTCAAGGTATGGCAAAATTAAAGACATTTTCATCCCAAATAAAAGAAGTAAAGTCACCGGCCAAAGTTTTGGATTTGTGAGGTATTTCAAATTTGATGATGCTGCCTTAGCTGTGGAAAAAACGAATAAATTGTGGGTCTGGAACCATAGTTTGCAGGTGAAGTTTGCAAAATTTTTGAGGAAGGAGGACAACCATGGATTTCAAGGAAGTGTACAGAAAAATTACCATCGAAGCAACCCCCATCTCACGGAGAAGTTGGGATCTGAGAAAAGGGGGAAGGAAGTTTGGAGAAGAAAAGGTATTGTGGAATCAAGTAAACAAGGAGAAATTAGAAATAACAATCAGTCTCCAAACAAAACCCCGACTAAAATCCATGTTAAATCTTATGGTAATGGTTGGCTTATGAGGAGTGCCACTGCAACTATTCGGAAAATGGTGTCAACATCAGACTTAGAGGTGATTTTTAGAAAAGAAGGGGTTCAAAATGTCCAAATTAAACCCTTGGGTGGAAGATCTGTAATAATCACATTTCCTGATGAGCAGTCCAGAGATTCAACCATCAAGGAAAGTTGGATCTCAATCTGGTTTGATCAGATTAATCCTTGGAACGGAGAACAAGCTAGTGAAGAACGGTTTGTGTGGTTATCCTGCTTTGGAATGCCGATTAGTGCTTGGGCAGTTCCAAACTTTAAGGAAATTGGAAGTGTTTGGGGTCATTTCATTCAAGTTGATGACTCCACTTTAAAAGGAAAATCTTTTGCATCTGGAAACATTCTTATAGCCACAGAAAATTTGCAGTTGATTGAAGGTACTATTGAATTGGAACTGGAAGGTGTTACTTACAATGTTCGAGTTAAAGAAGAAGCTTCTTTTAGAGTTATTAGCAACAAAATTTTCTCTACTCCAGCACCATTGTCCATAGATGAGCCATGTGAAGAAGAAGAGGATAAAGTACAAGATGAATCGTCCAAAGCAGTGGAAGAGGGAAACAAAATTTTTGGTGGGGAAAAATTTGATAAAAAGGCTATGGAGAATGACACAAATGAGTTGGCACACTCTTCTAACAATGATTCAGTTGGCTATAATCAGATTCGAAATGAGGTGGAACCCCCAATTAATGAAGTTATTATTGACACATTTAGCTCTACATCGGGGATTGGTAAGTCAATAGTGGGAAATGAAGTGGTTATGGACAGTTTTGGGGAAGCTATACCTCTTAACTCCTTGGATGCTATCAATGGTTCAACCCCTCCAGCAGACCTCATTAATCAGGATATTAATGTAATGAGTTTTATTACTGATCCAGTGGAATTAGAGTTAAATGATGAAGAAGATTTGAATGGTCTTGGTCATGATCTAATTCCGGGTGAAGAAGAGAATAATGGGCCTCATGCCGACAATCTAGTGGAAGCAAATACAGCTACAATCCAAGCTGCAATCAAAGGAATTAAAGGCAAAAAGAAGAGAAAAACCATTAATGAAATACTTGGACTCTCAAAGGTAAAACAAGACTCTAAAAAGGGTGGAAAGAAGTGTGTTCTATTCAGATCAGCAGTTGCTGCTGCTGCATTATCGGCATCCATTTCATCAAATGGAATCAACAACAAGAATAAACTCCTCTTGAACGAAGCTCAAGCTGTCTGGCAAGTCAACAAACTTTACATGAATTATGATGGAGAAGAGGAAGAGGTCATAAGCAAAATTGCAGAGTTAAGAGCCCATGATAATAAGAGGGCTGCCGTTTGTCATCTCTAATCTTCACTGTAGTAGTGTTGTATCAAGGCTTTGTCTTCTATCTGATGAAGATACTGTCTTGGAACATAAGGGGACTTTCTAAGTTGGAGAAAAGGGGAAGAATCAAGAAGTTGCTAAAAGAAAAAAGAGTGGATGTGGTTTTGTTTCAAGAAACTAAACAGGGTGCTGCTGTAACAAATGACTTTATTAAATCCATTTGGTGGGAAGATCAGTTTCACTTTCTGGACATTGAAGCTTCAGGTACTGCTGGTGGTTTGTTGTGCATCTGGAATCCTAAATCCTTCTCATTAGTGGAAAGTTGTGGATCTAGAAACTTCATCATCCTAAATGGTATTCTCAATAACTCCTTCAACTGTGTTATTGTGAATGTCTATGGTCCTTGCCCCACCCTAGATAGGAGGAAATTATGGCACTCTCTCTGTAATCTCAAACAGACTTTTACTGATCCTTGGTGTTTGGGGGGGGACCTTAATGAAGTTAGGAATATTTCTGAAAGGCAAGGTTGTTCTAGTAGAAGTAATGGCATGCATGATCTGAATAAGTTCATTGATGACATGGAATTGATTGATTTTCCTATGTTAGGTAGGAAATTTACCTGGTCCAATTCTCAAGCAAGTGAAAAGTGGAGCAGAATCGACAGATTTATTGTTCATCCTGAGTGGGTGGAAAAGTTTAAACTAAAACTTTGGGGTCTTCCTAGGATTCTTTCTGATCATTGTCCTATTCTTTTGATGGAGGATGAACGCGACTGGGGCCCTAAACCATTTAGGTTTTACAACTTTTGGTTTACTCATTCAAATTGTCTGAACATTATGAAACAAGCATGGGAAGGTTCTCAAGTTCAAGGTTTTGCTGCTTATAGAGTAATCCAGAAGCTGAAATCTATGAAAGAATCCCTTAAAATTTGGAGCAAGGAGGAGTTCGGAAATCTGCAATTGAATCTCAAGCAAGCTGAAGATCAGTTACACTCTTTGGATATTCAGGCTGAAAATAGTACATTGCTGGCTCCAGATATACACAAAAGAAGAGAATTAAAATTTGAAGTCTGGAGATTGAACAGGCTTATTGAA
Organism: Vaccinium darrowii; assembly: GCA_020921065.1. Lineage (NCBI taxonomy): Eukaryota > Viridiplantae > Streptophyta > Magnoliopsida > Ericales > Ericaceae > Vaccinium > Vaccinium darrowii. Next base: position 870,033 of record CM037153.1, read on the forward strand.
AGAATGTGGCTACAAAAGTCAAGAGTACAGTGGCATTTGAAAGGTGATCGAAATACTAAGTACTTTCATCTCATGGCAAGGAACAGACAAAACAGAAACTCTATCAATTCTGTCACCATCAATGATTAGATTATTGAAGATCCCATGCTGGTTAAGGAGGAAATTTTCAATCATTTTCAGAATATCTTCTCCGAATCATGGCCTGTGAGACCTTTCTTTTGTGCTCCATTTGGTCAAGCCATTGATGATTCCATGAACTGCAACCTTATCTCCAAATTCACTGAAGAGGAGATTTGGAATGCCATTAAATGCTGTGATGGCAACAAAGCACTGGCCCTGATGGTTTCAACCTCTCTTGCATTAAAAAGGGCTGGCCTTTTATGAAAGTTGACATCCTCAAATTCATGGACGAATTTCATTCAAACTGCAGCCTACCCAAAGGTTTCAACACTTCTTTCATTACTTTGGTTCCCAAGCATGAAAACCCTGTCAATCTCTCTGACTTCAGGCCCATTAGTTTGATTAGTAGCATGTACAAAGTTCTGTCAAAAGTACTTGCTGCAAGATTAAAACCCACCCTGAATACTGTCATTGGAGAAGTCCAATCTGCATTTACAGGAGGTAGAAGCATTCAAGACAGCATTCTCATTGCTAATGAGATTGTTGATGGCTGGAGGAAATCTAGAACTAAGGGTTTGGTTATTAAACTTGATCTAGAGAAGGCTTTTGATAATCTCAATTGGGTATTCTTGTTTAAAATGATGAAGATGCTGGGATATCCAGATAAGTGGATTATTTGGATTCATGAATGCTTGTCTTCTTCTCAAGTCTCAGTCCTTGTGAATGGATCAGCTACAAAGGAATTTAATTTGCAGAAAGGGATCAGACAAGGGGATCCCTTATCCCCCTTTCTTTTCATCATTGCTGCTGAGAGTCTTAATTGTCTTCTTAAGGAGGCTATCAGTCATGGAAAGATAAAAGGGTTGAAAATTGGATTTGATGGACCCTTATTGACCCACCTTCAATTTGCGGATGATACTCTGATATTCTATGGAGCTGACTTGGTTGAGATCAAGAATGTTAAAGACTTGTTAACAGGGTTTGAAATTATGTCTGGGCTAAGTATCAATTACCAAAAAAGTGTGGTGTGTGGGGTCTGCTTAGATCAATGTCATATTAATGAATGTGCGATGGCTCTTGGTTGCAAAACTCAATCTCTTCCTATCAAGTATTTAGGGATGCCTCTTGGTTCCAGTCCAAGGTTGAAATCAACATGGAAACCTGTTATTGAGAAATTCAAATAAAGGCTATCCTCATGGAAAAGAAGAGTTCTATCTTTTGGGGGTAGGCTCACTCTTGTGAAATCTGTGCTTACTTTTTTTTTTTTTGAACGGCAAAGAAAAGATTTCATTCAACTTAGAAAACATAATACAAGCATATAAGGGAAGTTAAACAGAGGTCAACCCAACTAGAGCTAATGATACAACTACGATCAAGTCGAAACATAAACTGGCACCAAGGAAGGCATCAGCCGTAACAACAGAGAAAGCTACACTTGAAATAATCTGAACCTTTGGGAAGCATACCAAAAAAAGATCTGTGCTTACTTGCTTACCAATCTTCTACTTGTCATTATTTAAAATGCCTGAAGGGGTGGTCAAAACCATCGAAGGGATACAAGCAAAATTTCTATGGGGCAGCTGTGATTTAAAAAGAAAGATCCATATGGTTAGTTGGGGGAAAATTAAACAAACAAAGGATTCTGGCGGTCTTGCTGTGAGAGGGATAAAGGAAATGAATGAGGCCCTATTGTTAAAATGGTGGTGGAGGTTTGGGTCAGAAAAGAATGCCTTGTGGAGAAATGTACTCTGTGCAAAATATGGCATGGATCCCAATTCATGGTTCCCAAGTATGAGAATCAATAGGAAAGTTTCTGTGGTTTGGAAAGACATTTTGCAGATTCAAGATCTTAAGCCTCAACTGTTCTCTAAATTCTCTGAAAATGTCAGAATCACGGTTGGGGATGGCAAAGCAATTATCTTCTGGTCTGACCCATGGGTGGATGGTAATAGCTTATGCAATTTGTACCCTAATTTATTTAGAACCATTGTAAATAAAAAAGAATCTGTAGCAGAGGTTTTTCAGAGAAAAGAAGAGTTGTTCAAATGGGATTTCCAATTTAGAAGAAACCTTTTCATCAGAGAAATGGAAGACTTGGAAGGTATGATCAATTTGCTAGATGGCTTAAATATTTCTATCCAAGATAGGCCTGATCACTTGGATTGGGTTGCATGCAACTCCAAAAGCTATTCTGTGTCCTCTATGTATAACTTATCACTTGTCCCTGCATCTGAAGTGGAGTTGAGAAACAGTAAAACTTTCAAATGGATTTGGAAAAATGTAGCCCCTTTTAGAGTTCAATGCTTTGTTTGGTTGGTCAAATTAGGAAAATTAAAAACTGGAGACCACCTATTGAGAATTGGAGTCATTCACCATCAAAACCAAGCTTTTTGTAAGTTTTGTGGTGAAGTCATTGAATCATTGGATCACTCTCTTCTGTTATGTCCCACTATTTGGGACTTATGGTCTGTTATTTTAAAGTGGTGGGGGTTTGAATGGGTAACCCCATCCTCTGTGGAGAATCTTCTTTTTTGGTGGGTAGGCCACAAGCATAAACCAAATATCAACATCATTTGGAACTGCATACCTTTTGCTACCCTTTGGTCTATTTGGAAGGTGAGAAATGAAATTCTGTTTCAAGGTAAATCTTTTGATAAGGAGGAAGTGTCAGATCTTATTAAACTGAGGGTGGCTCTTTGGGTGAGAACTAAATGGGTGATGGCTGATTACTCTGTAAATGAGTACATGTACAATCTGAAAAGCATCTTGAAAGTATTATGATTCCTATCTCTGGGGTGGAGTTGTAGTGTCTGGGGGCTTGGGTGATCTCTCTCAAGGATGTCTGCTATGGACTGCCCTGCAGCTGTGGGGTTCATGATCTACATACAGATGTTACTTTCTCTATGGTTATTCATATGGAGGTTCCATGGTTTCCTGCTGCTGCTGTTAGATTGGTCTCACAGTTTATGATTTCTATTACCTCTGGATGTTTTCTGCTACTGCTGTTTGTGCCTGCTCTTCATTGGTGTGCTGCTGTCACATTATAGTTTCACAGTTTATTGGATTGCTTTTGGCTGCAAATGACAGTTTATCATCGAGGAGGCCAATGACAGCTCGAGGATTGTCTCTTCAATGTCTGTTATATTGGGTTCTGATGCTGTCAAGTTATGCTTCCCAAAGGTTTAGATTATTTCAAGTGTAGCTTTCTCTGTTGTTACGGCTGATGCCTTCCTTGGTGCTAGTTTATGTTTCGACTTGATCGTAGTTGTATCATTAGCTCTAGTTGGGTTGACCTCTGGTTAACTTCCCTTATATGCTTGTATTATGTTTTCTAAGTTGAATGAAATCTTTTCTTTGCCGTTCAAAAAAAAAAAAAAAAAAAAAAACTCTTAAAACTTGATACTTATGCATTTGGGTTAGGGGTACTCGTAGTTAGAACTCGTCTATTATTTATGGTGAGAATGTATCCATTTTGACTTTGATTATTCAAAGGGTGAATGTAAGACTTTGACTTGTTCCATGTGGATATTATTTATTTTTGGTTTATTAAATTTGAGGGCGTGACAAGCCGAATGTCACACAACTCGGTGCAAGAGGGGACATATCTTCTCTTAGGAGAGCGCTTTACACAGGGACAAATCTTGGGAGTGGAATATCTTCTCTTAGCCTCCGATAATTTTTAACGGTATATACGAGTTATTTGAAAGGCTCCAAGTAGTGAAAAGACTATTGCATTTGGTTGGCTGGGCAAAAGTCACACAAGACAAAAAGCATGGTGGCTTGGGGATTAGAAGCATAAAAGAAATGAACGAATCTCTTCTTCTCAAATGGTGGTGGAGATTTGGTATGGAAAAGGATGCCTTGTGGAGGAAGGCGTTTGTAGCAAAATACAAGCTAGGTGAAGGGTTGTGGTCTCCAACTTTGGAAGTCAATAGCAAAATGTCAATCCTGTGGAAAGATATAGTTCTAGTTCACGAAAGACAGCTAAACATGTTCTCAAAATATGTGGAAAATGTCAAATTCAGTGTGGGGGACGGCAGGAACCTTCTTTTTTGGAAAGACAACTGGCTTAATAAAGTCTGTCTTGCAGTGATTTACCCCTCCATTTTCAGATTGATCAATAAGAAGGATGAAACAGTCTACGAGGTGTTAGCAAGAAAAAGGGAACTTTCGTGATGGGATTTTCAATTAAGAAGAAGACTTTACCAGTGGGAGGTAGAAACTCTAATAGCCATGTATGAGATGATAGATAGAAGAGGAGTAATCATCATAGATGGAAGGGTGGATCAACTTTCTTGGTCAGCTTGCAGCTCCAACAGGAAAACGTAAAGGTTCCCAAAATGGATTGCTGAAGGTGCTGCTACAATCGGGTGGAATGAATTTGCTGCTGCGATTTCTTGTTTTTGCTATGATTCTTTTTGTTTCCTCAGGGTTAGTGTATTTGGGAGGGAGTCTATTGTTGTATATGTACTGTGATTCCCTGTTGACTTCTTGTCAACTTGTTTCTTGGGTCTTGGGAAGCATATGATTGTCGTGTGGTTAGGTGCCAATCTAGTTGGGATGTCTCCACACGTTGTGATGCCGTTTTCCTTGGTTCCCGTTAATCTTTGTAATCCATTCCAAAGATTAATAAAATTCCAAAGAAGCATGGGAGATATTAAAAGTTGAATATCAAGGTTATGATAAGGTTATCTCCATTAAACTTCAAACACTTTGGAGAGATTTTGATAATCTAGCAATGAAGGAAAATGAATCCGTTCAAACATTCTTTTCCCGAGTTGCTGGAATTGTCAATCAAATTCGAAGTTATGGAGATACCCTTACGGACAAAAGAATTGTCGAAAAAGTTTTAAGAAGTTTGCCTCCAAAGTTTGAGCATATTGTTGCCGTTATCGAAGAATCCAAGGATTTATCTAAACTTACTCGACATGAACTAATGAGTTCTCTCGAGGCACATGAACAAAGAATGAGCAGGTTCACAAATCAATCCTTGGAGCAAGCATTTCAAAGCAAAATCTACTTTGGAGGAAAGAATCAAGCAAATCAAGAGAAGGGCTCATCTCGAGGAGGAGGCATGAAAGGACGTGGAGGCCAAAATGCCCGGAACAAAGGAAAATGATACGACAATCAAAGGAATCCCAATGGCGGTAACTCTAACTCTTCTTGCATTATTTGCAAAAAAACAAATCATGCATCCAAAGATTGCAGATTTAAATGCAAGAGATGCAAAGTTTCCAATCATTCCGATCGTGATTGTTGGTTCAATCATGAACAAAGCAAAGCTAATTATTCTCTTGCATGAATGCTCAAGAAGAATCAGATAACATTTGGTACTTGGATAGTGGATGCAGTAATCATATGATAGGCGATCGTAAAAAGTTTGTGCAGCTTGACAATAAAGTCTCTTCTCAAGTAAAGCTGGGAGATGGGAAGCTGCAAAACGTTGAAGGAAAAGGAGTTATCGCCGTCTACACAAAGGGAGGTAACAAAAGATTAATTTCTGATGTCCTTTATGTTCCCGGGCTTACTCAAAATTTACTAAGTGTGGGGCAATTATTGCAAAAGGATTATGCACTTAAATTCGATAATGGTGAGTGCATAATTGTTGACAAAAAGAAAAATTTTACGGTGGCCAAAGTCAAAATGACTCCAAATAAAATTTTCCCATTAATGATGCCACTTAATGAAAATTTTGCCCTTAAAGGAGAAAAAGTTGATGACTCATATTTGTGGCATCTAAGATATGGCCACCTAAATTACAAGGGCATGAGGTTGCTAAAGGAGAAAAATATGGTGAAAGGGCTACCAAATATTGATAAAATTGATAAAGTTTGTGAAGGGTGCATATATGGGAAAATGCATAGACTCCCATTTCCAAAGTTCGCTTGGAGTGCAAAAGCGCCTTTGGAATTGGTGCATTCCGATATTTTTGGCCCTACCAGAACACCATCACTTGGAGGAAAAAGATATTTTCTCCTATTTGTTGATGATTATACAAGGATGATGTGGCTTTACATCCTTGAGAAGAAATCAGAAGCTTTTCCTGTATTTCTCAAGTTTCAAGCCTTGGTGGAGAGACAAAGTGGAAGACTAATAAAGACACTTCGGACGGATCGTGGTGGTGAATACATCTACACTCCGTTCTTGGAGTATTGCAGGGAAAAAGGAATCAAGAGGCAACTTACAGTCCGGAAAACACCTCAGCAAAATGGAGTAGCAGAGTGGAAGAACCGCACCATTGCAGAGATGGCTCGAAGCATGCTCAAAGGCAAAGGCCTACCAAACACATTCTGGGCTGAAGCTGTCAACACTGCTGTGTTCATCCTCAACCGATCTCCCACAAAGGCGGTACGGAACAAAACGCCATATGAGGCATGGTACAAAGAGAAGCCACAGGTACATTTTCTCAAGGTTTTCGGATGCATTGCATATGCGTTAGTTCCCTCAGAACAAAGGGAAAAATTTGATGAAAAAGGGGAGAAATATATTTTCATCGGATATAGTGACGAGTCCAAGGGATATCGTCTCTATAATCCAAGCACAAATAAATTTGTGGTTTCCCGAGATGTGATATTCGATGAAGCTGCTACATGGAAATGGGAGGACAATTCCTTCCAAAAGCAAAAGTTTTTTGAGCCTTTTGATGCAGGAGATGGGCAAGAAACTTCTACTCCGGACCCAAGTCCAAGCCAAAGTCCCCAAACCGGTCCAAAGAGCCTATCAGAAGATCTCAATCCAACGAGAAAGGTACACTCCTTACGAGACATATATGACTCATGTGATTTTGCCTTCTTCACTTGTGAACCACAGAACTTTGAAGAAGCTGCAAGTGAAGAAATATGGAAAAAGGCAATGGATGAGGAAATTGCAACTATCGAGAAAAATCACACATGGGATCTTGTGGAGCTGCTGAAAGACAAAGACGTAATCGGGCTTAAATGGGTCTATAAGACAAAATACAAAGAAGATGGATCAATTCAGAAGCACAAAGCACGGTTAGTGGCAAAAGGCTACTCGCAGCAGCCTGGAGTGGATTTCAATGAAACATTTGCCCCTGTCGCTCGCATGGAGACGATTAGAACAGTTCTTGCCTTGGCGGCGCAGTACGAGCTTCCAGTATATCAACTCGACGTCAAATCTACATTTCTTAATGGCGAACTAGAAGAAGAAGTTTACGTGGAGCAACCGCAAGGCTACATTGTCAAAGGAAAAGAAGACAAGGTGAACCGACTTCGCAAGGCTTTATATGGCTTGAAGCAAGCACCTCGAGCGTGGAATAGCAACATTGACAAGTACTTCTGCCAAAATGGTTTTGAAAGAAGCCGAAGTGAACCATCACTCTATGTCAAAAAAGGAGGTACGCAGGACTTCCTCATTGTCTGCTTATATGTTGATGATTTAATCTACACAGGCACCAATTCAGCGATGCTTGAAGAATTTAAAAGGGCCATGATGAAGGAGTACGAGATGACTGATCTCGGCCTCATGAGATATTTTCTCGGCATCCAAGTAAGGCAATCCAAAGGAGAGATATTTATCTCACAAGAAAAATATCTTGAAGATCTGCTGAAGAAATTCCGCATGAGTAACTGCAAGCCAGTTTCTACTCCACTTTTTTTAAATGACAAGTTACAGCTAAATGATGGAGCTGAGAAAGTCAATGCTACGGCCTACCTAAAATTGGTTGGTTCGCTCAATTATCTCACTCATACAAGGCCAGATATTGTGTATTCTGTGAATCTTATTTCCAGATTTATGCACGAGCCAAGCAAGCTACACTATACTGCAGCAAAGCGGATTCTCCGTTATCTTCAAGGAACGAAGAAACTCGGCATCAGGTACACAAAAGAAAATGATAGCAAGCTTATTGGCTACACCGATAGCGATTGAGCTGGATCAATTGATGATCGAAAGAGCACGTCTGGCTACGTATTTTGCTTGGGATCTAACATTATCGCTTGGAGTTCAAGAAAGCAAAGGACAATTGCTCTCTCATCAGCAGAAGCAGAATATATAGCAGCAACAGATGCAACATGTGAAGCTGTGTGGCTCAGAAGAATTCTTTCTGACATGGAGCATAAAGAGGAAGGCCCTACAGTCATCTACTGCGATAATATGTCAGCCATAGCAATGAGCAAAAATCCAATTTTTCACGGCAGGACAAAGCACATTGAGCTTCGACATCACTTTATCAGAGACTTGGTGCAGAATGGAGAAATTCAGCTCGAATTCGTCAATACGAAGGAGTAGCTAGCTGACATAATGACCAAAGCAGTGGCAGCAGAAAAATTCTCTCAATTCTATGAAGTCATGAAGATTACAAATTAAGGAGGAGTGTTAAAAATATTAATTTGTAATCTTCTAGAGTTGGGTAGAATGTGTTAAAATATCTAAGTAAAAATATAGAAGTGTGTAGAAATGAGTGAAGTGTCTAGAAAGCTTGAGGAAGATTTTTGATAGGCGCGTGGCAAGCTCGCTTTTGAGCGCCTAAGTAGGGTGGTTTAGCATGTTAGACGTGCGTTTTGAGCTTGATTTTCCATTTGATATATGCGCATGGTGTTTTTGTGTATTGGGCGTAATTTGCAGGTATTCTAAGGATGTGGGTGCGATTTCGAGACATTGGGAGTACATGCACGTAGATCAAGAGTTAGAATTGCACGGAGTTTGCATGGAAGTGATCGTAACCCGTCGGGAGCGCTACCTCATTCATCTGGAGCGCTCAAATGGGGCACAAAAGGGCTCAGATATGAACAGAAGGATTAGGAGCGCTACACCAAAAGTGGTGTAGCGCTACCGGTTTGCTGATGGTCAACGGTCAAGGTAAGGCGCGGCCGGTCAACGCGTAGGATAATGAAGCGGTAGCGCTACCCCATTTCTTGGTAGCGCTACCCCATTTCTTGGTAGCGCTACCGAGCGCTTAGCGGGCGCAATGAACGCTGTCGTTTTGGCTTCGCGGAGAATATTTTGGGATTTTCGTCGTTTTTCAGTAGGATTACTAAGTTTAGTATAAATACTCTTGTTAAAACCCAGATTAGGGTTCCACGTATTATTATTAGGTTTTATGTTTTGAAGTTTTCGGCTACAGTTTTCTTCCAGCATTATACATTCAAGCTTGTTCCAGATTTTCGAAGTTTTAGCTTTTGGATTGGTGTTTTGTATTAATAATCAAGTTTGATTTCTTCTTGCAATCTACGGTATCGTTTTCTGTTTTTATATTTTATTCTTCAAGCATGTCTAGATCTAGGTTTAATTTGATTTCTGCAGTTATTAACACCATGAGCGAGTAGTTTTATAGAGTGCGGCCGCGGGGTGAAGGCGCTCCGTGGCTAGTTTGATTAATGTTCTACCTCGGGATCGAATTAATTTAGTTTTTGAGCAATTTTAGAAGACGAAAACTCTTCTAACAAACAAAACCCAGGCATCGCCGGAATTCGAATGCGCACGGAATCTAGTGACAGGTGGTGCGCATTTGTTAGGGATCCTTGTTCTTATTCTAAAATCAATAAAATGAATAATTATGGCCCGAGTAAACATTGGTTAGACTAGTTGTGGACGCTGGGTTCCCACGGCTGTACTCTCCTTTTTAAATCCGTTTTTAGTTAATTTAGTCTGGTAATTTAGTTAGTAAATTAATCTCATTGAACAAGGGGTGGCTACCTAAGAGCCAAGATAAACTGTGAACCCGTCATCTTTGAGTCCTGCACACGTTCGTCCGTCTCTGTGGATTCGACTCCGGTACTTTCGGATATTATGCTACGTCGGTCGAGAGTCCTACGCTTGGGACGCGTCTTATTTTTAGTCACCTGGTCGGTCAAGCAATTTTTGTATTAGAAAAATATGCAACAATCAGGAGCCTTCTCGAGGAAAGAAGGTCGGCAGATTAAGTCGGTGACTGGCTCTATAAATAGGAGGAGTGCTACGTGCACAGCACGCTGTGCACAGCAGCTGTGCACAGCAGCCCGTTTCTCCAGAGACCGCTCATTTTAGGCTAAATTTTGAAGTGATTTTTGGTGTTTTGTTAACGCCTCTAACGATATCGAACGAAGCTCATTTTTTACAGAGACCTTAAACGACATATTTTGAACAAAATGAGCGGCTCCGATCATCTTTCTACGACCCGAGGCTGGAGAAACGGGCTGTTGTGCACAGCTGCTGTGTGTGTAGCATTTCTGCTATAAATAGAGCTTCACATTGTACCTTTCGCTGTAATGAAAAAGACATTTCATTGACTTGTACTCCTCCCTTGTACTAGACAAGGAATAAAGAAAGCAGTCAAAGTTTTCTACTGTCCCCAACGACACAATCAGCAAATCCAATTACAAAAGTCTCCACAAACTCCCTTATTACACTTTCAGTCCCTTCTTTACCTATAACTCCATTTATCTCCCTTAACCTTCCTTCTATTTTAAACTAGCACCCCAACAATTCTTTTGTGGAACCAAGTAAAAATCTGTGTCTATGCATTACTGTTTTGTGTTCTTGATTAATTTTGCACGTTGTGTGTTTGTCGGTTTGTCGGAATTCCCATCAAGTAGTTGTGGAAGAGACCATAGTATTAGTCTGGAGATGTGCGCAAACTGACTCAGAACAATGCATTACCAAAACTACAAAGCTATGCGGATTGTTTTTGAATGAGAGGACAACGTTTGCCTCAAAATTAAATTTGCGGATTTTAAAACAAGAAATCCTGCTATCTTGCAGAATTTGGGGATTGTGGACTCAGCTTGGCGATTAAGAGTGTTCTTGGAAGATATTTACATAATTATCAGAAATGAAAACGGTGGCATGGACGTAATTGGCCTTGGAGAACCCAAAAAAGAAAAGAATGGTGAAGTGGGTGCAAATCAATTGTATCAACTTCATCAACATTTGTTCTCGATCATTTTGGTTGCCGCGTAATTTTCTTGGAATATATGGAATGCATTTCTTTGATGTTTTGCATTGAATTGGGTGTCCCCTCCAACTTATGCTGATTTGCGCATCCGCTAGTGAACGGGAACTAGTTGAGGTGCAAATTAATTAGTTCGGACACGTTAAGATATCAAAAATAAATTTATGTTGATTTTGCCATATATATAGTGGTTTGGTTTCACGTTCAAAGGGTTGAAAACTTACTATGGCACAATGGGAGTCCATATTTTTTGCGGTATTGTGGATTATCTAGTTGTATAGAAATGAGGTAGTTATTTAGTCCTATGAAAGTCTTAACTGGGTTGAGGAGGCTGATGAAGGGAGGAATCAGGGGTCCCGTAGTAAGTGGACTCACTTCATGGGTGTAGTGAGTCCATCCAGTTGTCCATCTCGTCACCGACCGTTCATTATTTAGATCAAATCGGAGCGTTCATTATTGAGATGGACAGCTGGATAAACTCATTATATCCCTGTAGGGAGCCTCTCACTACACATGCTCCTTGTTCCGATGAGGGAAAAGCTCTGCTTTTGCTGGTGATTATTACTTTTTCCATTTTTTGTTCTTTGTTGATCTATTTTTGTAGTGCTTGTATTAATACACCATTGATTGTACAATGGTCTCTCTATTTTTTGGGTTCTTGTTAGCATTTGCAGCTAATTAACAAGAAATTGAAATATGTTACAAAATGCAAATTAGTACATCAATATAAACCTTGAAGTTGAAATACAAAGAGGAAACAATTACATTACATTCCCAAATTACCTAATTATGGAAAATGAGATGCATAATGAAGCACGCCTACGGCGGTTTTTGAAATCTATTGTCAAAATTAATATTTTGGCCAAAGATAAGCATAAACCGCAAACGTTTAACATGCTTTAATTTAAAAATATGCAGAACTACTAACGGGACTAGTGCTTCAATTTTGCGTTTAAGGCATCAGGCTATAAATAGTTGAACCGATCACCGCTTTAACAGCAACCTTGAACGTCTTCCTAAATATGCCCTGAAAGCATAAAATACCACAATTAGTTTAGTGGAGGGTGCTATATTATGTGCGCTTGATCGAAGGGGGTACAGTACGCTCCATTAAATATTATTTTGGTATTCTTACGTATGATCTTGTCAAGTTTTGAACCCCTATGGATTTTTAAAAATTCACTATTCATGTGTCACTACTAATGATAACCTTGTTACAAACCGTTTCGATTTCTAAAAAATTTGCTGTTCACGTAAATAGTCACAGTAACCTACCAAAAAATACGTAACAAGTACCAAAAACAAATATAAAGGGGTTACCATAGATAGATTTTCCCTTGGTTCGCAAATCAAACCAAATCAAGATCCACCTGTTAGATAGATAGAAGAAGTAGTGTGGTGATATAATGTCTCATGTGTATTTTCTGTATTCTGTATTCTCTGTTATTAGTAGAAATAGCTTAAGTTGGTTACTAGGCACTGTACAGTTAAACTGTACAGTTAGTTGTGGAGGTATAAATACACCAATGTATGCCCTTTTCTGTAACTTTGATTTACACGGTTAATACAAGAATCATTTTTCATTTCTCTCTCTAAAATGTTTTTATGGTATCAGAGCAACATCAAGACGCAAGTCAGTTAGGGTTCGATCTACGATTCTTCTCAGACGAAATTCACGAAGTGACAAAATTTCCATAGATTCAAGACAGATTATTGTTCTGATCATTCGTTACTCAGAGGTACTTGAAGATTAGGTTTTTTGTAGCAGCAAGAATTGTGCAGAATCAGGGTTTGTCATCTCGAAGAGTTAGGGTTTCACAATAATTCTGATCAAGTGAGGGTTTGACATCATAGTCTCTCAATCTATCAAATACATCCTTCGTCAATTCGTTAATGGCTTCTACAACAACAGAGTATCTACCTCCAGCACTCACATTCTTGATTGCCCATTTTTCTTCCTTTGTGACTGAAAAGCTTGACTCAACAAACTACTTCGCGTGGAAAACACAGGTCGAAAATGCTCTACTTGCTAATTCTCTATTCGAATATGCTAATGGTACAATCCAAGTTCCATCTCTTGAAATTTGTGATCAAAATGGCAATCGAAGCCCTAATCCAGCCTATAAGACTTGGGAAACTGTTGATCGTATGCTTTTGTCTTGTATAATTGCTACAGTTAGTGCTTCGTTGTTGCCTCATCTTGTCGGTTCTAAGCGTACTAGTGAGGTTTGGTCTCGGTTCGAGGAGAAATTTAGTAGTCTCTCTCGTACTCATATCCATGATCTCAAATGCCGCATTTATAATTTGAAGAAAACCACCACCATGGAACAGTATATTGACTCAATCAAAGTTCTGATTCATAAGTTAGAAGCAACTGGTTCACATATGGATGATGAAGAGCTTGTGTTCCACACTTTGAAAGGTCTACCTAATGAGCAATATCGCTCCTTTAAACAAGCTATACGTACTCGTTTTGAGACTTCACCTCTTACTTTCCATTCTGATGCTGTGGAAACTACTACCATTTTGTTAACCCAACACAGTGCTGGTAATGCTCCTGTTGTGTCATCCACATCAGCAGGACCCCATCTTATGCCACCAAATCCTCCTCTTATTAGTCTCTGTCACGTGGGAAAACAGGACTGATTGAAATTTCATTTTCCATTGAATTAGGTCCCGCTTTATTTGGTGGCAAAACAATGGCCTCATTTTATTTTTTATTTTTTTGTGATAGTAGCTGCTGCAGGGGTCTTCAGTCCAAGTCTGCTAAAAAGACAAACGAAACATCTCCATTGGACATGTAATTGAGCATGTCCTAATATAAGCTAGCCAACCAGTCTGTTGATGGACTATGTGTAGAATTTGTGGCTAAAATCCAATATTGGAAAACTCCACACTTGATTTGTTTGTTTGTAGATTCGTCCATTACAAGTCAGTTTCTTTTGATTGAAATTGTATTTTGTGAGACTTGGGAAAACTGGAACCATGTCTGTAGGGACAAGGATAAAGGAGGTCTTGGCCTCAAGAAAACTAGGAACCAAAACTTAGCCCTTCTCACCAAGCTCGGGTGGAACCTTAGGACCAAACAAGACAGTCTCTGGGTGAATTTGCTCAAGAATAAATATCTTAGATACCATTCTGTGGACAGTTGGCCTAGGGACCGTTCGGCGTCTCACACCTGGAGAAGCATCAAGAATACTTATAACATAGTCCAAGATGGTATCAAATGGGTTATTGGCAATGGGCAAGACATTGACTTGTGGAATGACTGGTGGTGCGGAGAAGGCCCTTTAGCCAAGAAATTCCCAGGAAATCATGTGAATGCTGGTAGTAAAGTTAAAGACATAATGGGGGACAACCAAACTTGGTTTCTTGATAGCATATCTCATCTCATCGATAGAGATACGGCTGAGATGATTAATAACATTTACTTTGCTGGGTACACTACTAACTCTGACCAACCTTGCTGGACCCATGCTAGGGATGGTTCTTTCTCTACTTCTAGTGCTTATGAGTTCATTCGCAGCGATGGTTCGGATCTTTCAGGATGGAAATGGTTTTGGAAGCTTAAAGTCCCTTCAAAATTTAAAACTTTTACTTGGTTAATCCTTCTTAATAAACTCCCTACGAATGAACTCAGAAATCACAGAGGCCTTTGCCAATCTGGTCTATGCCCTAGATGTAACTTGGGTATTGAAGACATTAACCACCTCTTCCGTGGTTGTCCCAAAGCCAAGGATTTCTGGTCATATTTCCGTAGTAGCTCATGGTTGAGTAAGGATATTGACTGCCCTATCTTGGAATGGATTACTCGTAATCTTAAATCCAAGAAGATTTCTGGCTTAGGAAACAGTATTCCTTGGAGCTGCATTTTTTTGGGCATTCTTTGGCAAATTTGGAAAGATCGAAACCGCAAGAGTTTTGATAATATTGACACTCCTCTCACAGTGAGCTTCAAGGCTACTATCTCCTATGCCAATGAAGTTGAGGGTGCATTCAAATCCTTGCTATCCATGAGAATTAAAAAACCTGCACTTACACGTTGGTTTCCTTCTTCCACAGGACTGAAATTAAACGTCGATGGCTGCTGGTATACTACGTCTCAAAAGGCGGGCTGTGGGGGTCTATTTCGGGACAGACAAGGAGAGTGGATTCTGGGATACTATGGGAAACTCATATGGGAAACTAGTCTGGCTGCAGAACTCTGGGCTATCTACAGAGGACTAACCATCATTTTGGAGAAAAGTATGCAAAACGTGACCATAGAGTCAGATTCCCTTGTTGCGGTCAACCTGATCAATGAAGAATTTGATGGCTGCCACCCTCAAAGCAATATGATATTTGGAACCAAAGCCTTGAAGACACGCACAGGTGCTATTCTATCACACATATCCCGTAGTGCAAATGAATGTGCTGATCATCTGGCACATCTGGGTGCCGAGCAAGATGAACACCTCGTGGTTAAGGAAGAAATGCCACTCTCTCTCAGTGAGTTCTGGAATAGAGATCGCGTAGGCATTAGACATGTTTTGGATTAGTTTTGGTTCCTTGTTGGATCCAGTCATGTTCTGGGCTAGCTTTATGCTTTTGTTGGTTTGTAACCTAATTCATCTCCTCTTGGATTTGGAGTGCTACGTTATTTCCTAGTTTTATCTATTTCCGTTATTACCAAAAAAGAAAAAGAAAAAGAGTTTTGGTTTGATTGCTTTTAATTGGGTTTTGGTGAGAGAATGCGTAATTAATTTCATCCATTGCAGCTCTTCGGAGTACTTTCTCTTCGTATTACTGAATTTCTTTTCTTTTTGGTTTGATCGTTCATGTACGTATACAAAATACAACTTGAACCACGCAATTCTTGGCCTCTTGGTTCTTTCCTTTGTGATTTAGGTTAAATTTCCACAATGGTATTTTTGGTATTTTTCAGGGTATTTTTGGCATTCTTCCAGAAGTCATTTTCCTCACATGCATCAACTGATTTGTCATTTAACGTCAGAAACAACATACAACTGTTGAAAGGCGGTATTTTTAATTGAACCGTAGCCTTATTTCTCGGTTTGAATTTTCTTTTCTATTGGTTCTCACTCTTCCGACCTGAGCTCAAATCTTTTCATGTAGGTCCCACCATAATTAATACTACACTCTCTCTTCCAGTCACTTTTTCTCTCCATTTACTGCAAAGTGCAAACCTTTTTTCTCTCTCTCACCCATTTCTCAGCATAACCCAAAGACCAAGTAGTACTCTTTTTACTTGTACATTTCTGATGTACTTTTCCTGACTCTTACTAGACACTTTGGGAAACCATTTGTGGAACCGAACAGGTTTTCAGACAAAGTAGGACCTCAAAACCGGTTTGGCAAACCAAACCGAACAAGGCTTGATGCCTAAGTTAATATGTATTGGAGATAGATAAATAAGTTCAAGTAAAATGGAATACTTGAATAGCCGTACTTCATTATTGGGTGTAGGGGTCTATTTATAGGCATTATGCCTGAGCTTATCACGTACTGACTTAGCCTATTAAGTTGGGGTTAGTGGAGATCCCGGAGGGGTTTTACAGTCACAGAGACCTTGACTTTGTCCCCAAGAGTAGGGACTTTTAACAAGCTTTTCTATCATGTGAGAATCTTCTGGAGATATTCATGATTCGTCCGTTGTAAATCCCAAATAATTGTGCAATAAGTCTACAGGCACACCCAACCCACCACACCCCAGCCACATACGCCTAGGTGGTGCTCCAGGTGGCACAGTGGGCCCCGCCATTCACTAACTTAAAAAAAAAAAAAAAACTCAAATTTGATTTTCACTCCTCCCCTCATCTCTGTCCACTCAACTCAGATCTGATACACTCTCTCTCCACTGCAACTACCGCCGGCAACCGGAAAATAGACCTTTTAATTCTATCAGAGACTTAAAAACGTCAATAATGTTAGACCTTCAACTAACATCCGAAGTCACAGATTCCATTGTTTGGCATCAAATTTGGATGTCTAAAGAAAACAGTAGAGAAAGCCAAGGACGCCTACGAATGGCTTCCGATGAAGATTCAACCTCCCGATTCTCAAGCCTACAGGGAATCATCTATCCGAAACGACGTCGCAACGGCGACAGCCAAGCCTATACTGAAATCGCGCTTGAAGAAGCTCTTCGACGATGTTCTTAAGAACTCGTCAGTGGAGCAATAGGCCGCCGGAGAGAACGGTGGGGGAGGGAGACGAGAACATTTCTAGTTCGCATGATCGGAATGTTCATTTTCCCGTTGCCGACAGTTGTGGCAGTGGAGGGAGAGAATCAGATCTGAGTTAAGTGGAGAGAGATGAGGGGAGGAAAGAGAATCAAATTTGAGTTTTTTTTTTTTTAGTTGGTGAATGGCGGGGCCCACTGTGCCACCTGGAGCGCCACCTAGGCGTATGTGGCTGGGGTGTGGTGGGTTGGGTGTGCCTGTAGACTTATTGATAATTGTGGGACTTTAAAATGGTATGTAGATCTTTACTAGACAGGTCTGAGTAGGTCTAGCCTGCTCGGATGGTCTGCTTGGACCAACAGAAACTATTCCTGGTCGAGCCAGGTTGAGCAAATCTCGTCTGCTCGGGTAAGCATTGAGTTGTAAAACAAGCGTCGATTGATCCAAAGGAATCATGGATCCGAAGTGAAAAAAAAAAAGAAGATGCATGCATAAATAGAGCTAATTGATTACAGTAGTACTGCCACACTGTAACGCCCCGCATTTTTGGGATACGTTATGGATTATTATTACAATTTAAAGTCGGTCTTAAACGGTAATAATAATAACCAAAAATACATATAGATGATCTATCCTTCACAGATTACAAAAAGGTAGACCGGGTGGACTCTATGACTCCGCAAATCTCTCCGCCTGGTGGATCTCCATCTCGGCAGCTCCTCCGGCTCCGTGTTCTCCATAGAGGTCCACCTGTCCAACGTGATAATCTAGCATAATACGCAGAGTTGCGAAGCAACATCGTGGTATTATGCCAGGGCAAACCGTGAGCGAGGACGCTCAATAGATACCTTACCTCAACTTTAAACTAGCAATTCTAGAACAATATTGTAGGTGGCAAGTAAATAGTTGAAAATCATTTCTCAAAACAGTAGGTTCATGCGTGTCAATGCATCAATATCAAATCAGATCAAATCAGAGTGCAGCTTTAATAAAATCAGTATCTCGTTTCTTTTAAGAAAAATCAGAGTATAGTATCAGTATCTCGTTTCTTTTAATAAAAATCAGAGTACAGTATCAGTATCTCGTTTCTTTTAATAAAAATCAGAGTACAGTATCAGTATCTCGTTTCTTTAAACAAAATCAGAGTACAGTGTCAGTATCTCATATCATTTTCTCATAACAGCATTCTTCTTCAAATTTCAACCATGTCAACATCTTACATCTCTCGAAAGTTATTGGCCCGTTCTACAACCCCTTTCTAACGGTCACCAACCTTTCCGTTCGAAGGGTCGGCCACCCATAAACTGACTCCTGCAGTATGAGGTCCGCTAACTCCGCGTCACACACGACATAGTCCCGGCTACCCATATCACTGAATCCCCACCAGTCTGTTTATGAGGTCCGCTTGTTATGTGTTGTACTGAGTAAGTTCTAACCGTCAAATTCACCCGCGGAATTTGAGGAGAAACTTCAAACAGCACTACCGTATAGTTCCATTGAGCTTTGACCACCAGTTCACCCCGGGGAACTGAGGCGGGACTCCAATGGCAGTATTGTTTATAGTATAGTTCCATTGAGCTTTGACCACCAGTTCACACCGGGGAACTGAGGCGGGACTCTAATGGCAGTATTGTTTATAGTATAGTTCCATTGAGCTTTGACCACCAGTTCACACCGGGGAACTGAGGCGGGACTCTAATGGCAGTATTGTTTATAGTATAGTTCCATTGAGCTTTGACCACCAGTTCACACCGGGGAACTGAGGCGGGACTCTAATGGCAGTATTGTTTATAGTATAGTTCCATTGAGCTTTGACCACCAGTTCACACCGGGGAACTGAGGCGGGACTCCAACAGCATCAACATCTCAACTTTCATCACATCAACATTTTCATTCTCATCTCTATTTCTTCCATTTAAAAACATTCGATCACTTTCTCGAAAAACGTGTCGTGTCGTATCGTCTCGAAAAACGTACACATGTCATATTACATAAAAATCTTCCGTTTAGAAATCGTTTCACGATAAACTTCTCGTTCAAAAACATTTCATGATAACCGTGTTACTTAAAGACAAAAAAATTCTTTCTTCCGAGAATTTAAATCAAAACATAAGGATTCATTCTCGTTTTGCTGGCGTGTTTTAAGATTAGTACGTAGAACCGTCACTTGGTTTGTCTAAACCAAGAAAATACCCTACTAGAAAACTCTAGTAGTTGAATCCGTTTGGCGTGTTTTAAGATTCGTTCGTCGAATCGCCACTTGGTTTGGGCTAAACCAAGAAAAAGCCTGACTAGACATGCTAGTCATAGATTCTATTTGTTAGTCTGAATAGATTAAAAATATTTATTCAATAATCCTGGAAAATCTCATTTCATTTGAAAAGCTCTTTTCTTCAGAAAATCAGTCGGCATTATAACTGCGTAAATTTGAAAAGTCGATTTTTATTTGGGCATTATAACTGGGTAATTTAGTTTTTCAAAAGTCCATCGAACATTATAACGGTGCATTTTGATAGTCAATTTTAAATCGTGCATAGTAACGACTAAGTATTTTTCAAAGTCTAATTGTTCATAAAATCACTAATCACCAACATAATCACATTTAATCATAATTAAGCACGTTTAAGCAAAATAATAACATAATTAATATGAACTAGTAAATACTAATCTAAGGTTAAGATAAAGTATCTACCTTAATTCCGATGATTAGTCGGAAGCCGATAAGCTAATTGAATTCCGGTGGTGTAACGACTAGTCGACCTTTGCTCGAACACTTTCTTGCTAACTTATTCTACCTTTCTAAGATCTAGGGGTGGTCGAGAGTGGTGGAGTGTGGTGGTTTAGGATGAGTTTCAAGAAGAACACTCAAGAACTCATTCAAGAACACTAGAAAGCACAAAGTGGAGAAGTTGGGAGATTTTGGTGTGAGAAATGAAGCAAGGTGAGTGAGCTATTTATAGAAGATTGTAATTGGGTAAGTAGCCTACCTTGTTAAGTAGTCAAATTTTCTTTCTTCTCATTAATTAAAAAAATACAAATTAGGTTTAGTAAAGTCAAAATTGGTAGGAAGACAAAATTGAACACATGTCTAATTAGGGTTTTAAATAGGCTAAGGCTAGTCAAAATAGGACAACATAGGAGTTGGGAAAATTAGTAGGCCTTCCGGATGCGATGTAGTGAAATACTCGGTGTGCACGCGTTGATTTTACGGCGCGGAAAAATAAATAAAAGAAAATAAACAAACTAGATCTAGTTTCATTCAAATTATTTAAACTAAATAATAAATTATTTCATTTAGCGATATTAAAAATAACTAATCGAATTAATAAATCGAAATTTTTATCTACGAAATTTCGGGTTATTACACACACACTGAATCGATCGTATTGTATACATTGTTAAATATTGTCCTCGGGTCCCTGGCCGCTACAATAGCCCCTCAACTCCGTCAATGTATTCAGCAATTGGGGGAGTTGACCAATCCGAGCAGCCATGAGGAGACCTTTACCCCAGCCAAGGGCATTACTCGTACCCCGAACGGCACAGAGGAGTTGATCCGTGCGCCGGGCTCGGAACATCACATCGTTCTGAATCTGAAAGGACGTGATGTGACGTCGTTCCGGCGGCGACTGTTGGGCTTGTCCGGTGTCAGAGATTCCGTGACATGGCAATGGTGCAAAAATTACGATCATCGAAGATTTGTACACACGCACTTGAGACAATTTGTCTTACAATTTGTTCTCTTAATAATATTGGCCAACCATTTTTGTAAAATAAATGGTATCCAATTATCCATGTTGCTAGAAATATCCAATTGATTTTGATTTTTTACAAAAGTAATTTACTTAACAAATCCGACAAATTGAACAACTGTGATACTAAATACATACTATAGAGGGCCCACAATTGAGATCACTACGAAATTGATCAGAGGCAACATTACCACACTTGCAATAGATAATCAGTTAACCAAGTGCATTCTATCCGATCTTCGAGTCTTGGGTTTGTTGCTCCTGTGATGTCACTATACTTGCAATATATAATATGTCAATCAATCAAGTGCAGTCTATTGGGTGTTCGACTCTTGGGTTTGGTGTTCTTGAATTGATTAGAGACGATGCCACTACACTTGCATTACCATAAGCAGTCAACCAAGTTCATCAATTGAGGAAAAACCCAATAAGTGTTTTATTAACCTTTGATCAGATTCCCGTTCCCTCTTCTCCCAACTTGATGTAGCTTTGCTAAGTTTTGTTAATAATTCTATTGCCGATAAATAAACAAAAAAGTGCATTCTTCTGGGTTTCGAATTCTTGGGTTGGATGCTCCTGAATTAATCAGAGCCGATGCCACTACACTTGCAATATTTAATCAGTTGACCAAGTGCTTTCTATTAAATCTTCGACTCTTGGGTTGGTGCTCAATTGATGGAGGTGACTTGCATAATTTTAATCAGTCAACCAAGTGCTTCTGTTGGGTCTTGAACTTTTTTTAGTTTGGTGCTCCTAATTGATCAGAGGAGTGTCACTAAACTTGCATTATTATAGTAATAAGTGAGCTTTTACTTTTAATAAACAAATGATGCCAAGTTGCAATTGAAAATTACTACCCAATCAAAGAAGGGAAACCGCCAAGTATTTGGGCCATAGTTTTTTTCAAAAAAGAAAAAATTAAACAACCACCTAAAATGAGATATAATATGTAATTAATGTACGCGGGCATGAATAAGTTGAACTTCTTTAAAAAAAAGGGTGACTTGTTTAAAAGTCCAAGACAAAGAATTTGTAACCCCGTTAATCTACCAAACAAGTTTATAACCTATCCAGTCCTAATGGTGGCATCTTTCCTTCTTTCTTTCTTTTTTTTTTTTTTTACCTTACCAAAAAAAAGTTTGTACCCTATGAAAATACCAAAAAAGTTTGTACCCTATGAAAGTGCCTAAAATCCTAGGGTACCCTAGGAAATTGCCTAAAACCCTAGGGTACCCTACGAAAGTGCCTAAACCACCAAAACCTAAACCCTACGGTACCCTATGAAAATGCCTAAAACCCTAGGGTACCCTTTGAAAGTGCCTAAATTTTAAAAAAATAAAAAATAAAAATTTATGGGCCTTAGACCTTGTAAAACTTTAATATGGAATAAATGCCCAATAAGTCTCAACCTTTGGACCCTTGAACAATTAACCGTAAATACGGCCCAAATCATAAATTAGGCTCCTTGTTACGTACACTCCACTTGTATATATACCTTCAACATCTCAACCCTTTATTGATCCACAAACCAAACATCTTAGTAATTCCGAAGTACCAAAAACAAAACAAAAACTTATTAACCCACCTATCATCAATCGATCAAGTCATGTCCTACCCGAAGGATGATTATCTGAAGAAAAAAGAAATGAACTCCTCGAACCCACCCGACTACCAGAATTTCTCGGCTTACTCTTCCGTACAACAATCTGAATCTCAAGAGTATACACCGCCACGACCATCTCAACCACAACAGTACCATCCACCGCCACCGCCATCTCAACCACAACAGTACCATCCACCGCCACCGGCATCTTCACCACCGTACGGCAGCCAATCCGCTATCGGCATCCCAGTTTATACTGGTCCAAGCTCAACATCGGTGGCTTGGTCCACCGGCCTCTTCGACTGCTTCGAGGACATCCCCAACTGTAAGCTAACGATTTACTACTATTAATTCAACAGTCCTTATATTGACAACTCAGGAAGATGATTCTAGATTTTTCCATAATTCTAACATTTTTGTCTAGTGGTAGTGGTGGAGTTTTTTTTTTTTTTTTTTCCTCTTTTTTTGAGGGGGTTGGGGGTAATTCAGAAATCAAATAACAATTCAGAAGAAAAGGTACAACCCCACGAAGATGGTCAAGTTAGGGATACATTACAGACCCAAACGAAAGAAACTAATCTAGGACCTGCCTAATGCCTAGACGGTCTTTAAGCTGTTGGGATTCCACCCCGTGTGGGCCTGTTGGGCTTAGGCCCAGAGGGAGTGGATTAGGGTTTGTCTATTTAACTCTATAAATATTCTGTGATGCGTTATGTATTAAGTGTGGTAGCACAATGCGCTGGGAGTCAAAAAACATAATCTGGTCTGCTCCGGACCGTTATCCGGTCTGAACCGGCCATGAACTGGTCAAAATCCCACTGAACCGGTCAAAAAACATAATCTGGTTTGCTCCGGACCGTTATCCGGTCTGATCCGGCCTGAACCTGGTCTGCCATTTCGCTGAACCGCCGGTTAAACCGGTTTGACCCCTTTGACCCCCCGGTCTGACCCCTTTGACCTGACATCTGATCCTTTTGACCCCCTTGACCTGGGCCTTGACCCTTTTGACCTCTTTGGCCCTGAACTCTGACCCTTCTGACCCTTTTGCTGACGTGGCGCCACGTCAGCATTGACTGGCTGACGTGGCGTTGACCATCCGACGTGGCATCCTCCGTGTCGCTGACTCAGCGCTGACTGGGTTGTCCCTAACCTTGACCGCGCGTGACTCACACGCCGACGCGAGATCTGACGCGCCTCCGTTCAAGCCGCGCGTGCGGGCGCGTCCGACCTCCTCCGGCGACGGTTCAAGTACTCCCGTGACCGTCTCTTTGAGAGCTCCTTCGGTCGAATTTGGCCGAACTACGTATATTGTGTGTTGTGTTTCTCCCAATTTTACTGCTTCTGTTGCGAGTGGTGCGTTGTTGGAATCCTAACATAAGCATGAACTCTGATCGAGAGGGTCATGAAGGTGATCGGGAGGGTCATGAAGGTGAAAGGTTGATAATTACTATGATTGATTTTGCAGGTATCATTACAAGTTGTTGTCCGTGCGTTACTTTCGGACAGATTGCGGAGATTATTGACAAAGGATCCACATGTGAGTCGTAGAAACCAAATTAATTATAACGAAGAAACATGATTTTTATGATTATAATTATTTTTTGTTCTTTAATGATTTTTTTCCGGAAAATATTACTATGAAAATTCACTACCTACAAGATGACTGAATATTGGATGTATTTTTGAGAACCATTTTCACTATCCATGTATAGGCTGGTTTTGTGGACCAGTCATAGGAACACATTTAACTAACATATTTAACTATAAAATTGATGATATATGCTTCAAGAGGATCGCAACAGTGGAGTTGCAATTTGGATGGCTATTGCAATAAATAATGTCAAAATTGATATACAATATATTGCAATTTAATGTTGCTCCAATTCTGTAAATGCTATTTCTTTTCTTTCTTTCTTTTTTTTCACAAAATGCCAATTCCATGCGGTCCCATGATATAACATGTGCATATGTCGTCATGGGAGAAGAGAATTTGGAGATTCATGGTATAGTATAATATAGATATAGCCGAGTTTTCCAACTGATTTTAGGAGATAAAATCTAGTTTTGCTTGGAGGTGTGATAAAATCACATTTATCTTTTCAAATGATAAAATCTACTCCACCAAGGGGTGTTTTCCAAATGATTTTATGCGATAAAATTTAGTTTCGATATAATTATTTGAGTATCCTAAATTTTATCAAAACTACATTTTATCTCATAAAATCAATTGGAAAACTCAGCCTATATATAGTAACACATATAGCATGCAATTGGAGATGCTCTTAGTGAACTCCTTTTAGTTTGTAGTCTAAGAACATTTTAATTCATCTCGACGAGAAAATCTAAAAAGTAAAAATAAATAGGAACAAAAAATAGGAAAATGTTTATAATATCAGTCGATTTGAGTAATTTAATGCGAGCGAATGCTAAGTTGTGTTTGAATTGCCGAGTAAGTTAGAGGTCATTTTATGGAATTATTTTGTAGATGAGCTCATTTTATGTAATTATTTTCTGTTGAAGAGGTCATTTTATGTAATTTATTGAAACTTTTTATTGAAGGGAGATAATTCACTTTTTTTGATGTATTAATAATGCAGCATGTGTTGTTAGTGGAGTTCTGTACTTTTTTATCACACACTTTAGTGGTGTTCCATGCATCTACTCGTGCGGCTATCGGTCCAAGTTGAGGAACCCAATACACATTGCATGGGCTTCCATGTGCCGATTGCCTTGTCCATTGCTTCTGCGAGTGTTGCGCCCTGTGCCAAGAGTACCGTACCGTGAGCTCAAAAACCGTGGTTTCGACATGTCCATTGGTACAATTAACTTTTCTCTCTTCATATGCAAAAAAGATATGCACAAAATCAAGGTTGTCAAATTGTGAATCGATATATCAAGAATCAAAAAGGTCTTTTCTGGAAATCATGAATCACTCTGATGCCACCAAACTAAATTTTTATAAAAGAAATCGAATCTACCACAGTAAAGGCTGTGAATGAGCCATGAAACATATGAATAGGTAGACGTTACTGGGAAACAGTTTAGAGTCCCATAATTGTCACACTCACTAATATATCTAATATATATGTAACTCCTTAATTTCGTTAGGGAAGCCATCGAATGCTTGTTCTCGTTCTGGTGCCGTTTTCTTATGTTTCTTTTAATCTTCGTAATGTGTTTTCAATGATTAAAAAGGTTTCTTTCGCCGATCAAAAAAAAAATCCTTAATTTCGTCCCAATTAATTCCTTTGCCCAATTTTCGGGATTCCAACATAGGGGGCAAAATTATTAATACTAAAGGTTTTGAGTTTCCAAGACTATCCATCAAAATGCATAATTTTTCAAAAAATAGAAGGATATTAAGGGAATTTTTTAGGTCAACTTAAAATTGGACAAATATTTGGAGACATAAAAATAGAAGACAAACAAATTAAGATGAAAGAGTACAATTTTTATTTTAAACGTAAAATAATCACATCTAAAATTATCCAGTGTATGCTTATTTTTATTTTTATTTTGAGTTTCCAGTGTTGACACTATCTTTTTGGGACTCTTTGAATTGTACAGGATGGGAAGGAAATGTACAGAAGCAGCGTCGAGAACTTCCAATGGCGCAAGGGATGACCAGATAAAAGAGATATTGGGAATGAGATTGAATTTGGTTGGTCGTTGAACCTTTGTGACATCGAACTAATGTTTTACAACTATTATGGTTTTGGCATGTATTTTTAAGAACAGATGTTGATGCTTTAATTTTTTTTTTCCTATTTTTTGTGCATTCTTGCAACTTGAATAATAGAGTTATTTTGTCATGATTGTTACATATTGTTGAGAATACAAATAATATAGTTACTTCTCTCTCTAACAGCTTAAACTTTTAGACGAGTTGGTGGTTAATAATTTAATATGGTATCAGAACAGGCAATAGATCCTGTGTTCGAACCTCACCGCCTACCCATTTATTAAATATTTGCACGTGTTTAGCCTGCTTATAGATGAGAGTCTGGCTACACGTGAGGGGGTGTGTTGAGAATACAAATAATATAGTTACCTCTCTCTCTCTAACAGCTTAAGCCCCGCCACCACCTTGACCTCTCAAAAGAGTAGTAATCGTTTATTCTTAAAAATAATAGAGCTCGATAGGCACCTCCAAGTATGTATGGATGGAAATTTCTTCAGCCCCGCCACCACCTTGACCTCTCACCACTATCAGAGCTAGTATTTTTATTTATTTATTTATTTTTGTGGTATTCAAAGTTGTCATGTGATAAATTAATTAATTCCCTTTATTAAAGTTTTTGTTACATTTTTTTTTTTGAAGTTTATGCTAACAAAAAATTGATTTTATTAACTAGTCTTGATCATCTTTTATGCAACGACAATATAAATACATTCTGAGTTCATTGTCTCACTATCACAATAATAAAAACTATATTTTTGTAAGAGAGGTTTTTGGATGAGTCAATAATATTCTGGAGAATAATTGTAACACTCCGACATTTTGGAAGCATTATTGACAATCCTAAAGTAATTATAAAAAAAAAGGAACAAACTGTCCGATGGTCTTGCCGAAGAACAAAAAGTAGAACATATTATGACCAACTATAGTAAAATGTCAAATGTACTAACAGTTAAAAAAGTACAAAAGCATAGTGTTCAAAAAAATAAATAGTCCTCTATATAAACCCAAGTCAATGCAATGCAATGGGATGTCAATGCAACCAAATTTGCAGGTTTTGGGGGTATTTTACTCATTTCGTATCAAAGCTAACACTGTTTGTCTTAAGGCCCAGTTTTCCAAAAGATTTTAGCACCTAAAATCATGATATTTCAAATCAAAAAATGAAGTGGTTCCGTGTATCGTTTTTTGAAAAAATTCGAAAAAATTTTGATTTGAAATATCATGATTTTAGCACCTGAGTGCTAAAATATTTTGAAAAACTGGGCCTTATTTTAACGGTATGGGAGGTCATGTATATTAGTTTATAAAAGAAAAGATGCCACAATAATTTCTAGAAGCAGAGGGAGGGTCAATGTATTTGTTCGAAATCTCAGGGGAAGTGATCAGTGAAATTTACGCTATTTTTTAAGGTCTCTTACTCTTAATCGGAAAATTCAGCTTTCAAAACCAAGATTTCACAAGTTATGGGGTTTGAAATGGAAAGATGCTCGGTTGCTCATTTTATCGAACACTAGCGTACCATGGTTTAAAGCATTGTGTGTGCCAAGTGATCTTGTCGACACCCAATCAAAGAAATTAACAACCCTAAGTTTATATCGAAAATAAGAGTATTCTATCCATTTGCAAACCCACAAATAAGTATATAAACATGAGACGCCATTAAAACACCGAAGTTATGTAGTAATATTCATCACATGACCAAGCCTATGCTACTACTCACCCATTAATAAGGAAGCATACAAGGAAAAAAGAAGGAAATACAAAACATGGAAATAACGAAAATAAACACTGGAGTAAATGAGGAGAGAAGAGGGGGGGGAGGTAGAGAGAGAAACTGGAAAAAAGAGACAAGGGAAGTGCTTCCATATCCCCCTCCTTATTT
Organism: Vaccinium darrowii; assembly: GCA_020921065.1. Taxonomy (NCBI): domain Eukaryota; kingdom Viridiplantae; phylum Streptophyta; class Magnoliopsida; order Ericales; family Ericaceae; genus Vaccinium; species Vaccinium darrowii. Next base: position 898,145 of record CM037153.1, read on the forward strand.
TGGGCACACCGTATCCCCCCTCCTCTGAACCATTGGATCTTGCCAAAACCATCTCAGCCCTTGATTAAAAAAACTGATTTTACTTGGTACCGTTTGAACCGGTTACCCCTATCCCGAAAAAAAAAAAAAAAAAAAAAAAAAAAAAAAAAAACTAACCATAGGACTTAACCCTGGTCAGGGCAAATTTTTCCTCTGCCCCCGTATAGGGATGGCAATTTCCCCAAACCCGATGGATACCCGCCCCATCCCCGGCTATTTGGAGGCGGATATTATTCGATTTTTCATCCAATAGGAGCGGGTATGGTAGAACTTAGCGAATCCCCGGTTGAAAATGGAGCGGGTATGATTTTGTGATATCCGTCTCCGAATATCCGTACCCGCTCCGTTTCAAATTGTATACATATTTTTATGACTATTATATGTATATATGCCGGCATATAGTAGTATATAAATGAATATGTATGTGTGTGTATATATATAAGTATGCATATTGGTATAATTTATGTATATTGTTCCGAATTAAAACTATATATGGTTAAGTGTTAAAAAAAGTTTAATGATGGTAGTTTTGAAAATTATATATAATCTTGGTAGACTATTATTTTTTCGCAACTTTCTATTCTATTTTGTTTTAAATGGTTGTTTTTGTTAGTATACGACACATAAATTAGATCTTATCATCTTTTTTTTTTTTGGTTTAATTAGTTTGGATATGGATTTACCCGAATATACCCGATCCCCAATGAGAGGCGGGTATGGTGGATTGTCCACTATCTCTTTTGGGTATGGAGGTGAGGATGGGAAAGGACTTCCTAATTGGGGATCGGGGGTAGAATAGGGTCCCCCGATCCATACCCTACCCGTTGCCATCCCTACCCCCGTATTCGTCCAAGTCGAAAAGTTGAATCATTTGCCTCTCCCTCAAATCGAAACTGGGGTTCACTTCCTCTCCCCAAAATCGATCAGAAAATTGCAGCTCTCTCTCTGTCTCTCTTTCTCTCTCTGCCGAAGGAAAAGAGGCGGGCGGCGAGTAGATCTGAGCAAAACCCTACCGACATCGGCGAGAATATCTGCTTCGACTCGGTATGTGCAATTTCATCCCCAAGTTTTACGTCATTCACATGTTTTTTTGGTAGAATCGGATTATGGTTTATAGGGTTCTTGTTTGTCAAAATTGAGAGTGCATTCATAAAGTTTTGGACTTTGTTTTGAATAAATAGAGTAAATGAAGATGTTCTGAGTTTGGGTGTAGGGTTTTAGAAGTTAAATTTGCACGATACTGTTTTCTGTGGATGGTTATGGGTTATCATCAGTTTCGATTACTTGTTTGTGCTTCTTCTTGCAATGAGATTCTAGAAAATTTGTAAAACAAAAAAATTGAAGATGCATGGCGTTCTGTTTTAACTTACTGTACAAATTTTTTTTTTAAGACCACTTAATAATTTGGGTTCCAAAATGTATTGTGACAAACTGAATCCTTAATTTTGTAGGTCTGACTTATAAATCGATGAGTAGTATGAACGTTTTTTTCCCTTTACAACTTTTTTTGAGGTTGTACTGTTGTCTGTGGTAAGAGTATTAATCATGGGCTACTATAATGATTAGGAAATTTCAGAGGGAGAGAGAATGGGGAAATGATACTCTCTCTACTGATCAAACCAAGTTTTGTACCCCAGGTAGCAAAACACATATATTAAAGAGAATGAAGAAGCAAGTATGTCATAGATTTGGGAAATATACTTATTAGAACAAAAGAAACTGCTGAGTAAATTAGAGCAACATCATTTTATAGCTATGGCAATAGATAGAGAAGAATTTGGTATAGATTGTGTAGCTAGAGAATGGTAATGGACATTGTAGGTAGAGAATGTGAATGGACATTGGATAATTTTCATAATTAGGTTAGGTGGCAACCTCATTGAGATTTATTATCTTGGTTGTGATACCGTATTATCTATGGTAACAATCACCTTGTAAACTTTTTGAAAATGATAATGTAGGAAAGATGGAGAGTGGTACATTATTTTGTATTTTCCAATAAAAAAATGTCGATGTGGTTGTTTGTTTATGTAATGTAGGAAAGATGGATAGTGATTCCAAGAAGGGTTTGAAGAGAGAATCGTCTGATCATGAATTCGAATTTGAGTCTTCCCCTAGGATGCGAGATACTACACACACAATTTCAGATAACGATGTTGATGGGAAAAGCGAAGGGGAAAGTTCGGTTGGATGTGGTTTTGATAGTTATAGTTTGCTGAAGGACCACGATATTAAAGAATTGAAATTTGTGTCTGAAGAGGAGGCTCATAATTTTTACAATGCATATGCCAAGGCAAAGGGTTTTAGTATTCAGAAATCTAGAAGTAAACTACTGAAAGGCAATGATCTTAAAGTAAGGTATAGGTTGTGGGTTTGTTCAAAGGAAGGGAAAAGAGATAAGAAATACTTACAATTGGATAATCGATAATCGTACAAGATGTCATAGACCTGAAAGTAGAAGTGGTTGTGGTGCTAAATTCCGTGTTCGCTATGTGAGTGAAATCTCAAAGTACGTTGTTACATGCTTTCAGAGTGAACACAACCATAGCTTGGCAGCCCCTCATTGTGTTCCCTTTTTGCGCTCACATAGATGTGTAAAGGGAGCAGACAATGCTCAGGCAACGACAATGCGAAAGGTTGGTATGAAGTGTGGTCAAATTATGGACTATATGATATGTCAGTTTGGGGGTTTCCAGAATGTGGGGTATACTGATAAAGATTTGCGCAACAAAATCGATAGGGGTCGTAAGGAGGAAATTAAAGATGGGGATGCTGAGGGTGCGTTGGGATACTTGTCTGCTAAGGCAAAAAATGATCCAAACTTCTTTTTCAAGTACACTGTTGATGATGACGACTGGTTGGAGGCATTATTTTGGGCAGATGGTAGGTCTAGGATGATTATGCTACTTTCGGAGATGTGTTGGTGTTTGACACGACGTATCGGACTAATGCTGACAAAAAACCATTGGTCATACTTGCGGGTGTCAGTAATCATTTTAGGACGATCATATTTGGTTGTGCCTTGTTGGCAAGCGAGACAGAGGAGACGTATAAGTGGGTTCTAAATGTGTTTGTGGAGGCCATGGATGGTAAATGACCCATAGCTGTTGTGACAGATGGGGACTTGGCAATGCGCAACGCAATTAGAACCATATTACCAAATGTGAGGCACCGGCTATGTACGTGGCATTTGGAGAGAAATGCCTGTACAAATGTCCATAAATCCGGTTTCGTATCTGACTTTACAAGTTTGATGCTGATGGAATGTGAAGAAGAAGAATTTGAAGACCTTTGGGCTGATATGGTTTCACACTATGGCCTAGAGATGAACACTTGGGTCATGGAGATTTACAAGGAGCGCGAAAGATGGGCTGAGGCATATCTCCTTGGCCATTTTTTTGCCGGTATGAGGAGCACTCAACGTTGTGAAGGTATGAACGGTTATTTGAATTGGTTCTTAAAAGTGAGGCTAAGGCTATATGAATTTGTCGAGCAATTTGACCGGGCTCTGGATAGGATGCGAGTTGCCGATGCGAAGGCTGAGACAGAAACGGAGCACAGTGAACCTGTCTTGCTAACGCAATTGAGAAGTCTAGAGAAGCATGCGAGCGAAGTGTACACACAATACATGTTCAAGCTATTCCAGGAAGAAATAGTACGCGAAGGTTCATTGGTTGTGGCAAATCGCGTTGATGAGGGGGATCGTTGTTTGTACTACATGGAGTATTACTCACATTCAGAATTTAAGTGGACTGTCGAGTATTATCCAAATGATAAGCAAATCAAATGTTGTTGCTTGATGTATGAGTCATTTGGTTTACCATGTTGCCACATGATTAATTGCCATCATGAAATATGAACACCTTTTGGCCATTCCTCCGTGTTTAATAATGCAAAGATGGACAAGGCAGGCTCGGCCGGAGGCTCAACAACCTACTATTGGGGAAATATCTCGTACTTTAACTCGTATGGCTCGATATGGGATTTTGAGTTCGGATTACAATTTGATGTCGTTCTATGCATCGCATGAGGAAGAATCATTTTAACAGGCCAGGCAAGTGGGAGAACAAATGACCTCCTCGATGAGGAAACGTTGGGATATGAGAAACAATGGGTCTAAGAATGAGGTGGGTGCAACAAGTGTCATAGCTAGTACATTTGGCGTTGCCGATCCTGTTGTTGTGAAGCCAAAAGGCAGGCCTGCGCACAACTGTACAACCCCAAAACAGCGGGCGCCCAGGAAGTGCAAGCATTGCAAAGTCATTGGCCATGACAACCGTACATGTCCAAAGTTGTTATCAAACAAGTAATATATACACGTTCATTAGTTTCAAGTAATTACTTAATTATTTTAATTAATAGATGCATGACCTGTTTGCATATGTAAAAATGCAGGTGATATGTGTTACTTGCAACCGGTGTTAAGAGGTTCGTGATTACTTGGTGAGACCATGAATTTGAATTCAAAAAAGAGACAAATTAAGAGGACCCAGTGTTTCCCATCCTCTCTCCTTGTTGGGTCTTTACCCCAAACCGCCCAAAATTAACTCTCTCCTCCTTTGTATTCGCTTCTCAATCCAAATTTCCTATGGAGTAGAGGACTCTTTCTCCTTATAACTTTTTTCCTCAATTGGTATTGCTCAATGTCATCTTGCTTCCTCGTCGTCCAAACCTCGGGCGGCGGGAAGGTTCGCCCACCACCACCATCACTATAGGTGACGTGCAATTTGTTAAAAAGGAGCATTGTGTTGTCGTCGTCGTCATCGCCGTCACCATTAATTAACATGCCTCCTTTGATGATAAAGCCCTTCCAACTTCTAGAAATAAATATCATTTCGGGCCAAGACTTGGAAATTGTGTCAAGGAAAATGAGAACTTACGCAGTCGCGTGGGTCCACCCAAAGCGCAAGCTTTCCACGGTCGTAGATGCCCAGGGTCATAACAACCCGACGTGGAATTACAAATTCGTGTTCCTCCGCTCGACACCTCCGTCGTCACGATCCAGATCTACGCCCATCTGTGGCTCCGTGACACTCTTATGGGAACGGTACGGGTTCTTGTTGGCAATCTGATTCCTCCTTCGCAGCTCGGCCCCACCAGCATCACCGCCAAAATCACCACAACGTAGGGATGCAATTTGCTGCACTCCAGGTACGACGTCCATTGGGTCGTCCACAAGGGTTATTGAACATTGCCGTGGCCGTGCTCGATAGCTCCATGCGAAGCATGCCTTTGTACACCCAACTTAGCAAGTCAGCACTTGGATTCCGTGATTTGATGACGGGAAAAGAGGATCCACAACACTGCGACCAACATAATAATCTTACCAACAATAATCTACCACTTATACTGCGTCGCTCGCGAAGCGAGCGTACTGAAAGCGTCACTACTTTTGATGACCTCTCAACCACCCATGGTTCCATTGTAGGGGTAGCACAAAAGAAAGGGCCTACTAAAAAGGCTAGTTCATTGCTTAGTGAATCAGATTGCTCCAATGTACCAAAGGGAAAAAAGAAGAAAGGGAAGGCAAGTTCTGTAATTTGTGGGGCGGAAATCATAAAAGAACCAAAAGAGAGAGGCAGAAAGGGGAAGGCAAGCTCATTGGTCCATTCAATTACAAGTTTTGAAAATGGCAAAAGTGGAAAGCCTCCTAGTTTGGATCAATCCAAAGAAAAGGTATCCAATGACAAACCCAATGACCCAGAAATTAACCACCCAGCCCAATTAAAGCCTCAAGATAAGGCTCTAACCAAGCATCTATCCCTCGGGCCACCAATGGAGAAGCCCATTTCAAAGCCCAATGGGTTTGAGTTTGGGGGCCCGAAAGGGTCATCTACACTGAATGAAAAATATATTTACCGGGCACCCTCGAAACCTCAGTCATTTTGGTCGGAATTAGAAGTGGGTCCCTCACCATCGGAAGTGGCTGCAGTGATGGCTAGGGAAAGGGAAAAAGAAATGGGAAGATACCCGTTCGATGACAACCAAAGCTCATTGTTGGATGGATGGACCGTAGATGAAAGCATGGAAGGGCTACAATCGAAATTGGAGAGGTGGAGGACGGAGCTCCCACCTCTCTACGATCGAGGAGGGTTCCCAAGTTCTAGTTTCAGGTCGACTAGTCAACACATACAAAGGGACACCGATGATGAGAGTGGCTTGTTTTCGTGTTTTCGCAACATATATGGGTATGAGTGCCAGTGCATTTGTGGTAAGCCTCCTGAGAGAAAGAGAAGTCTTAGCTTTAGTGGCCGATTCTAGAGCTCATACGCTAGTGCGGGCCAGTCTTTCCTTGGGAGGCCTCGTTTGTTGAGTTTTTTTATCATTTTTTTTTACTTTTTTTTTGCGTACCTATAGTATTAAGCAATAAGCATGTGGTGGTTCGCCCTTGGATGCATAGAGAGGACATGTAACATAAGTTCAATTTATGACTTCCTTTCCTTTTTTTCCCTCAAAACTTGTGAGATATCAAATCTGAGACTTTTTGTACCAACTGTAATTAGATTGCGTGAGGTTAGTCAGCCACAGGACTTTCACACATGCATTCTGTGTTAGCGTTTCTTTCATTTTTATGTCATTTGAGGATGTTCTTTTTTAGGGTAAACAATTTTTCAACAAGCAAGATGTCATCTCACCGTAACATTGTTTGTCCTGTGATCTTACGATTTCTTTTGTTGAAATTGTTAACAAAGGGTTGAGTAGGATTTTCGGTCACCTATATATACCTACGTACATATTTAGGTCATAGAAATATCTTTCCCAAACTAAGAATTTTTTTTTTAATTGTTATTTTTCTTAGAAAAAGGAATTTATAAATATTTGAAAGTATAATGGTTGCATACTCGCCTAAATATTGATCCTAAAAAACTAGGAAGGCAAATCAGAATCTCCAACCAAAACAATCAGGACCAAAGGAAAGACACCCAAAACTAACATCCTAAATACCTCCGAAACCTCGTAACCCAACCAAAAACACTTGCTACTAGATCATGATAAGAGTATTATAGCTAGTTGCACCGCTGCCTCACCAGATCCTATCCCATGCCTAACTGATTCTCAATCTGTAACTAATCAATGTACACTTAGTTGAAGTATTCAGTTTGTAGCGTAACTAATACGCTCTAGTTAGGTACAAAGGCTTGAGTGCCTATATAAACAGTTGTAACTCCATTGTTAAAGTGTGGAATGAAATAAACAGTTTCTGAAAACTCTTTATGGTATCAGAGCCATTGTAAGCTCTCACGAGCAAAAAAATGGCTGATTCATCTTCTTCGTCAACCTCGGCTTCCACCACGATGTATACAGCCCTACCTCCAAACCTTAGTCTCCTCATCTCAAATCTTAGTTCGTTCATTACTGTGAAGCTTGATTCCTCAAATTTCTTGATCTGGAAAAATCAATTCCAGAATATTCTTTGTGCAACAAATTTGTTCGGTTATGTGGATGGATCGACTTCCAAACCTTCTTCAACTGTTAAAGATTCTACTGGTAACGATCTCATCAATCCAGAATTTCTCATGTGGAACTCGATTGATGCTCATCTTCTCAGTTGTATCACCGCAACCCTAACTCCTTCAATTTACACTTCTGTTGTTCATCTTACTCACTGCTATGAGATCTGGTCCGCACTAGAAAAGCGATTTACCTCTCTATCTCGGTCGCACATTCATCAATTGAAAAATCGTCTCAACACCATCACAAAAGGCGCAAACACAATGGAGGACTTTCTTCGTCAGATTCAAGATATTGCTGAACAGTTGTCTCTTGCCTCTTCACCGATAGACGAAGAAGACCTAGTTCTCATTACTCTGAATGGCTTACCCGATGAGTTTGATGCTTTCAAAACCACAATTCGTGCTCGTACCGAGCCCATATTGATGCAAGAATTAAGTTCTTTGCTATGTTCTGAGGCTATTCACGTTGATGATAAAGCTAAGAAATCTACATCTTCAGATCTTAATGTCGCTTTTGCCTCTATGAAAGGGAATCCTTCTTTTTCATCTACTCGTGGTTTTTCATCTTATAATCGTGGTCGATCTCACCAATATCGCCCTAATTTCAGAGGAAGGGGTTTTCAATCCTCGAATGGTGGTTCTCGTGGCAGTTTTCGTGGTCGCAATGGTGGCCAATTTTCTGGGGGTTATAGTGATCGATTTTCTGGCTCTTCTGGTAGTCGTTTCTCCGGTGATCGATTTTCTGGTCGCAATGGTAGCCCTGGTGATCGTTTTTCTGGTGGTTCTGTGGTTTGCCAAATCTGTGGCAAATTTAATCATACGGCTTTGAACTGTTGGTATCGCATGGATGAGTCTTATGGTGCTACTTCGTCTGAATCAAGTCCTAAAGCTTATGCTGCTAGTTCATCTTGTTCCTCAGGCCCAAATCAGTGGTATGTCGACTCAGCAGCTACTCATCATATCACAAATGATCTCAATAATCTGCAGCTCTATCAACCTTATCACGGTCAGGATCAAGTCACTGTTGGCAATGGATCTAATCTCCCCATTCTTCACTCTGGTAAGGGTATTTTGCCCACTCCTAAATTTCCCTTTCATCTTCGAAATGTTCTCCATGTTCCTTCTATTTCTTCCAACTTGTTATCCGTTCAACAATTGACCAAGGATAATCATTGCACTGTTACATTTGATGATCGATCCTTTGTGGTTCAGGAGAAGATCACGAAGCAAGTTCTGCATAAGGGACTCAATCATCAAGGCCTTTATCATTTCACTCCTCCTTCTCCTGTCGCTCAACCATCTGCTTTCTTTACCAGATCTGTTGATAGTTCTACTCTACATCAACGCTTAGGTCATCCTTCTTCAATCAAATTTCAGCATGTTCTGAAGAACTTGAAATTTCCAGTTGCTCATAAGTGTACTCAATCTCTTTGTACTCATTGTTGCACTGCTAATAGTCATAGATTACCTTTTAAACTCTCTACTAGTTCTGTTAATGAGCCTTTAGCTCTTATTCATAGTGATGTTTGGGGCCCTTTTACTACAGCTGATACCTCCTTTCGTTACTATGTGTTGTTTGTTGATGACTATAGTCGATTCACATGGATTTATCCCTTGGTTTATAAAAGTGAGGTGTTCTCTAAGTTTGTTGAGTTCAAAGCATATGCTGAAAAACAATTTAATGTTGCCTTGAAGATTTTGCGTACTGATGGTGGTACTGAGTATATTAATAAAAATTTTCGTGAGTTTCTTACTCTTCAAGGCATTATTCATCAACATAGTTGCCCTTACACACCTTCTCAAAATGGTGTTGCTGAGCGAAAACATCGTCATCTTACTGAAACATGTATTGCTTTGTTACAACATTCTTCTTTCCCTCTTTGTTATTGGTTTGAGGCACTTGCTACAGCTGTCTATCTTATAAATCGACTGCCTAGCTCCAAGTTACATCATGTTAGTCCCTTTGAGCTTCTCTTTCATGAATCTCCAGATTACTCTTTTCTCAAAGTTTTTGGTTGTCAATGCTTCCCTTGGCTAAAGCCCTATACTCATCACAAGCTCCAGCCTAAATCTATTTCTTGTGTTTTCATTGGCTATCATCCTTCTGTTAAAGGTTATCGTTGTTTAGATCCTTTAACTGGCAAAATTTACCTTTCTCGGCATGTTATCTTTAATGAGACTGTTTTTCCCTTTGCCACTCACAAAATTTCTGTGCCCTCTCCTTCTTTAACATCTCAGTATCAATCTTTTTTCTGGCACTCTCCTTCTCCTTCTTTCCCTCCAACAGCTTCTCCTATTGTTTCTACTTCTTCATCTTCTTCTTCTACATTACTGAAATTATGCGGAAGCGTTCAATTTACTCCTAGAGGGGGGGTGAATAGGAGTTTTGATAAAAATTACCAGTTTATATGTTGAATAACCAATTAAAAATTATTAAATAATAAACAGGTTATTTGTCTTGATTAAATCAAATTAACCAAACCACAAGTAGTGCTGCGAAGATAAAAAGGAGACAAGATACGCACGATTTACGTGGAAAAACTTAGGGTCCTAAATAACCCTAAGCCAAAACCACGGCCTAAACCTACTGCTTTATTCTATTAATAAAAAAGAAGTACAGATTGTGAAATAGTAAAATCTTACCCCAAGCATTTACCTATTCTCGCCAAGCTCCGATGCTCCCAGAGCTTCTTCAAGATTCAATAGATGAACCACAGACTTCACGCCCAATCTCCGGATTCAACCGGCTTCGAATCAATCTCCAAAAGATTCGGCCACAGCAGTAGACGGCACCACGAAATACGAACACCAAATGGACGAAAAAATGTGATATGAAAAGTGTTGCTTGAAAGAATCGGTGCACAATAAAAAGGTAATATATATTTTCTCACGGTTTCTCTCGGTAAAAAAAACAAAAATAATAGATAGTCTCTCTTTTCTTTTACGTCAAAAATTGTGCCCCCTTTATATGGGTGGTGGTCACCTTTTATATAGGCAAGGGAACCGCCTATATACATGTGCCTCTCCAAACAAAAAATCACTCTCTGATCCTTTCCAAAACAATAAAAAAGGAATAAAAATCTTTTCATGAAACACATGCATTTGGAAAGAAATAACAGAGAATTGTCACGTGATAAATATGTGTGTTTACGGAAAGCAAATTTTCGGAAACCTAATGAAAAATGTTTGCTTGATAAATATATATATGGAAAACAAAATTTTCGGAGCATTAAAAAGAAAATCGTTTCCTTGATATAAAAATATGCATACATATGGGAAGCGGAATTTTTGGTAAGTTACAATAAAATCATTTGATTGATAGGGAAAGCAAATTTTCGGAGACTTTTATTTGAAACGCAAACATGCAGAAATATAATCTTTTATTTAAAAAATATGCATGATATGCTGTGCAATTAATGCATTTTACCTCGCAGCGATCCATTTGGCGCAGATAATGAGAGAATCATCGAGCGAGCAACTACCCCCTAAAAAATCTACCCATTACAATTCAAAATAAATTTACGAATGATGGTTTTTTGTACAATCCCGGAAAGTGCCAAAATATCTAACAATCTCCCCCTTTGGCATTTCCGGGACAAAACCAACTGCACTAAAACAAAACCGAAAATTACAACTGAAGGAATCAAAACACTAGCCTAAACTAGGTCTATCCAATGAAACTTGAGTTGATTTTCCAATACCTGCCAAAACAGCTCAACAAAAACTATGTGACCAAGTATATGTTATGAAAAATAGAATGGGTCAACATATATACTAAATTCTCCCCCTTTTTGTCACGGAAAAACAAAGGAATTGACAGGTCCAAGGTGAGACACGGGCAACTAGAAAGCATACGAGAGACTTATATGATATGCAAAAACAAGAATGACATAGGCAATATGGCTATAAGAGAAATGCAGCGAATGGAATTTAAGACCATAATGACCAAAGATACCCATTTTTGTTAAATAAAACAAAGTGGCAATGCAACATATAATCCGACGAACAAGTATTCAAAGATGAGGCTCAGACAATAGGACAAAATTCAAGAGTGCATGAACAAATGTGTATTAAACCAATTCAATGAGAGAATTCGAAGATAGAGTGTAACACACAAGATGAATCTATGACAAAGTGAGTGTGTGACACGGCATAAGATATTAAGATCACTATTCAAATATTCGTCAATTCTCATGTACCATAGGACCGTCAGGCACTCTCCCCCTAACGAAGTCAAACTAAGCACTCATCAATACTAAATATGTCCCCCAAAGAAAATATAAACTCCCCCTCAACAAAGGATATTTTTTTTCTTTTTTTTGTTTTCTTTTTTTTGTTTGTATAGTATTCTCTTTTACCCCACTGCCGTTTGACGCGAACGCTCGGACTGGATAGAGCCGAATCGATCCGGTTACTAGGCAAGTGGTCCAATACAATGTCTTCACAAGATCTATCCACCTTTTTACGCGAACATTTGGACTGGATAGAGCCGAATGATCCGGTTACTCAGTGAATGTCCGGATAGACATTTTATCTCAACCACAACAAATGTATTTTCTTTTTCTTTTCCTCCTTTTTTTTTTGTTATTTTGCGTAGCATGACATATAAAACTTTGTATCCAATTATGATGCCAAAAGAGTCAATCGCCAAGGGAAAAGACGAGACAAACCTAGGTGCATGAGAATCAACTTTCTTCTTTAAGTAATCTCTCTAACCCAGACGTGTAAAAGTGGCGATCATAGAGTCAAAAAAACATGCTACACCAAATGTCCGAATGCATTGCATGAGTGGAGTTAATAAGAACCGTGCATGCATTCCCAAAGAAGTACATCTGCGTGAGTCTCATGAATGACTGCTCATCCAAAAAAAAATATGCCTAGCCCTTTTTTTATTTATTTTATATATGAATGTTTATGAATTTTTTTTTTCATTTGGAGCAAAAATAAAAGCATCAACATGCAAGACCATGAACCTAAAACTCGCAGATACCAAAATAAATAAATTAATTAGTTAATTAAATAAAATAAAGGTTTTTTTTTCTTAAATAAATAACTAGAAAGACATGTTCATTAGTGTATATATAAAAAAATAGCATACAAGGATGACAGGCAACACCAAACTTAATCAAACGACGTCGACTCTCTTCCAAATTTGTTTTGTTTTAGTGTTCGCACGTGAGAAGTGACCATGTGTGGTTGGTGTTTCAACAAATTTATCAGTCTCTCCATTATTTTTAGCCAAAGTTGATAAATTTTTTATTTCCTTGACGAGGTGAGAAGTTTGATTTGCCAACTGGCTCAATTTCTTTTGAAAATTCTTATTCTTAATGTTTGTGGGAGACTGTCGCACAAATTGAGGTCTTCCCAAATTGGGTTGACCATACCAAACACTTTTATTAACAGAAGCAACAAACAAATTCCCTTTGGTTCTTTGATTTTCTTTTCTAAGAATATTGCAAAATGGTCGAATGTGACCTTGGACACCACAGTAGTGACAAATGAAAGGAGTTTTCTTATAATGTGCATGATTACTGTTGTAGACCTTTTTAATGGTGATGAGAGATTTAGTAGAAGATTCGGGTTTATCGCTCATCACCTTATTTTTGGCAGTTTCAGATTTCACAAACTTGATTTCTCTCTTTGCGGACTCATTGGCCTTAGGTGTCAGGGAAGGTGGATCAACAAACCCTAAGCCGCTTCTATTTCTAAAAGTACGTGTCATCTCGGCTATACGGGTTGCACCACACTCATTACGCTTTATGGCCTCAGTGGCCTCCCTAAGGTCACGCTCCAATTCAAAAATCCTATCCTTAGACCCTTCAAGGGCCTTCAAGGCATCCATGCGCTCTCTCTCAATTTTAGCAAACTTATCAGCCAGATTAGTGGTATAGGTTTTTAATTTTTCAAGCTCAATGTCCTTCGATTCGATGTCCTCATTAAGTTTGTTCCTTTCACCACTAATTCTTTCGATGACACTCATGAGTTCCTTCTTTTTCTTTTCTAATTTGACAGCCTTTTTAAACAATTGATCATAGGCCTCATGAATAGAATCTATATCATCTTCACTATTTTCACAATCTTCGTCAGTCGAAACATATTTACTATCATCGCTAATAGTTGTAGAAAGATCAACTATCTTAGGGGATGTGGGAGAGTTAATGTTGGCAACAAGCACAGAATATCTTGAGGCTTCAAAACCGCCATCACTACCTTCATCACTATCATCATCCCACGAAGCCTTATACCCTTTGGCCTCTTTCTTTTTAAGGGTGTTTGCACACTCTGCCTGAACATGCCCAAAACCGTGGCACTCGTGGCATTGTATACCTGGGGGTTTCTTGGATTCATCTATAAAAGATTTCTTTTCATTATCCCTATAATTATAATTTTTACCCCTACTAGTTGAAGACGGAAAATTTTCAGATTTACGGAACTTGACAAAAATTTTAAATTTTTTAACGAAAGAGGCAAGCTCCTCTTCATCAAGATCATCGTCACTCTCTTGTGTCACAGAGGATTCTTCTTTAGAAGTTTTAAAAGCTATGCTTTTATTAGGCTTTAATGCAGGTTTCTTCGAAAGATGATTCAATTCAAATATTTGAAGTTTACCAACAAGTTCCTCAAAAAGAATGTCATCAACTTTATCACTCTCTTCGATAGCAACTACCTTAGCCCTAAATCTTTCGGGAAGGGACCTAAGCACTTTTTGACAAACTTTAAGAATTGGGATTGGTTCTCCTAAAGCATGGAAGGAATTAACGATGTCACTCAACTTAGTGATAAAACTATCAAAATTCTCGTCTTCTTGCATTCTTAATTCTTCGAAACGTGTCGTAAGCATTTGAAGTTTTGAAGTTTTAACAGTTTTAGTACCCTCATGGGTGACTTGGAGAATATCCTAAGCCTCTTTTGCAGTGGTGCACGCAGAAATACGACTAAACTCAGTTTTACTTAAAGCACCATAGATGGCTCCTAAGGCCTTGGAGTTTGCCTCAAAACTCTCATTGTCAGCAGAAATCCATTCAGTGTCCTCCTTAGCCCTCATTTTTTTAGTTACAGCGTCCTCTATGGTTGGGGCCTCATAGCCGTATCTAACAGATCTCCAAACCCTAACTCCTAGAGAACTCAAATGGGTGGTCATACGAGCCTTCCAATACGGATAATCGTTACCGTCGAAAAAGGGTGGCCTCGAGTTTGAGGCACCCTCTCGTGGTGCGTTCATGTCCATTTATACCCAGAAATAAACTCAGGTGGTAAAACCTAAACAGAGCAACCGAGCTCTGATACCAATTGAAATTATGCGGAAGTGTTCAATTTACTCCTAGAGGGGGGGTGAATAGGAGTTTTGATAAAAATTACCAGTTTTTATGTTGAATAATCGATTAAAAATTATTAAATAATAAACAGGTTATTTGTCTTGATTAAATCAAATTAACCAAACCACAAGTAGTGTTGCGAAGATAAAAAGGAGACAGGATACGCACGATTTACATGGAAAAACTTAGGGTCCTAAATAACCCTAAGCCAAAACCACGGCCTAAACCTACTGCTTTATTCTATTAATCAAAAAGAAGTACAGATTGTGAAATAGTAAAATCTTACCCCAAGCATTTACCTATTCTCGCCAATCTCCGATGCTCCCAGAGCTTCTTCAAGATTCAATAGATGAACCACAGACTTCACGCCCGATCTCCGGATTCAACCGGCTCCGAATCAATCTCCAAAAGATTCGGCCACAGCAGTAGACGGCACCACGAAATACGAACACCAAATGGACGAAAAAATGTGATATGAAAAGTGTTGCTTGAAAGAATCGGTGCACAATAAAAAGGTAATATATATTTTCTCACGGTTTCTCTCGGTAAAAAAAACAAAAATAATAGATAATCTCTCTTTTCTTTTACGTCAAAAATTGTGCCCCCTTTATATGGGTGGTGGTCACCTTATATATAGGCAAGGGAACCGCCTATATACATGTGCCTCTCCAAACAAAAAATCACTCTCTGATCCTTTCCAAAACAATAAAAAAGGAATAAAAATCTTTTCATGAAACACATGCATTTGGAAAGAAATAACAGAGAATTGTCACGTGATAAATATGTGTGTTTACGGAAAGCAAATTTTCGGAAACCTAATGAAAAATGTTTGCTTGATAAATATATATATGGAAAACAAAATTTTCGGAGCATTAAAAAGAAAATCGTTTCCTTGATATAAAAATATGCATACATATGGGAAGCGGAATTTTTGGTAAGTTACAATAAAATCATTTGATTGATAGGGAAAGCAAATTTTCGGAGACTTTTATTTGAAATGCAAACATGCAGAAATATAATCTTTTATTTAAAAAATATGCATGATATGCTGTGCAATTAATGCATTTTACCTCGCAGCGATCCATTTGGCGCAGATAATGAGAGGATCATCGAGCGAGCAACTACCCCCTAAAAAATCGACCCATTACAATTCAAAATAAATTTACGAATGATGGTTTTTTGTACAATCCCGGAAAGTGCCAAAATATCTAACAATTACCTCTTGTTTCTTTCCCCGCTCAAGTAGCTTCTCCGCTTAATTCTTCTCTATCTCCTGTTACTTCTTCTCTTAATTCTTCTCCATCTCATCTAGCTACTCCTATTAATTCTCTCTCTCTTCAGCTTCCAGTTCCTTCTTCTTCTCCTCCTAATATCCATCCGATGATGACTCGATCCAAGACTGCCAAGGCAGTCTTCACTGCTACATCTGCCGATTCTTTTTTGGATACTGAGCCTTCTACTTTTGCTCAAGCTTCTAAGTCAACTGTTTGGCAGGCTGCCATGTTAGAAGAATTTCAGGCCCTTCAACAGCAAGGCACTTGGCATTTGGTTTCTCTTCCTCCTGGTAAAAATGCCATTAGTTCTAAATGGGTTTTTCGTATTAAACGAAATTCAGATGGCAGTATTGCTCGTTATAAGGCCCGATTAGTAGCTAAAGGGTATCTTCAAGAAGAGGGAGTGGATTATCATGAGACTTTTAGCCCTGTTGCTAAGCAACCAACTATTCGGATTCTGCTCAGTCTTGCTCTACATTTTAATTGGCCTCTCAAGCAGTTTGACATCTCCAATGCATTTCTTCATGGCAAGCTGGATGAGGAAGTATATATGTTACAACCCCAAGGTTTTGTGAACTCCTCGTCTGCTTCTTCTGTATGCCGCCTTGATAAGGCTTTATACGGCTTAAAGCAAGCTCCACGTGCTTGGTACTCCACATTCTCCTCCTTTCTTTTGTCTATGGGTTTTGTTTGCAGTCCGTGTGATCATTCTCTGTTTGTTCAGAAGACTGCTTCTACCATTACTATTCTTCTTGTTTATGTGGATGACATTCTAATTACGGGAAGTGACTTATCTCTTATTCAATCTCTTGCTGCCCATATGCGTACTGTTTTTGCTCTGAAGGAGCTCGGTGATATTTCTTATTTTTTGGGCATTGCTGTCACCAAAAGTGCCAAGGGTTATTTTCTTTCACAGCAAAAGTATGCGTCTGCTCTTCTTGCTAAAGCAGGCATGACTGATTGTAAATCAGCCAAAACTCCAGTATCCATTAAAGCTACCACTTCTCCTACTGATGCTTTACCCTTTTCTCAACCTTCTCTCTATCGCACCTTGGTTGGTGGTCTCCAGTACTTAACTATCACTCGTCCAGACATTGCATTTGCCGTTAACCAAACTTGTCAACACATGCATGCTCCCTCCAATGCAGATTTTGCCTCCGAAAAGCGGCTTTTACGTTATATCAAGGGTTCTCTTTCCTTTGGGCTCACATTCTCTCCTGGTTCCTTTGATCTGCGTGCCTTCTCTGACTCCGATTGGGCAGGGGATGCCACTGATCGTCGGTCGACTACTGGATTTTGTATCTTTCTGGGCTCTAATTTGGTTTCATGGGCTGCTAAAAAGCAACCCACTGTATCACGTTCCTCCAGTGAAGCGGAATATCGAGCCTTGGCTCACACTACAGCTGAGCTTACTTGGCTTACTATGCTTTTGCGTGATCTCCATGTGCCCTTTCCTACGCCCACACTCTGGTGTGACAACATTTCTGCTCTTGCTCTCGCTACAAATCCTGTTTTCCATGCTCGTTCCAAGCATATTGCTGTGGATTATCATTTTGTTCGAGAGAAAGTGGCTTCTAAATCTTTGGTTCTGCGGCATATTCCTTCTATGGACCAGCTTGCTGACATTTTTACGAAGTCCCTCTCGGTTTCTCGGTTTCATTATCTTGCTACCAAGCTCTTGAAGCCTTCCTCCATGAGCTTGAGGGGGGCTGATAAGAGTATTATAGCTAGTTGCACCGCTGCCTCACCAGATCCTATCCCATGCCTAACTGATTCTCAATCTGTAACTAATCAATGTACACTTAGTTGAAGTATTCAGTTTGTAGCGTAACTAATACGCTCTAGTTAGGTACAAAGGCTTGAGTGCCTATATAAACAGTTGTAACTCCATTGTTAAAGTGTGGAATGAAATAAACAGTTTCTGAAAACTCTTTAGATCAACATGAAGCAAAAGCACTAGATCATGTAAATGCCAACGTAGCCAACATCTACGCCCCTGCTAAACCTAGGAGTGAAAAATAAAACGGTCGGACCGGACCGGTGATTTTTTCTTTTACTTTGTTTTTCCGGTTCGGTCCAGTTTGAGAAATTCTGAAAAAACAAAAGACTGGTTTGGTTTCCGGTTCTAGGGGTTAAAAAACTAGACCGAACCGGACTAGACCGATTGTATATACCTATGTCATAACCCTCTTTACTTCTAACCCTAGATCTAAAAATTTGGGTAGCGCCTCCTGCACCCTCACTCTCTTCTCTCTCCTGACTCTCTCTCCCGACTTTCTCTCTCTACAATTTCCATCACCACAACCACCACCAACGACGTCGATGCCTCACTGTCTATGCCAGTCCACCTTCATCGTCATCATTGTCACAAAAAACGATCAGCGCAATCGTTGTCATCGTCGGTAGTTCCATAAACACTGCGGTTCCCTCTCTCTCTCTCTCCTCGTTGTTTAAACCGCGCGTACTATCTCGATCTGTACTCTTTCGACCTCACACAATGTGTTTACACACACGCGCTCGCGCGCACACACACACACACACTCACCAAAGACCCACTGAGGGATCCCTCATTTCGTTTTGGTGTGGACCTCATAGATCCCTCGGTCAAATTTTAATGATCCATTATGCATTTTTATGAAAAACTGTTTGGATCAAGTACTTCCCGGTCATTTTTATACTTCCCGATCAAGTACTCAACTTAAATCTTTAACGTCAACTTGCTTGAGGTAATTCTAATGTTTTAATAAAAACTTTATTGTATCTTTTTTTTTATGGTATCTTTCTGAAGGAAAAAACCACAATCTTTTCTAAACGTATACATAAGCTTTGTAATGAAAAATCATATAACTAAAGTATAAATATCTTTCCTTTATTTTTTGAAAGCTAAACGGAGACTTGACTCGTACCCTTGCTAAACCTTGACGTCGACGTAATGGCGGTTCGGCAACAAATTAGGGTGATGATGAGGAAGTTAACAAGGCCCATGGTATTGGTTATGAAGGGGATGAGGAAGAAGTTATCAGTAAATTAGTCGAAATGGAAGAGCAAAGGCATAAGAAGAGCTTTTTGTCAACTCTGTTTGGTTGTGTTGCGGGGAGTGCGGGGGTGGTGTCCAGTTTGGTGTTTAGGAGTTGGAGTTGAGGTTGTGTGAAGGTTGTTTTTCCCTTTGATTGTTAGGTTATCTTCTTGTAAGCCTTCCAATATTTGGGTCTCGAGAGGTTTTGTTGCTTTTCTCTTGCCCTGTTTAATCTTGTATCTTGAATATTTGATTAATAAATTTTGTTTTTGCAGTGAAAAAAAAAAAACATGGATATTGCTCCTAAAAAACTAGGAAGGCAAATCAGAATCTCCAACCAAAACAATCAGAACCAAAGGAAAGACACCCAAAACTGACATCCTAAATACCTCCGAAACCTCGTAACCCAACCAAAAACACTTGCTACTAGATCAACATGAAGCGAAACCACTAGATCATGTAAACGCCAACGTAGCCAACATCTACGCCCCTGCTAAACCTAGGAGTGAAAAATAAAACGGCTGGACCGGATCGGTGATTTTTTCTTTTATTTTGTTTTCCCGGTTCGGTCCAGTTTGAGAAATTCTGAAAAAACAAAAAACGGGTTTGGTTTCCGGTTCTAGGGGTTAAAAAACTAGACTGAACTGGACCGGACCAGTTGTATATACATATGTCATAACCCTCTTTACTTCTAACCCTAGATCTAAAAATCTGGGTAGCGCCTCCTACACCCTCACTCTCTTCTCTCTCCTGACTCTCTCTCCCGACTTTCTCTCTCTACAATTTCCATCACCATAACCACTACCAACGACGTCGATGCCGCACTGTCTATGCCGATCCAGCTTCATCGTCATCGTCACTGTCACCAAAAACGATCAACGCAATCGTTGGTAGCTCCATCGTTTGTACTGTGGTTCCCTCTCTCCCTCTCTCTCTCTCTCTCTCTCTCCCCCCGTCGTTTAAACTGCTTGTACTATCTCGATCTGTACTCTTTTGATATCACACAATGTGTTTACACACACACGCCCACACACACTCACCAATGATCCATTGATCCCTCATTTCGTTTTGGTGTGGACCTCATAGATTCCACGTTCAAATTTTGATGATCCATTATGCATTTTTATGAAAAAATTGTTTGGGTCAAGTACTTCCCGGTCAATTTTTTTTGCTGATTTCTCGTGTGGACCCTTAAAAACATGTTTTAAACACATTGAATGGATCAGATCATGAAAATATGGTTGGGAACTATAAGTCACGCACTTTACACACACACACACTCACCAAGGATCCATTGGGGGATCCCTCATTTTGTCTTGTCATGGACCTTATCGATCTTCGGTTGAAGTTTGATGATCTGATATGTATTTTTATGAAAAATTGTTCGGATCAAGCACTTCCCGGTAATTTTTTTTGGTGATTTCTCGCATGGACCCTTAAAAAATATCTTTTATACATATTTAACGGATTAGATAATCAAAATATGTCCGGAAACTATGAGTCCCTCACTTTAGCAACTTGTGGGATCCCTCATAGGAAGGGGCCTCTCTCTCTCTATATATATATATATGTGTGTGTGTGTGTGACCGGCTGAACCGGACCAAAAACATACAAACTAGACCGAAATAGTTTCCACTGGTTCCGGTTTACAATTCTTCAAACCAAAAAAATTGGTTTGGTCCAAAAATTCCGCAAAACCTGATGCAGAATGGAAAATTAATATTATTTAAAATAGCTTTTCGAAGTTTTCCTTATTTCAATTTTAGTATTTTGTTAGAAGATTACTAATATGGAGTTATTTAGTTTGTTAATTTTAGGTTGATTCAGTTTCCTATTTTATGTTTTCTTGTTTTACAAGAATTAGGGTTACTAGCTAGTATTTTATTTCCTTTTTAGTTTTAGGGTTGCTGCTAGTATAAATAATTGATGTAAGCCTTAAGGCAAATGAGTTGTTTATTGATTAATGAAAATTGAGAGTTTTTCTCTAATCGTTTGTTCAAGGAGGGAGTACCTCTAGTTCAGACAAAATTCGTGATTGTCCTTGTTGCACATTCTTATTTCAACACGCCTCCCTGCATCAAAATCGGACCGAACCGTATCAGTTACACTCCTAGCTGCCCAAATCCAAGAATCCGACAAACTACAAGGACCAATGGAACCACCACCAACAAGCATAATAACCCATGCTAGACCACCGACAACTCCGAAGAAAGAGAGACACCTTCCATTAAATTAATCAACAAATTCATCGTCCTTCATTGCAACAATTTCACCCTCCTCCACTTCAATAATGTTCTTCATAGTTAAAACCTTTTTCATTGATAATAATAAAGGATCTCCGTTGAACATGTATTCTTTAAGTGTGGAGGCACTTGACTTATTTCAAGAGAGAAAAAGTTTCGCCAGTTTTGGTGCTCTTTAGGGGTGTGTGGAAGAGGGTGTTTGCCAACAATTCTAAAAGCAGATTTTGAAATTAGCTTCTAAAAAGCTGTTATGTGTGCTTGTAAAAAATTCTTATATTGTGAATCAACGGATTCCTAAATGCTACAATAGAAAATTGAATCTCTATTCTAGAGAACCCAGGTTTGAGGTGCACTTCCAATTAGATTTAAATTCTAAGTACTCTGGAAGCTGATTCTTGGTTTTTTGCAGCAAACAGTACCAACTATTAGTAAAAGCTTAATCATATTCCCACTGCTATAATAAACATGCTTATATGGTTTGATTAAATTTTGAAATTTGGAATCTGTGGAAGAATCTAAAGCTAGAATTTAAATTTGTATTTACAGCTATCGCAAACACGCCTTGATTTTGTCTATGTGATTCTTCAAGATAGTTAATAGAATCAGGACTAATATTTAACCATATTTGTAGAGTCATGTCACCGGCCAAAATATTTTCCAAAGAACAAAATAAAAGGGATATGTTATTGCCCGTATGATGCCACTTATAAGATGACTTATGCAGCTTATTTACTTACCGGCAACAAACCCAACCCACGTTATGCACAGAATGATAGTACAAATTAAGTTTAAAATCCTCTAACAAAAACAATCAGATTCGTGCCATGCACGAAATAATTCAGATTTTTGCAACAGATAGATCTTGAAACTGTTAAAAATGTAATTTGGAATCTTCTAGAAATATGTAGAATATGTGTAAAAAAATACATAAGCAAAAATATAGAAATGTCTAGAAGTGTGTATTTAAATATCTAAGTTAGTGTCTAGAAGGGTGTAGACAATGGGAAGAATTTCATTGTAACTAGCACATGTAAAACATGTGCAAAATTAAGAGATTTCTAGAAGAACCTAAGCTAGTCGGTGTGGAATGAAAAATTAAGAGCATTCTAGAGATGTAGGAGTCGGTGGCATGAGTCGGTTGGAGGCTCTATAAATAGAGCAGCTTGTAAACATTTCGTGTAACTTCAAATAGCAATCAGAAAAGCTATTCTATTCATAAGGCCTTCTACTATTTTGTCCTTATTACACCTTAACCCTTCCTCTCTTATAAATTCAAACTCCAATTGTCAAATTTCTCCCAAATTTACTCTAGCACCCCAACAATTTTGGTATCAGAGCCGGAACCCCAAATACATCCTTGTCCTCCTAACTCTCATCTACCATGGAAGCCAACTCCTCCACTTTCAACTATGCACAAACTCTCATCCCTATATTTGAGGGAGAGAACTATGATTATTGGAGCATTCAAATGAAGACTCTATTCATCTCACAAGACTTGTGGGATCTTGTTGAAAGCGGATACGAGGCACCGGCAAATGACGAAGAAGAAGCAACTTGGACGGAAGCAAGGAAGAAGAAGTTCAAGGAGAACAAGAAGAGAGATGCATTGGCACTACTCAACATTCAACGTGGGGTAAGCAAATCGATCTTTCCAAGAATTTTGGGTGCAAAAACTTCAAAAGAAGCATGGGAGACACTAAAAGTTGAATATCAAGGTTATGATAAGGTTATCTCCATTAAACTTCAAACACTTTGGAGAGATTTTGACAATCTAGCAATGAAGGAAAATGAATCCGTTCAAACATTCTTTTCCCGAGTTGCTGGAATTGTCAATCAAATTCGAAGTTATGGAGATACCCTTACGGACAAAAGAATTGTCGAAAAAGTTTTAAGAAGTTTGCCTCCAAAGTTTGAGCATATTGTTGCCGCTATCGAAGAATCCAAGGATTTATCTAAACTTACTCGACATGAACTAATGAGTTCTCTCGAGGCACATGAACAAAGAATGAGCAGGTTCACGAATCAATCCTTGGAGCAAGCATTTCAAAGCAAAATCTACTTTGGAGGAAAGAACCAAGCAAATCAAGAGAGGGGCTCAACTCGAGGAGGAGGCATGAAAGGATGTGGAGGCCAAAATGCCCGGAACAAAGGAAAAGGATACGACAATCAAAGGAATCCCAATAGCGGTAACTCTAACTCTTCTTGCATTATTTGCAAAAAAACAAATCATGCATCCAAAGATTGCAGATTTAAATACAAGAGATGCAAAGTTCCCAATCATTCCGATCGTGATTGTTGGTTCAATCATGAAAAAAACAAAGCTAATTTTTCGGAAGAAAATGAAGCAGAACAATTATTCTCTTGCATGAATGCTCAAGAAGAATCAGATAACATTTGGTACTTGGATAGTGGATGCAGTAACCATATGACAGGTGATCGGAAAAAGTTTGTGCAGCTTGACGATAAAGTCTCTTCACAAGTAAAGCTGGGAGATGGGAAGCTGCAAAATGTTGAAGGAGAAGGAGTTATCGCCGTCTACACAAAGGGAGGTAACAAAAGATTAATTTCTGATGTCCTTTATGTTCCCGGGCTTACTCAAAATTTACTAAGTGTGGGGCAATTATTGCAAAAGGATTATGCACTTAAATTCGATAATGGTGAGTGCATAATTATTGACAAAAAGAAAAATTTTACGGTGGCCAAAGTCAAAATGACTCCAAATAAAATTTTTCCATTAATGATGCCACTTAATGAAAATTTTGCCCTTAAAGGAGAAAAAGTTGATGACTCATATTTGTGGCATTTAAGATATGGCCACTTAAATTACAAGGGCATGAGGTTGCTTAAGGAGAAAAATATGGTGAAAGGGCTACCAAATATTGATAAAATTGATAAAGTTTGTGAAGGGTGCATATATGGGAAAATGCATAGACTCCCATTTCCAAAGTTTGCTTGGAGAGCAAAAGCGCCTTTGGAATTGGTGCATTCTGATATTTTTGGCCCTACCAGAACACCATCTCTTGGAGGAAAAAGATATTTTCTCCTATTTGTTGATGATTATACAAGGATGATGTGGCTTTACATCCTTGAGAAGAAATCAGAAGCCTTTCCTGTATTTCTCAAGTTTCAAGCCTTGGTGGAGAGACAAAGTGGAAGACTAATAAAGACACTACGGACGGATCGTGGTGGTGAATACATCTACACTCCGTTCTTGGAGTATTGCAAGGAAAAAGGAATAAAGAGGCAACTTACAGTCCGGAAAACACCTCAGCAAAATGGAGTAGCAGAGCGGAAGAACCGCACCATTGCAGAGATGGCTCGAAGCATGCTCAAAGGAAAAGGCCTACCAAACACATTCTGGGCTGAAGCTGTCAACACTGCTGTGTTCATCCTCAACCGATCTCCCACGAAGGCAGTTCAGAACAAAACGCCATACGAGGCATGGTACAAAGAGAAGCCACAGGTACATTTTCTCAAGATTTTTGGGTGCATTGCATATGCATTAGTTCCCTCAGAACAAAGGGAAAAATTTGACGAAAAAGGGGAGAAATATATCTTCATCGGATATAGTGACGAGTCCAAAGGATATCGTCTCTATAACCCAAGCACAAATAAATTTGTGGTTTCTCGAGATGTGATATTTGATGAAGCTGCTGCATGGAAATGGGAGGACAATTCCTTCCAAAAGCAAAAGTTTTTTGAGCCTTTTGATGCAGGAGATGGGCAAGAAACTTCGACTCTGGACCCAAGTCCAAGCCAAAGTCCGCCGGCCGGTTCAGAGAGCTCATCGGAGGATCTCAATCCAACAAGAAAGGTACACTCCATACGAGACATATATGACTCGTGTGATTTTGCTTTCTTCACTTGTGAACCACAGAACTTTGAAGAAGCTGCAAGTGAAGAGATATGGAAAAAGGCAATGGACGAGGAAATTGCAACTATTGAGAAAAATCACACATGGGATCTCGTGGAGTTGCCGAAAGACAAAGACGTAATCGGGCTCAAATGGGTCTATAAGACAAAATATAAAGAAGATGGATCAATTCAGAAGCACAAAGCACGGTTAGTGGCAAAAGGCTACTCGCAACAGCCTGGAGTAGATTTCAATGAAACATTTGCTCCTGTCGCTCGCATGGAGACGATCAGAATAGTTCTTGCCTTGGCGGCACAGTACGAGCTTCCTGTATACCAGCTCGATGTGAAATCAGCTTTTCTTAATGGAGAGCTTGAAGAAGAAGTATATGTGGAGCAACCACAAGGCTACACTGTCAAAGGAAAAGAAGACAAGGTGTACCGACTTCGAAAAGCACTCTATGGCTTGAAGCAAGCACCTCGAGCGTGGAACAGCAACATTGACAATTACTTCTGTCAAAATGGTTTTGAAAGAAGCCGAAGCGAACCATCACTCTACTTCAAAAAAGGAGGTACGCAGGACTTCCTCAGTGTCTGCTTATATGTTGATGATTTAATCTACACAGGCACCAATTCGGAGATGCTTGAAGAATTTAAAAAGGCCATGATGAAGGAGTACGAGATGACTGATCTCGGCCTTATGAGATATTTTCTGGGCATCCAAGTAAGGCAATCCAAAGGAGAGATTTTTATCTCACAAGAAAAATATCTTGAAGATCTATTGAAGAAATTTCACATGAGGAACTGCAAGCCAGTTTCTACTCCACTTTCTCTAAATGACAAGCTGCAACTGAATGATGGAGCAGAGAAAGTCGATGCTACGGCCTACCGAAAATTGGTTGGTTCGCTCAATTATCTCACTCATACAAGACCCGACATTGTATATTCTGTGAATCTCATTTCTAGATTTATGCACGAGCCGAGCAAGCTACACTATACCGCAGCAAAACGGATTCTCCGTTATCTACAAGGGACAAAGAAACTCGGCATCATGTACACAAAAGAAAATGACTGCAAGCTTATTGGCTACACCGATAGCGATTGGGCTGGATCAATCGATGATCGAAAGAGCACATCTGGCTACGTCTTTTGCTTGGGATCTAACATTATCGCTTGGAGTTCTAAAAAGCAAAGGACAATTGCTCTCTCATCGGCAGAAGCTGAATATATAGCAGCTACAGATGCAACATGTGAGGCTGTATGGCTCAGAAGAATTCTTTCGGACATGGAGCATAAAGAGGAAGGCCCTACAATCATCTACTGCGATAATATGTCAGCCAT
Source organism: Vaccinium darrowii (assembly GCA_020921065.1). Taxonomy (NCBI): domain Eukaryota; kingdom Viridiplantae; phylum Streptophyta; class Magnoliopsida; order Ericales; family Ericaceae; genus Vaccinium; species Vaccinium darrowii. The sequence continues at coordinate 924,680 of CM037153.1, forward strand.
AGCAATGAGCAAAAATCCAGTCTTTCACGGCAAGACAAAGCACATTGAGCTCCGGCATCACTTTATCAGAGACATGGTGCAGAATGGAGAAATTCAGCTTGAATTCGTCAATACCAAAGAGCAACTAGCTGACATTATGACCAAAGCGGTGGCAGCAGATAAATTCTCTCAGTTCCATGAAGTCATGAAGATTACAAATTAAGGAGGAGTGTTAAAAATGTAATTTGGAATCTTCTAGAAATATGTAGAATATGTGTAAAAAAAATACATAAGCAAAAATATAGAAATGTCTAGAAGTGTGTATTTAAATATCTAAGTTAGTGTCTAGAAGGGTGTAGACAATGGGAAGAATTTCATTGTAACTAGCACATGTAAAACATGTGCAAAATTAAGAGATTTCTAGAAGAACCTAAGCTAGTCGGTGTGGAATGAAAAATTAAGAGCATTCTAGAGATGTAGGAGTCGGTGGCATGAGTCGGTTGGAGGCTCTATAAATAGAGCAGCTTGTAAACATTTCGTGTAACTTCAAATAGCAATCAGAAAAGCTATTCTATTCATAAGGCCTTCTACTATTTTGTCCTTATTACACCTTAACCCTTCCTCTCTTATAAATTCAAACTCCAATTGTCAAATTTCTCCCAAATTTACTCTAGCACCCCAACAGAAACTAATGGACTATCCCAGTAGAACAGTTTTATGTCTTTTATTATATGGAAAGTCATATAAGACTTTTTGTATTTGAACGGTGTGCCTTTGAAAGCTTGCAATACTTGGTGTATGTCTCTCTTGGTTATCCCTGATGAAGATTTCTTCTTATGTAGCCAGAAGCAAATCTCTCAGTATCTTTGTTAGATTTCTTGAAGGGTTGCAGCCTAAAACTAATTGGCAATAGATGAAATAACCTCTAGATTATATTAACCAAGCTTGGGTGGCTTAGGTGAGCAATGTGGGACAAGTCTTAACACTCCCCATCACGTGCAGCCCGAATGCACGTGGAGGTAACAGACCAGGAGACTAGGAAGCGACTTGGGTGCAAAAATGAGATTGACAAGACTCTCCCACGCGAGGTGAGACTATCCAAGACCTTTTTGAAAAATTAGTGTAAAACTTAATGAAAAAAATGAATGCTAATAAATTACATTTTAGAACTTCTAGAGAGGGAGAGGAAGGGGTTTGAGAAGAGTCTAGAGAGAGTGAGAGTGAGATAGAGAAGTATGGGAGAAGTTGCTCCTTTTGTGCTGCCTCATAGCCCCCTCCCCCTCCCCCACCGCCCCCTTCCACCTTCTCTCACCTCCCCCTCTCCTCTAGTACTTCCCCTCCGGATTGCCAGCAACTTCCAATGGACGATTGGATCTTCTCTCCTGGAGCTATGGGCGGCCGGAATCCCGATTTTTGGATAAGGAGAGCTAGATCTGGGATCCGACATCGACGATGGCGGTGGCTCTGATGTGACAGCGGCGGTGGCTCTGACCAGGGCCAGCCCAGACCCAAGCCTGGCAAGACCTTGGGCTAGGGCAACCCCCCGAGCAGGGCAACCAAAAATAAAAATAAATCTTAAGTTATATATAAATATAAAAAGTTCCAATATGTTAATAAGATGATAGCTTGGCATGGTGGTCTCCTTGAAGTTTCTTACTGCCGTTGACTGGGGTTCAAATCCCACCCCATGTGTTCCATTTTTTTTTCTTTTCCCCTTTTTGTTAAGCGATTTTTTTTCCCCTTTCTATATAGTGACTGAACACAGCCAAAGCCGAAGATGACAGAAGTACAAGATCCATTCATCCATTCTCTTTTATAGAGATCGGCTTCTTTCATTTTGATTTTGATTTTGATTTTTTTTTTTTTTTTTTACATTTATTCAAGCTAAAAACATAATATAACCTCTATTTTGCTATGTTCCTTTACTTGTATGTTTTTTTTTTTTTTTTGGGTTTTATGACTTACTAGTATGAGGGCAACCAAGCTTGGGGATCGGCTAAGGCAACCCAAATGTCAGGGTCGGCCCTGGCTCTGACGTGACATGGAACCAATGGTTCTTTTTTCTTTTGGCACCAACAGTTCTTTTTTCTTTTTCCTTTGTGTTTTTAATTTCTATTTTCGAATTTCTTTTTTTCTTTTTTTTACCGGTTGTTTGGATCAGTTGATTAATGCATTTTCTCTGTTGATTAATGCATTTTCTTTCTTCTCGCAATATTATATAGGGTCCGTTTTTTGGGAGGACATAGTAAAAGGGTCTTTACTTCAATAAGGACATTAACTTTTTCTTTAATGCCAAAAGGACAAATCACCTATACATTCCAAAAATGCCCCCACTAGCCAATGAAAGTGCCTAAACCCCCAAACCTAACGAAAGTGCCTAAACCTAAACCCCAGGGTACCCTATGAAAGTGCCTAAAACCCTAGAGTACCCTATGAAAGTGCCTAAACTACTAAAACCCTATGATTGAAAAGTGCACCCTAAACCTAAACCCTAAGGTACCCTATGAAAGTGCTTAAAATAGTAGGGTACCCTATGAAAGTGTATAAAATACTAGGGTATCCTATGAAAGTGCCTAAACAGCTAAAACTCTATAATTGAAAAGTGCACCCTAAGTGCCTAAACCCAAAATACCTAAACCCACTATACCCTACCTTAAAGAGCTTAAACCCCAAAAATTGAACCCACCCTGAAAATTGAAGAGAGAGATTAATTTGTCCCACCCACCCAAAACCCACGCATGAGAGAGAGAGAGAGAGAGAGAGAGAGAGAGAGACGGCGTGGGGCAATTGATGTGACGGGTCACATCACAATTGTCAGTGATGTGAGCGTGAGTGGGGCAATTGCTTTTGTCCGCGGGAAATTCCTCCACATGGTGAGCGTGAGTGATGTGGTTCATTAAGGGTATTTTTGTCTAGTGTTGTCCTTGAGACATGAAAATTTTCCTATCAATGTATTGGATGCCTTAAAATAAGTTAAGCTGGACTGAACACCATTTAAAGCCCCAAATTTGTCCTTTAGACCAATTTTTTGTATAAGGGTATACATATAGGCAAATTTTCTAGTAAGGACCTCCCGTAAATAAGAAAAATGTAATTTTTTCACTTTAAAAATTATTTTTGGGAAATTCGAATCGTCCAATGTGTTCAAAAGGTGTTTTCAAGGGTCCAAGTGGGAAATCTCCAAAAAAAAAAAAAAATACTGGGAATGGCTTGATCCAAGTAGTTTTTCGCAAAAACGAATCGTCAAAAAAATGCTTGGTTCACGGAGGTCCGGAGTCCGGATAGGAAGGATATATATATATATATATATGGGTACTCTCCAGTCAAGGATCCCGGATTTCCCGGATTGAAGCGTTTTGATGCTTTTAAAAATTGTTTTTGGAAAATCCGACCCGTCCAATGTGTTCAAAAGGTGTTTTCCAAGGTCCACGCGGGAAATCTTCAAAAAAAAATACCGGGAAGGGCTTGATCCACGCAGTTTTTTTGCAAAAATTGCATATTTACAGTTTTGCGAAAAACAGCGTGGATCAAGCCGTTCCCGGTATTTTTTTTGAAGATTTCCCGCGTGGACCTTGGAAAACACCTTTTGAACACATTGGACGGCTCGGATCATGAAAATTTGATCCGGAACTATGAGTTCCGAACCGAAGGGTCCCGGACTAGAGAGTTCCTCTATATATATATATATTTTACGTGCAAAATGCACGGAAACCCAAAAAGGGCAAGCAAATTGGAGGAGGGGGTATTAGATAATACTACCTAGTATGAGTCGACAGTACCATTTCAGTTTTTTTTTTTGGAAAATACGTGGTTCTGTGGTCAGTCCGGACCGGACTTGTGTCCGGTTCACAGTTCTACCAGTTGGATCGTCCGGTCCGGTCCGATTTTTAAAACATTGCTAAGTAGGATTCATACAACGATTTTACTTGTTTCATGATAATCGTACTAGTGCGACTATTTGTGCTAGGCAGCGGTTCTTCATGCAGGCACATTTTGACAGTCAGAAATAAACAAGACAACCGTAAAAATTGTAGTAGTAAATAATTACTAAAGTATAATGCTTATAGGCCATTATTTTTTGCATTATGGATTCAAACCGTAAGTGGTGGCTATTTTTTGCTTTTAGACATCTCATTTCACCATTGTATTGGAATTGTTATAGTTTTGAAATGAATAGATTAGAATTAAATGAAATCTAGTATATATGAGTGTGACAGAATATATTTCATAAAAGACACACGGGCCTACACGTGGGCGTAGGCTCTCTCCGCCACTGCACCTACGTAGGGGTGTAATTCATTCAGTTTAATCCGGTTTTTGAGATTTTTGCGGACTGAACCGAAGTTTTTCGGTTTTCTAAAATCCAAACTAAAACAAAACCGTTTGAATTTTATTTTAGACCAGTTCGGTTTCATTTGAATTTAGCTGGTTTCAACGATTTTTGCTAGTGACAGTTTGTACTCGCGACTTAACATATACTAAATTTTTATCTCTTCACCAAAAAAAAAAAAAAAAAATCCGATTTTATCGATTTAGACTGAAAATGATAATTGGGCCTGATTGGACAAAAAATAATTCAAAACATTGGATAAAAAATCTATGATATAGGCCATTATCTAGCAAAAAAATCCCAGTGGGATTAAAAAATCCCATTAATAAAAAGCCCAAAAAACAGAGTCTTGCAAAGTTCATATAATACATAATATGATAAATCATTTGTCCACCAACTTGTAGCAAAAAAAGTAAACAAAGAGCTCACTCCAAGAGTCCAAATTGTAGCAGCAGAAACAGATAACCCACAGGCAAGAAACCAAAGATTAATCTTTGAAAAGAAAACAAAGATTAAAGGGACAGTGGCACACCGGCGAAAAAAACCACCCAAGACCTGAAAAGCTAGAAAGGCAAGAAACCAACCAAAAACTTAAAATAAATAATGGAAAGGAGGAGGAAGACGAAGTAAAAAAAAAAAAAATTGGTGAAGAAGAAAACAAAAATTATAGACTTCAACTAGGTCTCTGTGCAGTGACAATTTTTGCTTGTCACTATCTTCAAATTGTCAGTTTGCTCATTTACGTGCCCTTTAGGTTTGGAAACTTTGGTGGAGTGTCAAAAATCAGACTTATAGATCATATGGTTTATCCAATTTTTTTAGTGAACCACAAAAATTCCGGGATAGAAATTACTCCAAAAAAATGTTTTTATTGAGTCTCAGCGCATATCTCACTCCAAAGAGGTCAAGTCACTCCATGCTGGAATTGTTTTCTTGTTCAACTTGCTCCTAGTGATGTATTTGTTTCTAGTTACTTAACCTATCGTTTGGGCAACAAGAAATTTGGGCACATATGGCCCTGTCCGAGGTGCAATTTTGTCTTTTCCGGCCCACGCGCTTATGGCTAGAAAAGGCTAGTGCAAAATTTTCTAATCCTGTGGTCTTATTATTCTGTTGTTTTGTCCTATAAATTGTTTAGAGCACTACTGCATATAGTATATCAAGAATGGACATTCAGAAACTACCCAGAAATTGAATTGCAACGTTTGAGATTCACTCAGCAAGAATCTAGGCCTTTGAACACTACAAGAAATTTGAGATACTCCAGCGGCCAAAAGTGTTGGCAAAAGTGCCTAAAAACACTGCTATAGACCTGTGAGGTCTATACCAGCGCTTAAAAAAACCGCTGGCGTCTACCCGCTGCTGTATCCCTTTACCAGCGCTTTTTGGCAAGCGTTGGTACATCATTTATTTTACCAGCGCTTTTGCAACCGCTGGTGTAGACTAAGTTTTACCAGTGCTTTAAAAGCGCTGGAGTAGACTCAATTTCACCAACGCTTTTAGTCGCTGGTGTAGGTAGCTAAAAACGCTGTTACAAGGTTTTTTTTTTTTTTTTATATAAAAAAATGATTAATAATTACATTAGTCACCCATACACCTGTTCAAAAAAAAATTTAGCAAGAACTAAAAAATAAGAAAAAATAACAGAATTCATTTTTCATTGAAAAAACTAATAATTCATACAAAATTCCACAAGTAGATCGAAGACATGTTCCATAACATTGTCAACATACAAAAGTAGATCAAATGTTCATTATGGTGGGGAAATACCATATTTCAAAAGTCCGAAGGCTAAACTAAGTGGAAAAAAAAAAAAAAAAGCTATAAAAAATTCACGATGCCATCCTTGATCTTCATGAGAGAGTTTTCCAAAATGACGGATTGAAATCACACTTTTGGCTAGACCATCCTATTACCTGCAATGGAAATGATGAAAAAATAAGAACCAAGTTAATTTATCTTCTAACTCCCATGCCATTTGGAAAAACTCAACATAAGTATATAGAGAAGCCTATAGCAAATAACTTTATTCGAATAGCAATCAGAGTGGTGGGCTAGGATTGATATGAAGCAATATTTCAATTCACAAGGAAAAACATTCATGGCCTAGATTGACAAAGTAGATTTGAACCGAAATTGAAACACCACCCGAAATGCACACATCTATAATACAACAAAAATTCAAGTGCAAAGGCTAATTAAACAACCCCACATAGAAGTGAAGGATAAACAAGAAAGACATTAGCTGGCTAGAATTCGAACCAGAATCTATCAAGAGAAACCAAAACAATTATAAGTGCTAAAGAAATCAGAACAGCCAATAGCCTACACAAGGATCAAACTTGCACAAAAAAAAAAGTCGATAGCTTGACAAATCGGAAAAGTCAATAAACATATGTTCTAGTTTGACAAATCAGGGAACCAACCCATGATGAGTACTGGTCATGTTTTTCCTTCGTGAAAATAAACTATTTAGCACACTAGTTTGACATCTGCAGTGAAGCTGCTGTGTTTTGCACAAAAATAATTAGGTCACACTGCTTGATTCTTCACCAGAAGAGAAGCTATCACAATATAGTGCAAGTTATTGATAATGCTATTGCCATTGGCTAATATATATAAGTATTTAATCCTTATGTTGATTACCCACGAGGTTTCCAGAAACAAAGACAGATATTAAGTATTCACCAATTCTAAAAGTAGGCCTAGGCACTAGGTGGGAAGTAATTCATTAACAGGGTATTAAATAAACAAATGACGGGACAAGACCAATATTCTATTCTCCAATCAACCAATCAGACAGCATCAAGAGTGTACAATGCAAATGTGTACCTCGAGGAGAACATTCGAAGTCATGACTTGTGTGCAATGATCTTTGATGTGTTTGTGGAGAAGCCTGATCAGGGGGGTCATTACAACCATCTCGAACCTAAGATATCCAACGAAAAATTTACGTAACCATCTAAGCAAATAAAACTATAGACTAATTCTAGTTAAACCACAAGCAAATATGCTTCATACCTTTCCTTCCTTTAAACCTAGTCAGTTTCATAATCATTACAAATTGAATAATAGTATAAATAAGTAGACCTTCGTCACAATAACACAGTTTCCACAATTAAACTTTTCATACAATGATGACGTTGCGTTAATCCTTAACCAATGACACATATGATTGTGTTTACGGGCCACTAAAGTTATCATTCGAGATTTTCTACTGACCAGTGTTAATAAATGTGCCACTGAAATTTACATTGTCTGCTCATTGTGTATCAGAATGAATTTAGTGTACTAAACGTTGAGTAGCAATGTGACTCCACTTGATTAGCAGTGCATACAATTCAATTACAAGATTTATGAGACAATTAAACAAAAGGTGATCACTAATGTGACAGAAACAAACGAGGCTCGAAAAGTATGTGGAATGGCATTTTCATAAATACCAGCCACTTTGGAGGTAATTTACTTCTGTTTGGGGATTGAAATCCATCAACCATGAGTCTTCTAATTTAACGTGGGGAAAAAAATTTACTACTTTAGTTGGTTCAGTTAACTAACTTAAAAGAATATGTTACATCATCTACACATAGATGAATTTGAGGTGATTTCAGGGGTCATATTTTATGGGTCATTCGTCGACGCCTAGCATACTACTTGTTTTTTAACAGCACAAAACTAACGCCTATAAGAGTTTCGTCATAACATACACTGAAGCAAGCAGCAAAAAATACGTGGGTTTTTCATCTCAAAACTAAACCTTTATACCTAATGTCCATGAAGTAAAAGAAGGAACATGTTCGCGTTCATCAGGGTAACCTAAGAGTTACAGTGAGATGATTAAGAAACTTTTTGTTGTACATCTCTAAGTTGAGCTGTAAATATCAACCAGAACAGTAAAGCTTCTCAAAGCAAAACCAAAAAGTCCACTCTTTAGTTGCGACACCTAAATTATTGTGTTCTGGGTTGCTCTTTTTTTTGTCCTCAATTTTTATAGGCTGTGGTATCCAAAGGAAATCCATATAACCTAAATTCCCGACCCACAACGAACAAAGTTGAGGATCGTGAAATTGAATCAATGTTCTACGTTCAAAGTAGGAAGGGTAAGATGCAAAAGTCAGACAAGGATTCTCTAAGCCATTTAATCGAACACCTGGCAGACCACATTATTGTTTGGAACCACAAGAATAACGTCTACAACGGGGAAAGGATGGGAATTGTAGAAGAGCACCAACGGGGAATTTGTTGCAGAAATTAAAGAATCATGGTCTCTCTATTTGTCACACCAATACCACAAATCTCTGGTTATAGAATCAAAAAATTGGTAGATTGGAACAAATCTAAAACAAAAATTGTACATGCAAAGCCGAAACTAGTGCTGGATTTTTACAAAAACAAGATCCATATGAGGAGTGATAATGTTCACATCAATTTCAAACCCAAAACAAGCATTAAAAAAAATATAAAATCTGATGCAGCTATGGAGTGATAATCCGAGAGAGAGAGTCGATCGATGTACCTTAGCTATGGAGATTTAACCCACGCAACAAAGGAGAGAGAGAATGTGTGTGTTGAACAACCAGTTGAGGGATTCATACAGCAGAGCCAAAATTCGTACATACAGAACATTCAAACCCTAAAAATAAAATTTGTACACAGCAAAGGAGCAAACGAGCGATAATGTCACACAGAGAGAGAGAGAGACATACCTCCTAGCTATGGAGTTTTCGAAAAATTGTAGCAAACGATTGAGCAAGAGAAAGACGGAGAGATCTAGTACTGGAGACCGACAGACGGAGGAGCGTAAATTGGGGAATTTTCAGCGCCAAACAATTGGCGGGGTGGATTTATTGGTCTATGCCAGCGCCCTGATAAGTTGGGCCGCTGGGAAATTCAGAAATCTTGGGTTTATTGCAATGCCCTATACTGGGCCGCTGGTAGCTTCACAAGACCCGCTGGTAATGGTCTGTTTCTAGCAGTGGTCTTCCAGGCGCTGGTATAGACCTTCAATTCCAACGTTTTCTTGAGCCGCTGGTAGCAAAAGCGCTGGAAGAAATCAGATTTCTTGTAGTGGAAGTTCAAGTTCTAGGTAGTTTCTGGGTACCTAGACTTTTTGAACTGTTTATTATCTATTTAATTTCTTGCTCTTTCCTGGGAAATTTTGATGATGTAATTAGTACATTTAGGACTCTTTATAATACTGCTTGCGCCCTATAATGTTAGATACTTTCGGGATTGCGTGTCTAATAATCAATTGCCAAAAAAAAAAAACCCAAAGCCGGTCACTTGGCTTGCAATATGCTAATTTTCAACTACGGGCTATACATTTATATATTTCTGATTCCTCACCTCAAGACGAATGATATAATGCAAAAAATTTATCCAAAAATGCTAAAAATTAAAATAAACACACAAAAAAATAGTCTTTCTTCGACAATGAGATGATATAGGAGTTAATCATGGAAATAAGACAAACTAATTCTTTAATGCCAAGATGACAAATCACCTACACATTTCAAAAATACCCCCTGTTATCCCATGAAAGTGCCTAAACCCCCCAAATCCTATGAAAGTGTCTAAACTCCCAAACTTAATGAAAGTGCCTAAACCTAAACCTTAGGGTACCCGGCCTATGAAAGTGCATGCCTAAAACCCTCGGGTACTCTATGAATGTGCCTAAACCACTGAAACCCTATAATTAGAAATTGCACCCTAAACCTAAACCCTAGGGTACCCTATGAAAGTGCCTAAAACTCTAGGGTGCCCTATGAAAGTGCCTACAACTCTAGGGTGCCCTATGAAAATGCCTAAACAACTAAATTCCTATAATTGGAAAGTGCACACTAAGTGCCTAAACCCAAAATGCCTAAACCCACTATAACCTACCCCAAAAAGCCTAAACCCCCCTCCCCCCCCCCCAAAAAAAAAAAAAAAAATTGAAGCCCAAAATTGAACCCAATCCTAAAATTAAGGAGACAAAAAGTTAATTAAAGTGCTTGACCCTCGCTTGAGAGAGAGAGAGAGAGAGAGAGAGAGAGAGAGAGATGGGTCAAGAAATGAAAAGCGACTGCATGACCTGTCACTTTAAAGGGTTAGTAGTCAACAACAAATGGAACAGTTACCCGCTGGACCGACCTTTCTTTTGTAACTTTTTTTTTACATCATTAAAGGTATTTTTGTCTAGTGATGTCCGTCAACCCTCAAAATTTTCACATCAATAGATTGGTAGCATTAAAGTAAGTTAGCATGGATTAAACACCTTTTAAAGCCCCAAACTTGCCCTTTAGGCCAATTTTTCATCATTGATTTTCGTAATTTCTATTTTTACTTTTAAGTAAACAGATGTTCATATTGTAACCTCGAGCATCTGCATTTGGTTGTTTTAACCACTTTTACAGTCAGATTTTTTTCTGCGAAAAAAAGATAACAAGAATTATTATTTTGGAATGGAGGAGGTAAAATATTCTGATTCCACGTTGTACGGAGATAGGTCCTTTCGCAAGTGTAATATTTCTCCTTCTATAAGTAGTGGATATGGGTATATCCAATTAAGCTAAATCTCTGCTTCAACCTACTATTCGACAATCCTTCCTATAATATGAACAAATCAGATCTTCAAGGTGAAATTGGGCGTACCCTAACTACACTCTGCAGTATCATTTGTGACTGCGGGAGAGCTGAGTCACTGGCGACTCCACCTAATTGAGAGTGGGGTTAGCCGATCCCACAAGCAGAAAAAAAAAATACTACCTCTTATTTCAATTTTTTTTAAAAAATTCATAAATGAACTCCTTAAATTTTGTGGTGACACCATTGGATGATTCTTAAAAGTTGGTAAAAAGTTGCTTTTTTGTGTGGCTTGTTTGAATCCTAGTCACTTGTTTTCCTTTTGATAACGTTGATCTGTTTTGCTAGGTTGAGTTTTAAATGTAATTGTTGTTAGAACAAGATTTTTATAATTGCCATACTATCAAGATTGTGTAATTTTCTTTTTCAAAGCCTGATTCAAAAGGTTTTAAATTCTTTTGGCCATAATTTAATTTAAAATAAAATTCTGAGACTAAGGTGTACACAGCCCAGGTAGTTGGTTGGGATGGTGCGGTTGGCATAAGGGCATCCTTATTTGGCTCCCTATTTTAACTCAAAAGTTAAAATAGGGAGCCAAACCCCCCAAAACTCCCAATATCAACCTCTCTATTCTCACTCCTCAAATCATTTTTGCTATAGTACCGCACCAAATTTGGTGCGGCACTGTTCACGCACCACTTTACTGTTCACGCATAGAGTTGTTCCGGACAAAACCTAGTGGACAATCTTATTGTTCATGCACAAAGTGTACTTTTACTCCTCCCCAGGTGGGGAGGTTAATATTTTAAGGTAAAGTTTTTTTTTTAAATAGATTTGAGGGGAGTAGTTTAATACACTAAAGTTAAAATAGAGAGTCTGATTTTGTGAGTTTTTGATAAAGTAACTTGGTAATTTATAAAAGGTGTTTTTGAAGTTAAATTTGGTAAAAATTTTGGTGCTCCAGATAGGGATGTTCTCTAGGTTTTGACTTTGAAGTTTGAACAATGGTCCCCTCCCCTCACTCCGACGTTACTGTAGATAAAATTATTAACTTTGCTGTAAAGTTTGTAAGTCTATAAGTACAAGGATATGCACGGTACTACGTACCCGATTTTGGAGAGAGAGAGAGAGATGGAGGGGGATATGCACAGGCAGCAATGGCACATTACGCGCACCTGTCCATGGACGAAAAGGAAAAGGTTTTGCGGTCGTTCGAAGAGAAGGACGCCAATGGAGATGGCCAAGTAACATTGGATGACTACAGCACTTTTTTCCCAAGTTATAATAAAAGCGGTAGAATTAGGGTCGCCCTAATCGACCTGTTTCAGCATCTCGACAAAAACGACGACGGTACTCTTCATTTTGAGGAATTTATTACTTGTTCCTACGTGTTATTTGACTCAAAGTATAGGTTCTGTGACGCGTGTGGGTCGATTGTATGGGGCGTCTATACAAGCAGCGGCGGCTCTAAGAAGAGCCGAGGGTGGTCACTTGAACACCCTGAAAAAGATAATTTTTTTTAGAAATACATGTAAAAATTTATTTATTTTTTAGTTTTTGTCATTTTGAACACCCTAACCAAAATATTTGAACACTTGTTTGAACACATTACCCAAAATTTTTGAACACCCAATCCTAATGACAGAATTCACCATGCACTATTTGATACTCCATTAGAGAATAGTATAAATTGGATATTTGAGAATTTGAGTGTTTCTTTGTCTCAACACATTTAGCTCAAAGAGATAATAACACTTTTAACTATCTCTCTTTAATCTATTTATACTTATTCCAAATGATTACTCATTACATTATAAAATATAGATCAATAATTTAATATATGCGCGTTATCTTTTTTTGTGAAACACTTTAATATATATGCGCATAGGGTATATTGACACAATAGATTTGGATTATTACATAGGCCATTCATAGGTTTGATTCCTTTTTAATTTTTGTTTGGTAGTTGAAACCATGGACAAGTTTGTGATAAAAAAAAAAATCAAGAATGGTGCAAGAGTCATTTTCTGTTGAAACTTTTTTAATGATAGCAACCCCTAAAACTCGTCGAAGCGAAACCGTATTGACTTGGAATTGTTGTTTTTTCAGTAGCATTGTTGTATTAGAAGAATTTATTTATTTATTTATTTATGTACGGTTATGATTTCTAGAGGACATTGGCTTTGCCCGATTTATGTGTGTGGCGAGGCATAATAGACCCTGGGATTAGTGCGCACAGGATAGTCCGGACCACCCAGTTATATAAAAACATGATTTCTAGAGGACCGTAGTAGAATTTCTGAACACCCTCAAGAGAATTCGTAGAGCTGCACTGGTGTGCACTGGTGCAAAAGACTCGTGGATAAAAAAAAATAGTACAAAGGACACGCTGGTCCTTCCGGGGTAACATCTTGAGCAATCAACCTTAACTTCCAAAGAAAAAAAGGTCAGGACCACAATACAGGACCCCAAAAGCCAAGTCTATGGTCTCTGTCTTCAAGTTAAAACTTCTCTTCTCCTCCATCCACGGCATGTTTAGTATCCACAAGTACTTGAAAGGTATAGATGTATGTAAAACAAACTTCCTACTATAAATTCAAATCTAGCACTAATACAAGTTGAAAAATTCTGTTCTTCCCAACTGCCGTGTAGTATGAGTTTGTGGCAACAAGGTTTTGATTTAGCAAAAAAGAAAAAAAAATTGGACGCACGAACATCATTTTTGCCATCCTTTTTAAATTTCTTGCACGAAGGTGTTAAATGTGTTATGCTCTCACAACTATCATGTCTGACCACAGTTTTTGCAATAATAATATCCAGTGCAGGACTCATAAATTAAAGGGTTTGAATTAACCGTTGTAAGCCTACAAAAGATCCACGAAGGCCCAAAATTGGATGGGACTGGATGGATCAGGACTAGAGAGTAGCCTTTCCTTGTCGAATGGCACCATTTTCTCATACCCTTCCCTATGTGTGTGAAATACGGTTTAGAAAGATCAATCCCTAGTCTATTCTCTCTCTATCAGTAAATCCAAGTGGAAGAGGGTGGGATGGAAACAGCCAAACAGGTCATGGCCCAACTCAAGTCTTCGTCTTTTCACAACAAAATTGCTCAATTTAGATTCCTTCCCCTTTACACATGAGTGTGTGCAGGATAGTCCGGACCACCCAGTTATATAAAAAATAATTTCTAGAGGACCGTAGTAGAATTTCTGAACACCCTCAAGAGAATTCCTGAAGCCGCCATTGGTTACAAGTTTGCTACTAAGGAGACGTTGTACGGCCTCTGTTGTTCATGTTATCATAATAAGAACTTCAGCCATGTCCACTCTAACTTCTTGGACACCAACGCTCTCCTCCATAAGATACAATGCGAGGTATGTATATAAATTAGTTATGTACGCCTGAATTTATTCTAGAACAAACTTCTCACTATGAACTAGCTGAATCTTCATTACAAAAAAAAAGAGGGCTGATCTGGGAGCTTTTGAAATTTGATGCTCCGTCAATAACTTTTTCTATATGATCACATGGGAGGTACACATGGAATATTTTAGTTGACTGTTTTGCTTTTGGTCAAGATTCATTATTTTTAAAATTTTTCTTGTTTAGATGGACGAATTACGATTAATTAAAAAACACTAACATGAAGCTATAAAAATTCAAAAAAGACGAATGAAAATAATGAAACAACAATTTAAAGGGCCCTTTAATCTGCAGCAGTGTTACATATATATCTTCTTTACGTGAGTTTTATATTGTCGAGATGACTTAAGTTCGACTACATTTTGTGGTTGCAGGACATATTTGTTAGGTTTGTTGGCGTTTTCAGGGTTATGTCAAGCCTTTCGGAGTATGTAATTTTGTTGCTGGGGTTTTGGGAGTTAGAGTTCTTAGGGTTGAGTCTAGATGCTCCATTCGAAAGATCACAAGCTTCATGATCAAGCCAAAGCCATGTCAAGTGTTTTGAAGCTCAATCCGTTGAGGTATAACCATGCATAATCATTCACGCATTTAGATCATTCAAATGTCTCATTTTATCGTGCATGGTTTTAGATTAACTTGGGCATTGATTTTCCTTTAAAATCCCATGATTTGTGTGAGTTTATGGCTTTTCATTGGCTGCGTTTGCATGATTCTTCAAACACTTGTTCATCAAGTGGCATCCTTTGACGCGTGTTTTAATCTTGACCATTGAGATCATTTTAACAGCGTTTTCAAGCATCTGCAGACACGTGTTTTTGGATAGCCCTGATTGTGCCACATGTTTAAATCCTATCGGAGCGTCTGCGCGTGTCTACACGCGTCTGCTAGACTCTTTAAGTGGCCACATGTCATGTTTTGAGTGGCTGTCTTGGGAAGCACGAAAATGGACACTATAAAAGCCATTTTTCTTTCATTTTCACACACCCACTTGAGAAAAAATCAGCCTTTTTTAGAGAGAGAAAGTCTCATCTCTTCTCCATCCCTTCTCTCTTTTGTGAACTTGATGTTCTTGATGATTTGAGTTTGCTCTTCTCATCTTTCTTCAATCTAGAGTCTTCCTCTTCATGGATCTACTCTAGGTTGATTTTAGTTTCCAAAAACTTTCATAAAAATCAAATATTTTTCATACATCATGTTGTGTTGGCTTGTTTCTACGTGAGCCGATTGGACCGGTGCCGAGTTGACTCGGAGATCAAGACGGGTGTACTTGTGGAGTCCATGGAATCAAAGAGGGATACGGGGTATTACATAAAGAATTGGAGCTAGGTGTCACAAGGGGCTTGTTGGGTAATTCCTAGTCTTGTAAATTTTTGTAAATCTTTTGATTTATGGAATGCATAAGTAGGACTAGGCCGTGGTTTTATGCTTAGGGTGTTTAGACCCTAAGTAGTTTCCACGTATATCTTGTGTCTTGTCTCTTGTCTCTTTACTTTAATTGCTTTATATCTTGCATATTAAATTGTGGCAATTAACTTGAAGCTTGGGTTTTTATGATTCTCATAATTAAACTTTAATTTTTTAAATTGTCGTCCTATTCACCCCCCTCTAGGACTCGTTAGTGCTTTGCATAATTTCAATATTATCCCAAGAAAAGATGAAGGAGATGCGCGAGGTAGCAATGGCATATTACGCCAAGAAACCTGACGACCAAACGCAATTGGTTTGGAGTTTATTTGAAAGACTAGCTAGAAACGGAGACGGGAAAGTGAGCATCCAAGAGTACTTGGATTTCGCCGAAGAAATAGGTTTTTCCCGATACCTCACTCCAAACCTGTTCAAACTCCACCACAAAAACGATGACAACACTCTTGATTTCGAGGAACGTTTTACTTTAAGCTATATGATCAAACTTCGTGGGATTGTGCTCTGTGATGGATGTGGGTCCCACATACTGGGCCTCTGTTTCATATGTGTCGAATGTTTCTATAGTAATCAGAGGACATACGACCTATGTTGTTCTTGCTACCGGAATAACAACTTCAACCATGTCCACTCCTCCTTCTTGGACAATTATGCTCTCCTCCGAAGACTCCGAACCAAAAAAAAAAAGAGGTATACACGTATTGTTTATCATATTCTAGAGGAAGTTTTAAGTGGAAAACAAGATGTACCGAGCCGATCTGCAGGGAGTTGTTCGAATTTGATGAAAAAAGATTCTATCTGTTTTCTAGTTGAGTTCGGGTTTGGACCTATAGATAAGATATTATATACAGTAGCGGAGCCAGAATTTTGACTCGAGGGGGCTGATATAATAGACATATTGTTATCTAAATTTATATTTATGGTATATGTAGTATATATAACTGGGTACGGGGAGGTATGAGGTGGGTACGGGTATTCGGGGGTAGGGATTACAAAATCATATTCGCTCCATACCGGAGCTGGTTTTCTTCATATCCTACCGTGTCCACTACTATTGGGGAAAATTCTGAGTTATCCCCACCTCCATATGGGCGGGGCGGGTATCCAGTGGATATGGGGGAGTTGTCATCCCTGAAACCTATAATAGGGTCTGTAAGGGATGCCTTTTTGTCGTTTTGAATTCACATCGTTTTGTATAAAGAAATTATATTATATTTCGTATGAAATTGGTAATGTTCCGTATAAAGAACATAATATTTACAACGAAAACCATAACAGGAGGGACGGATAAAGAGACCAAATCAGGTAATCTTTAACGATATATACCACCTTATAAAATGTGAAAACTTCAGTAATAATTTAGTTTGCAAATTTTCAATTTTTTTTTTAAATCGGCAACAAAGATTTTATTAAAACTCAACGAAAGGGTACATGGAGAGAGGAAAACAGAAACAAAGGGAAAAAAGGAGGATAAAAATAACTATCCAATGAAGAATTGGATGAGAGAAATAAAACCTGGCGCAAATTTTCAATTTTATGCCACTTGTTTAATTGGCATGTTTCTATTACTAGTTAATAATCTTAATCTCTATGTGCAGATTAAATCGAACTTGTTAATTTTAAATAGAATTTTTTTTTTAGTTCCTTTCATCCTTTTCCTTAAGAGATTCCATCGGTTTTCTAGTTGAGTTAGGATCTGGACCTATAGATAAGATATTTCAGACGCTAGCGGAGCCAGAATTTTGTCTTGAGGGGGCCGATTTAATAGACATATTGTTATCTAAGCATATATATGTTTCCCATGTTATGGACCTGATCTTGTTTTTCAACGTAACACATTTGTATATATTGAAATTATTCTAGCCTAATGCAAAAGTATATGAATAGCGTTGTTCTATTTCTCTACTGCAACACTCATATGATTGTTTTTTGTTTGTGAAATAAACTTAAATGAAAATATAAAATTACAAATTTCTTTTCGTAAATCAAACTAAAATTATTAAGATTATAAACAATTAATAATTATATTCAATACTTATTGAAAACCAGAGGGGCCCGGCCGGGTTAATGTATGATGTTAAAAAAAAATCTGATTCAACTGCATTCTTTCCCTTGTAGATCTCAAGGCTTGCTCATATAAGTTTCGCTTGCAAGTTGTAATCATTACACTTTCTATCTATTGAACATAAAGCTGTGCAAACCGCCAAGCCTTTTTATTTTTATTTTTATTGGCTCAAAGAATTTTATTAAAACTTGACCAAGGGTACGTCGAGGGTAGAAAACAACAACCAAACACGTGTAAGGAAGGGAAAAATTTCCAGTGAAGTGCTGAAAATGAAAGAGAAAAGGAAAGGGAAAGAGATTTGAAAGCAGGTCCAAACAGAAAAGCTTTGAAGTACAGCAGAAGTGCTGCAAACCGCCAAGCCTTGCTTAATGTTATTGGGGTTCACTTGAATTTGACAAAAAAACAATTCTTAAACATAGTAGCAATCTAGTTCAGCACAATGGTCCCCTTAATCTGCAGCAGCAGTCTTATATATCTTCGTTACATTATTTTCATATTGTCAACATAACTTGAGTTCCACTATGCTGTGATTGCAGGACAACACTTCGGCAGCGGTTGCAAGTTACTCAAATGGTGCATTCTCCTTATTATTATTATTATTATTATTTATTATTATTATTTTTATAACTTGATGGATTGTTATGTGATACTTTTTAAGTTGTAGGTCGTTTTCCTAGAACATTATGTAGCCCAATATAAGTTTTGCTTGCATGTTGTAATCATCATACTTTCTATCTATTGAACACAAAGGTAACATACCTTCGTTACACTGTTTTTTTTCTTTGCACGGCAAAAAGAAATTTTATTGCTCCATATAGAATAGATACAATAAAAGGCGGGGGCATAGAACCCACACAAAAATCATGTCACTAAGCCTCAAACATGGTTGGCAAGAGATCAACCAGCCACACACAAACAATCCTCAGAAAAACATACAAACCTAAGCAAATACACCCAACAAAATGGATGATGATCATCTAAAGAGGAGCTAATCATTCACAAGATATGTTGAATAAGAGAGAATGACAGATAGACACATATGACAAGCCTTCAAACCTTCAATCTTTCAGCTGAAATCAATTGAGGTAAATAGACTTGTCTTGCCAATTGCTGATGAAGTTGACTCATGAAAACCAGATTTCAGAACCAAATCCATAGCATCCAGAATCTCCAGAAATGAGGCTATCACACGATCAAGAAAACTATAAGGCATACCAGCCATGAAGCATGCACTTCTCATAATTCCCATGAGGTTTGCAGCATCAAAACATTCAGAAGTAAGAGGAATATCTTCACAGATCAGCAATGATTATCAGAGCACAAACCAATATACCCAGACACTAACTACAACGGCAAAACATAGACACTAATTACCATGGCAAAACACAAACACAGCCTGACCAATAGAAGACAATTGCCCTAACAAAAGCAGAAAAAAAATGAAATAGACCCAGCTAATTACACTAATTACGCTGTGATTGCAGGACAACACTCCAGCAGTGGTTAAAAGTCACTCAAAAAGTGTAAGTTCTATTTGATAATAGACATTTTATTTTATTTTATGGTACAATGAGGAGATGTATTTATTGTTTGATCGGCGAAGTAAAAGACAGTATAAAACTCGAAATGGATAAATCGAAAGAGAGTTGACGTTGCATCAGCACTATAAATACATGAGTTTTGGATAATCTTCAAAAAATGCGATGAAGGAGAGAATAGAAGAGAGAAGGATAGGCCAGGAGAAGAATGGAGATGGATGGCGATCAAGCAGTCACGACCAAAGGTGGATCCCTGTCTTCAACAAGCCCAAGACTCGTTCTTCGGGATTCGGACGGAGTGATGATCCGACTCTGTTCACCATTTTTGTGGACAACTTACCTGAAGGAGCTGACCAGGATTGGATGAGGAAGACGTTCAATAACTATGGGGTTGTTAAAGATACTTTCATTCCTCAAAAAAGGAGTAAAAGAACTGGAAACCGCTTTGGGTTCGTCAGGTATGATTGTCAAGTTTCAGCCGGCATGGCCATTGCTAAAACTAATGGAATGTGGATAGATAACAAGAAACTTTTTGTTAAGGAAGCATGCATGTTTCAGTCACAAGGATAATTTGTAGCATCAGAAGTTACCATGTTTTCCGAGCGGTTTCATGGAAAACAGTAGAAAAGGAGAGTTCAGAGGTGGTGACAATCATCAAAGGGAAGAGGTTAAAGGAGATAAAACCATGGATGGCAATGCAAAGGGGATACCAGAGAGAACATTGCATTCGTCCGTGGGAAATCTTTTGCCCAGGTGGTGAGTGGCAATAATAGAATTTTGGAACATAACCATCACAGTTTTGTCAATTCCTTACCGATCAAGATTACGCCTGCGGGGAATGATTGGCTTTTTAGGAGTGCAGTGGCTCATCTCCACAGTTTCATACCTGTGGATAAGCTGCAAGAAGAACTTCATAAAGCAAGGATACGAGGGACACAAATTAGAGCAATGGGGGGAAGAATGGTCCTAATTACTTTTGAAGAGAAAGAGATAAGGGATGAATTGATTAAAAATCATTGGATGAATCGGTGGTTTGATGTTATTAAACCATGGAATGGTGAGGCTCCTAGCATTGAAAGATACACTTGGATAAATTGCTCGGGCGTTCCTCTTCAAGCTTGGTGTGTCAACACTTTTAAGATGATTGCGGAAAGATGGGGTTTTTTTGTTTCCGTGGATGAACAAACCTCTAATTTTTCATCTTTCGCGAATGGGAGAATTCTTATTGCAACCCGGGAAACCTCAAAAATTGATAGTTGGGTTCAATTGGAGATCGATGGAGCTATTTACGATGTTAAAGTTCAGGAGGAAGTTCTCAATTCCCTTCCATTAGTAAACGCAGCCGACGTCATAAACCTTGGTGAAACAGGGTCCAATTCAAAGGTTGAAGATGATGATTTGGCAGCCAGCTTGGTAGATACTGCTGAGGTGGCAATGGGGGATAAGCTAGACAATTTTTGCTTGGAAGAAAGGGACAATAACGTTGAAGCTTTTGGGGAAGGGTTGAGGCAGGTGGAGAATAATGATGTCATTAGGTTCCCTATGGAAGTAATTGCCAACGGTAAGAATTCAAATGAGGTCGAGGTGGTTCCGGAATCCTCTGATTCTCGGGTCATTGATTTTGTCCAGAACGAGGGTGTTTTATGTGGGCCATCTTTGGATGCAAATGTTGGGCTTTCTAATGGGCCTAAATCTATGAATTCAAGCGGAGATATGAGTATTCAAAACAGGGGTAATAAGATATTCAAAAGGAAAGGGACTCGCAACAAGGATGAGGAGGGTATGAATTTTGATCAAGGCTTTTGAAATCTTTCCGAAGTGGGTTTTTTTAATGAGAAAGATGTCGAAGGTATCCAGTTAGTTGTGGATCTCAATTCAGCCAATGCGGTGGAAGATATCGGGAAAGGAAAATTGAAACAGAAAAGGATTGAAAAAAGATTGGGATTTACCAAAGCTAAGAAGAAGGGTCGTCGAAAACAGAAAAAATGCGTGGTGTTCAGATCTGCTATAGCTGCGGCTGCATTATGTGTTTCTTCTGATAGCACTAACAGGATTCATCTTAATACGACTCAGGCTTCCCGGTCAATAAGCAAGATCTTGGGTGAAGATTTTTTGGGGGATGATGATGAGATCATAAGTGGTTTTTCTGTTGCAAGCTGAGTTTGCTGTTGGTGGTGTTTGTTTGAGGTGTTTCAGTTGGTTTTTTTTTTTTTTTTTGGGGCGTAGGTTTTATTGTTTTTTCTCAAGAGTGTTTTCTTGTTGGGGGTTTTGGTTGGCTTCTTGCCAGCTTTAGGTTGTGTTTTCCCATTTGGTTCCTTGCAGCTTGTGCCTTTTGGTGTGAGGGGTTTTCTTCCCTTCTTTCATTTTAAGGCCTTGTTCTTGGATCCTTTTAATCTTTGTAATTCGTTTTCAAAGGTTAATAAATTTTTGCTTTTCAAAAAAATAAATACATGAGTTTTAAAAAGGTAGGTTAGCATCCTTACCATTTTCGGGTTAATCATTTGTCTTGATAGATAAATAAGAAAAGTATAAAGTAATGTACCGAAGTTAAAAAAAGATCTGAAAAGATGGATGAAAATAACAATAGTTTTTTTTGATCGGCAAAAATATATATGTTAAATTATTAATAACTTGAAAGGGTACATTGAGGAAAAAGAGAACAAACACCCGCTTGATGCTGTTGATCCAAGAGGTAAAGTGAAAGCCTAAGCCATCAAGCAAAAAATTGGAGGACAGAAACAAAAAAGAAAAGAAAAGATAAAAAAACAGAGAAAGAAAAGCAAGAAGGAAAAATAATACAATAACCAAACAAGGCAAGGACCTCTCCCAATATTGCATCGAGGAGTAGGAGGGTGTAGAAAAACTTTCTCCGAAAATGTCCAGGAACGAGACGGCTCAGTTTCACAATTTATGGATTTGATTAGTTGTTCAATATTTCTCTTTCCTGAACGTTTTCGGAAAAAGTTTTCATGCACCCTGATATTTTGTATTGCATCAGATAAAGACATGTACAGAAACCTTTCTTTTCATTTCATCTGGAAGCCAAATTCCTTCTAAACCATTGCTGCATCTTCCAGGGGTACAAAATGAGGACCAGTTTAAGACAATTGTTTTTATCATTAAAGCAAAGGCAATTGTCTTTAAACTTTTTTCTTGTTTGTTTTTGGTTTTTGGCTTGTGGTCGTAAGTTTTAGCTTTTTTCATTCATCTCAACAAACAAGATAATTGTTCAAAAAAATAAAATTTGACTAATTCAAACAAGAACAGAAATTATAATTTGGGCTAAGGCACCACTTAATCTGTAGAAGAGATACTACAGAGTACACACTATATAATCATGCAAAATTTATATTGAATACATTCAAGTCATTTGTAAGCTTAAACCTTTAATGATCAAGCATTAAAGTTGTTTATCCAATGCATGCTTTTTACTTGCTCACCGAACATTTTAACTGATCACCTTTGAGCTATGATGCGCTATCTCCCTCTCCCTTTAATCTGTTAGGTTTATTGGCGATTCCCGGGTGTGTCGATAAAACCATTAGAGTTTGTACTTTCTATTGGGATTTGGGAGGTGTTTTTGTTTTTAGAATATCTAGATACTCCGCTCCCTTGATCATGAATCGTCGAGAAGACCATTGCCATGTCGAATGCACAATCGTTCAAGAGGTATATGCATTGCATTCACATTTCATGCATCACGTAGTTTATGGCATTTAGATTCTTGGTTTGCCTTTGGTATTTATAGAGAAAATATTTTTTCTAAGGCATGTTGAGTGCTTGGTTTGAAAGGAGAAATTTTTTCTAACGCATGTTGTTGTTGGGAGAGCTAGTGAGCCCATAGCGCATGTTTAGCGCGCAGCGGCCCGTGTGCGGGCACCCGAAGCGCGCCTTGCTCTCAGAGAACGCATTCTTCTTGTTCTTTGTTGATCTTGATTTTTGTGGAGCGAGCCTGTAGTGCGTGTTTAGCGCGCAGTGCCCTTGTGCGGGCGCCCGTAGCGCGTTCGAAGTGCGTGACGATTCTTGAATACATAATAAATACACATTTTTCACTCTTTTAGGGCACCACTTTTTACATCAGCCCACTTTTAGAGAGAGGAAGTCCTCACTCTAATTATATCCTTGTGTGCTTGATGCATTTTGAATGATCTAAACTTAGTGTTTGATCATTTTGTCTATCAATCTAGTGCAATCTTCTATTACTCCATGGATTGTCTCTAGATTGATTTGTTTTTCCAAAACCTTCACAAAAATCATATCTTTTATACATCATGTTGTGTTGCCTACATATCTACGTGGCTAGATGATCCGGAGCCGTCTTTGATACGGAGATCGAGGGGCGTTAGACTCGTGGAGGCAATGGAATCAAGAAGGGGCTTGGGGAGCTAAATCAAGGAGTGGAGTTAGGTGTAGCTTGGGACAAGTCGGTAATTCCTAATCCTGTAACTTTTGATTTAACCTTTTGATTTATAGCAATTAGTAGATTAGGTTGTGGTTTTATGCTTAAGGTGTTTAGACCCTAAGTAGTTTCCACGTATATCCTCGTGTTCGTGTTCTTTTGCTTGTTGCTATACTTCTTCATATTATGGTTTTAATTGTCTCACCATGGAAAATGATTAAGTGGATTAAAATTGGGATAGTTAACTTCTAATTTGGTCGTCCTATTCCCCCCCCCCCCCCCCCCCCCCCCCCCCCCTCCTCTAGGACTTGTAGTGCTTTGCATAATTTGATAATCTTTTCGTAATATTTTGATATTACTAAAATTTCTGTTACTGCTAAAAATAAGAAAGAAAAATGAAGCACTTAAAACATATGAGACCAGTTGGAAAATTGCTGACAGCATGGCATTTGAACTATTTGTAAGTATCATGTAACACCAAATACTCAATCACTCATTATGTTGGTAATTCTGCTTTTTGTGCTTGTAGAAGGAATTGGAGGAAGGAATTAGAGGATTTGAGACTGGTGTCAGACTCGCAAAGATTGTCCACGATGTTGCTGTTGCCCACCCTGCTGCTGTTGATGCTGTTCTTGATGTTGCTATCACTTGTACTACTATGTCATGATGTTCGGAGCAACGGTATGAGATGTTAAACTTTCATAATGTATAATTTTTAGGTGGATTGTGGTTCATAGCTTATTCGAAGCCAAAATATGATCAGCAATTCAAAAGAATCTGTTCGCATGTCTTTTATCCAAAGGGAAATAGTTATAAGGCTATCTATCTCCAGTGATGTAGTTAAAGGCACAAATTCACCAGCAGTTAGGTAAGTTAGTTAACATTTTTTTTTGTCCGTAATAGTTTAATTAGGGTGGAATTAAAGTATGTGTGGAGAGAGAGAAAATGTTTACTTAGAGGTCAACTTGTGATGGTAGCAGAAATCACTGTGGGATCAAGGCTCTGAGTAAGAGAAAAATTGAAAAAGGACTTCGAGTAGTTTTCCATTTGTTTGCTCTGTATTTATGTCTTCCTCTGGTTCTTTTTCCCGGGTTAGACGTTGGAAAGTTAAGAAGTAATTGTAGGACCCATTTTTGGTCTAATATTCATTTAATTTAACACACTATTAGTTCCACTATTGGAACACAAGTGCATCTAACTAACGAACACAATTTGACCCCACTTTTTACACTTTTGTGACATATTAACCCAAATTTAACTCCACTATTGTGAAAAGATGCAAATAACGCGTAGAATTTGTGACCAATGCGTTGAGAGTAGCCCGAAAGATGCAATGAGGTCAAACTATTATTTCTACACTTGTGATTAGTAACTTGTGAAAAGAGAAAAAAGCTTGTAGGGAATTGAAGTGGAAATGGATGCCTCTAATATAAATGTTCTGTTCCATGAATCTCTCAAGGTTCATGTTAGGATTTTCGCAACCCCACCTGTTCAATCCTACAACGCCCCTACGGATCTTGGGAACAATGAATCACAGAAAAGACAAGCAAATAAGTGCGTAATGAAAACCGGAAAGAAAAACGAGACACAAGATATACGTGGAAAACCTCAACGTGAGGAAAAACCACGGGAGCCACACCAGTCCACTATGAAGTCGAATCAAAGAGTACAAGTCTTCTCACAATCTCTCTGAGATTGGTTTTCTCTTGCCTCTGACAAAATTTTCACGCTCTGAAAATCTGATACACCACCTAACTCACACGCAACCGGCCAAAACCCTAAAAGAGGCATATAAGGCTCTCAGTAGCGCTACAAGGAAACACCTGTAGCGCTACAAAACACTCTGTCCAAAAGTTAGTCAATAGGTAGCGCTACACCAAAACCATGGTAGCGCTACACAGCCCTCCAGACACATTCTGGACTGCTGCTGAAGGTTGTCTGCACCCCAACAATCTCCCACTTGAAGATAACCTGAAGCATCCGCAGACAAACAACTGCAAACCCAAATGATATCAATCAAAACGTGGGCGTAGTCATCTGACCCCTCATGGTGTGACTTCAGGCCCATCATCTCTTCAAGCGTGAAGGCCAACTGAAGTTGAACACAACTTCAGTTTCTGAACAGTAACAGATTTGGTCAACATATCTGCCGGATTTCGATCCCCCAAAATCTTCTCTAGCAACAAATCCCCATCCTCCAAAAGCGAACGAATGAAATGGTACCTCATATCAATATGCTTCGTCCTAACATGGAACACTGGATTTTTGGGAAGGTGTATAGCACTCTGGCTATCACTGAAAAGAACGCAGTTCTTTTGCTTCAAACCCAACTCCTCCAAGAAGCCCTTCAACCAAATCATCTCCTTTGCAGCCTCAGTCACGGCCACATACTCAGCTTCTGTCGTGGATAGTGTCACTAATTTCTGCAAACGTGAGACCCAGCTCACCGCTGTTGAACCCATAGTATAGATATAACCTGTGGTGCTTCACCGCATATCCTGATCACCGACAAAGTTTGCATCCACATATCCCTGCACTGTCAATTTTCTTTCCCAAAACAAAGTGGCAAATCAGTGGTACCTCTCAAATATCGCATGATCCACTTTATTGCTTCCCAATGCTGTTTTCCTGGATTGTTAGCAAACCTGCTCATAACTCCCACTGCATGGGCAATGTCTGATCTCGTGTTCACCATCGCATACATCAGGCTACCCACGGCTGAGGTATACGGAACCTTGGCCATGTACTCTTTCTCTCTCTCTGCATCTGTCTGGTGATTGCCCCTGAGAAAGTTTGAAATGACTTCCCAAGGGTGTGCCAACTGCCTTAGCACTCTGCATATTGAACCTCTCCAGAACATGTTCAATATACTCAGCCTGACTCAACCACAAGGTCCCCTGACCCTTATCTCTGCTGATCCGCATCCCAAGTATCTGCTTAGCTGCACCCAGATCTTTAATAGCAAACTTCGTTGCCAACTGTTGCTTCAACCTGTTGATCTCCCTAACACAGGAACCTGCTACAAGCATATCATCTACGTAGAGCAATAAAATGATGTAGCTAGCCTCAAACCTCTTGAAGTAACAACAGTGATCTCCATTGCACCTTGTGTAGCCACTGCGCTGCATGAAACCATCAAACTTTCTATACCACTGTCTGGGAGCCTGTTTCAAACCATATAGACACTTCTTGAGCCTGCACACCATCTCTTCCTTGCCTTTCACAATGAAGCCAACAGGCTGTTTCATGTAGATTTCTTCATCCAAGTCCCCGTGAAGAAAAGCAGTTTTAACATCTAACTGCTCAAGGTAGAGATTCTCAGCAACAACCAAACTCAACACCACTCTGATAGTGGCCATCTTCACAACCGGCGAGAATATCTCTGTATAATCGATCCCCTCTTTCTGTTGGAAGCCCTTTACAACCAATCTTGCCTTATACCTTTTCTTGCCATCACTCTCCTGCTTAAGTCGATAAACCCATTTGTTCTGCAAGGCTTTCTTTCCCTCTGGAAGCTGAGCTAACTGCCAAGTACCATTGGAATGAAGAGAATCCATCTCTTCCTGCATCGCAATCTTCCACTTAGCTGACTCAGGAACCTACAAAACCTCATCATAGCACTCTGGTTCTCCATTGTCCGTCAAAAGCAAGTATTCTAGCGAAGAAATGTATTTCGGATTCGGCTTGGGTACTTTGGCTGACCTCCTCAACTCTTTGACTGTTGAACTAGTCCCTGTCTCTGGAGTTACCCCATCTGAAACTGTCCCGTCTAAAACTGTCTCATCTAAAGCTCTCTCCTTTACCTGACCAGACCTCTGCTCAACCCCACTGTCAACTGGAAGATCCTCCAACCCAAAGTACTCGGACGTATCCCCATCCGAAGTAGTACTCCCACTGCTCTGTTTACTGTCCCTGTCCTTGTACATGATCCTCTCATCGAATACAACATCCCTCCTTCTGATTACCTTCCTGTTATTGTAATCCCAAAACCGGTAACCAAACTCATCGCAGCCATACCCGATGAAAGTACACTTCTGTGATTTAGCATCAAGCTTATCCTTGTCTTGATCGCTAATATCACATAGGACACGCAACCAAAAACACGTAAATGTGAAAGATTTACCTCTTTACCACTCCAAACCTCCTCTGGTATGCCAAAGTTCAGCGGAACTGATAGCCCATGATTGATCAAATATGCTGTTGTGCTAACTGCATCTGCCCAAAACATCTTGGGCAACCCTGCGTGTATCCGCATGCTCCTAGCACGCTCAGTCAAGGTCCTGTTCATCCTTTCTGCAATGCCATTAAGCTGCGGAGTTCCAGGAGGTGTCCTTTCTAATCGAATCCCGAATAGACCGCTGTCTCTCTTAAACTCCCTCAACTCATACTCTCCGCCATTATCAGACCTCAACCTCTTCACTTTCAAATCTGTCTCGTTCTCAACCAAGGCTTTCCACTTCTTGAAGACTTCAAAGACCTCTGACTTATGCTTCATGAAGTATACCCATACCTTCCTCGAGTGATCGTCAACAAAGGTAACATAGTAATAAGAACCGCCAAGAGAAGACACAGTAGCTGGACCCCAAACATCTGTATGGACAAGATCTAGCTTCTGAGCCCTGGGTGGCCTGCCGCCTTTCTGAAAGTTAACCCGTTTCTGTTTACCGAAGATGCAATCCTCACACATGTCAATATCCACTGACTCTAACCCCGATAGCTTCCCATTCGACTGCAAAACCTTCATTCCCTTCTCACTCATATGCCCCAGTCTTCTGTGCCACAGATTTGAACTCTCTTTACTGTCTGCAACAGCAAGTGTATCGCTACCATGTGAAGTCAAGTAAAGTGTACCAACTTTCTTGCCTTTAGCCGCCACCATGGTACCGTTGGAGACTTTCCACGTGTCCCCTGTGAATGTCGAAGTATAACCTGCTGCTGCAAGCTGTCCAACCGAAACAAGATTCCTCTTCAAATTCGGAACGTGCCTGACATATTTCAGACACCATCTGTACCCCTGCGTCGCAATCTGAACATCACCTCTTCCCACAATACTACAAGGCTCATCATCCCCCAAGTATACTTTCCCAAAGTCCCCTGCTACATAGTTCTGCAGAACCTCCCTGTTAGCAGTGGTGTGGAATGAGGCACCCGAATCAATCACCCACGATTCGGCATCACTGTTCATAGCAAGAACAAGTGCATCATGCACAACGTGAGCCTCCTGCCCACCGTTATTCTTCTTCGGTGCTTTGCAAGCCTGTGACATATGGCCTATCTGACCACAATTCCAACATTCACCTTTAATGGGCCGAACCTGAGATTTGGCCCTATTTCCCTTGCCGCTCTTCAATTTTGACCTATTCCTGTTGATAGGCGTGCAATGTCACAGATATAAGCGCCTAAGTAGGGCGAATTAGCGCATTAGAGGCGCTATTTATTCCATTTTCCACTTGATGCGGTGTTGTCTTTTGGTTTGGTGTTTTTGCTTGTTTTTGTAGGAAACAGGTCGGAGGAGCACGGGAAAGTGGACATAGGACATCGGGCGTGTTGAGAACCGGTGGGACCCGAGTAAGGACGACGAGCAAGCTTAAAAAGCATTATGAAGGTCTCGGTATCGATACAGGGATTTGCCTGTATCGATACCTAAGCACACATAGGCGAACACAATGTCTGGGTATCGATACAGGGCTTTTCCTGTATCGATACCGAGAGCCCTAAATCAGCCGTTTGACTTTGCCACGTGTTTTGACTTCGGGAAAGGGATAAATACTCCGTTTTTGTTCCAAATTAGGGTTCGAACTTTGTTTTCTTTTCTTCCAATTAGTAGCCGATTAGTTCCTTTGGAGATTCTACTTTCCGGAGATCTTTTGACTGGAGTTTTTGAAGTTTTGTTCGCAGATTCAAGTATTGCTTCGGTAACTTTCGTTTCGTTTACGTTAATCTCAGTTCACGGGAGTTTGTCCGTGTTTTGCTTTCGAATCTTTTGCTTTAATCCATATTCGAGTTTAATAGCATGTTTTATTTTAGAATCCTGTTATTTGTTCAAGTGGCTATGAGTGAGTAGTCACATAGGTATGGTCGCGGGGTGATTAACACACCGTGGCCAGGGCTGGGTATTTTCTCGCTCCCATTTTTACATCATAAACGTAAAAGCAATTTTAGGTTATCAAAGAACTTTCGTTGGACGAATCCGGGTTTTGTCGGAGCTCATGTAACGCGGGGAACGGGGGACCAAAACTCGTTCTTCGCTATACATGGGTAATGGCGACCGCGAGGATTCGCATCTTTCGGGGTATCCTTTTCTCTCTAAAATCAAATGTTTTCTTTGGAATATCGAATGGAGCAGGAATTGTCCGGGCCTGGTCACTGGTGTTATGAACCCTACGACCGTACCTTCTTTTAAATAATTTAAGTAAAACCAGATTTACTTTAGTTTAGTTAATTCTCCCATCAAATTACAAAGGGTGGCTACCTAAGAGCCGTGTTAAACCTTACAACCCGAGTTTTTAGTAAGGACTCTCCACCTTCTCTGTGGATTCGATTCCGGTCTTACCGGGTATTGTGCTACACCGGTCTCAGCCCTACGCTTGGGGCAACCCATTAATTTAGGTCTAGGATTTGGTCAAACATTTTTGGCGCCGTTGCCGGGGAAGGCAAGAGGTATTAAAAATTCGGGTCGTTAGTGTCTTGTGAATTCTAGTTTTAATTTTATCTTTCTTAATTCGGAAAAAAAAAAAAAACATTTTAGGAAAATCCTTAGTTGTTATCTTTTAGAATTGAGTCAAAATAGGTAACGGTAAGAAGGGTTCACCAAAGGCGGACCCGCTCTTTTACCGAGACTCGTCTAAGCGTCTAGTTAGGATAGATAGAGAGTCGTTGGTAGAAGTTCCACTCGAGTCTAGTCGGTTTGAGTCAGTAGGATTCCAGTCTGAGTCGCCGTCCACTCAATCCGATTCATCCGAGTCTTCCATAGGTCAACCTGAATCCGTTCCCATAGACGACCTGTTCATAGAATTTCCCAATCCATTGTTTGTCTTAGAGATTGAGCCACCGATGGCAGAACAAAGAACTATGCGGGATTATATGCATCCCGCGAGGACTACTCCTCGTGGCCCAATAGTATTGCCAACGGAGACTGTGGAGGCACGCAACGCTTTCACTGTGAAACCGGGAACCCACAATGCTCTTCCTCTCTTTTATGGGAGGGAAAATGAGAACCCGTATGAACATGTCCGCCATTTTGAGGGATTGGTGCGCACCCTAGCCACCACTACCCAGTGGGAAAACGCTTGCCTTAAGCTTTTCCCTGCTTCTCTGAAAGATAGTTCGGATAAGTGGCTCAGAATGCAAAAGGAGCAATCTCTCACAACATGGGCAGCTGTGAGGGAGTTATTCTATAGGAAATATTTCTCCGAAAGCAAGTCACAGCACCTTACTCGCCAAATCCAGTCGTTCAGACAAAAAGAGAGCGAGTCATTTTTGAGGTGTTGGGAGAGGTTTAAGGACTTGTTGTTGTCTTTACCCCACCACGGGTATAAGAAACACCAGTTGGTGACATTCTTCCAGTTAGGCCTAAATATTGCGACGGCCCAGCAGATTGAGTATCTCTGTAGAGAGGGAGATATCCTAGATAAGGCCCCTGATGAGGCATGGGATTTCCTAGAGGAGTTGGCCGAAAAACATCGAAGTTGGGAACCTTCCGACCTCGCTGACAGGGCCATAGCTGCACAGGGACCCAGTGGGTCCGGTATTTTCTCCCTTAGTGTGAGAGAACACACTGTCCAGTCTCAGCTGGACAAATTGACCAAGCAAATGGAGGACTTGCGGCTGAAGCAAGTCCAACAGGTGAATGATGTGAGAGTTGAGGAGGCGTGTGCGCTCTGTGAGTGTCCGGGGCATTCAGTTACTGTTTGCCCCACTTTCCCGATGGTTAAGGAGGCATACCAAAGTAACCAGGCTGAGGTGAATGCGGTGAACCAACGTTGGGATCCGTACTCAAACACCTATAATCCAGGCTGGGCTCATAACCCAGCCCTGAGTTGGAGAGACCCTAAAGTACCAGTGCCACCCTAGGCACCACCTCAGCAACAGATGCAACCATATCGGCCTCCTCAAGGCCAAATGTCCCAATACCGTTATCCCAGTCAGAATCAGCAGGGGTTCGGTCCTTCATTTTCTGGACCACCCCCAGGCATAAATCATCCTACTAGGGATAGGCAGACTGATGAGATGTTGAAGGCTCTCATGTAGTTTCAACTGAGTTTTACTGAGCAGACTAAGCAAGCCATAGGAGACATTAGGTCCCAATTGACTCAGTTGACGGCAGCAGTTGGGCAAACCCAACAGGAGAGGGGAAAATTTCCCTCTCAACCTCACGCCAATGTTGTCGGTACTAATTTTCTGGGAGATGGTTCAGGCACAAGTAATTTGAACCCCAGTTCAGAGGAAGCAAAAGTGATCACCACTCTCAGAAGTGGGAAGGTGATTGATAAGACTATTCCTCTGAAGCAAAAATCGGTTCCAACTCCGGAGCCGGTCGCTGCACCAGTAGTTATCCCTGCTGTGGGGAAGTGTACTGAGGAAGAGAGAGAATCAGTGTCACCTGAGGTGGTGGTGCCCGCACCTACGGCCCCCACGACTCTGTTGCCACCCGTTGCACCATATCCCCATCGCTTGGTGGCAAAGCCAAACGTCAATGTGAACTTCCAGATTCTTGAGTTGTTCAAGAAGGTTCAGTTTCCTATCTCTTTGATGGAAGCCATTGACGCTATTCCTCAGTTTGCTAAGGTGCTGAAAGAGCTGTGCACGTCAAAACGGAGAACTAAGAGTCAGTGCAACGTGCTACTGACGGAGCAAGTGAGCTCCATTCTCCAAGCTGATATTCCGATTAAGCGGAAAGATCCAGGTTGTCCCACTATCCCTATAGCTATTGTGGGCCAGAGTTTTGAGAAGGCCTTGCTGGATTTGGGAGCAAGTGTCAATTTGCTCCCATATTCGGTATACTTGAGATTAGGCTTAGGTGATCTTAAAGCCACACCAGTCACGCCACAGCTGGCTGACCGGAGTGTGAGAATTCCTAAGGGGGTAGTGGAGGATGTGTTGATTCAAGTTGGGGAGTTTCTGTTCCCCGTAGATTTCATTGTCTTGGACACGTGTCCAATCCCGGAAGTTTTTGAGAAGACTCCCATTATCCTTGGCCGTCCATTTTTAGCCACCTCCAGTGCTGTAATGAATTGTAAAACTGGACAAGTCCAATTATCATTTGGGGACTTCAAAATGGAAGTGAATGTTTACAATGTGGATAGCCGAGTAGAGGATGATGAGGAGGTCTATGAGGTGAGTCTGATCGACACGCTGGTGCAAGAGCATGTCGAAAATATTTTGTATAAGGATCCTCTGGAGATAGCACTGACTGCCAATGAGGCGTTATTTTTAGATTCTCCAGAGGTCAGGAGTTTGATGGAGATGCTGGCAGTTGAGGATGTATGTGGCGCCGTTTGGGACCCAGTTCTCGAACCGCTGGGCGCCCCATTATCTAAAGCTCTCCCATCATCGGTCCAGCTGCCGAAACCTGAGTTGAAGCCTCTGCCGGATACGTTGAAATATGTCTTTCTTAAGGGTAATGATACGTTTCCAGTGGTGATCTCCTCCTCCTTGGAGGCGGATCAAGAGGCTAAATTACTTGCCCTGCTGAGAGAGCATATAGGGGCAATTGGCTGGACGATAGCTGATTTACAGGGTATTAGTCCTACGGTGTGTACACGCCGCATTTTTCTGGATGAGGATGTGAAGCCTTCTAGGCAACCTCAGCGCCGTCTGAACCCCAATATGAAGGAGGTGGTCCGAACGGACGTGCTTAAACTGTTAGATGCGGGTATCATTTACCCGATTGCCCATAGTGAGTGGGTAAGTCCCGTTCAGGTTGTGCCTAAGAAGGCAGGAATGACTGTTGTGAGGAATGAGGAGGGTGAGTTAGTGCCAACCCGTGTGCAGACCAGGTGGCGTGTTTGCATTGACTACCGGAAGCTCAACGCGAGCACCCGGAAGGATCATTTTCCCCTCCCATTCATTGACCAAATTTTGGAGAGAGTTGCGGGCAGAGCGTTCTATTGTTTCCTGGATGGATACTCTGGCTACAATCAAATTGAGGTAGCCATGGAGGACCAGGAAAAGACCACATTCACGTGCCTATATGGTACTTTTGCCTACCGTCGCATGCCTTTTGGCTTGTGTAATGCTCCCGACACCTTTTCAAGGTGTATGATGGGAATTTTCAGCGACATGGTAGAGAAGATTGTGGAGGTATTCATGGATGACTTTTCAGTTTTTGGGGATTCGTTCGACGGATGTCTCGAGAAGTTAGGAAAAGTCTTGACTAGGTGCGAGGAGAAGCGCCTTGTGCTGAATTGGGAGAAGTGCCACTTCATGGTGACCCAAGGAATTGTTTTGGGACATATTGTCTCATCCAAGGGTATTGAGGTGGACAAGGCGAAGATAGACTTAATCGCGAACCTTCCCACTCCAAAGACTGTCAAGGATGTCCGGTCATTTCTAGGTCACGCCGGTTTTTACCGGCGATTTATTAAGGATTTCAGCGCGATCTCCCGGCCTTTATGTCAGTTGTTAGCGAAAGACACACCCTTTGTGTGGTCCGACGCTTGTGAGGGGGCATTTCAGAAGTTGAAGCGGAGTCTCACAACTCTGCCAATCGTTCAATCCCCAGATTGGAGTTTGCCTTTTGAG
>CM037153.1:962605-1132565 GCA_020921065.1 Vaccinium darrowii
TTCTGCAATATGATTCGTAATATTTTCTATGATTCATAACATTTTGGTGTGTCTCATAACTTTTATAAAGAAAGGGTTAATTTCACTAACCTCCCCTGAGGTTTGCATAAATGTCACTGCCCCCCCCCCCCCCCCCCCCCCCCTCTGGTTTCTGAAATTCCACTGCCGTTAAAATAAATGTCAGAATCCCCCCTTGCCGTTAAAAACGCCTAACGGCGTTAACTTTGATGGCACATTGACGTTAATGCCCTTAAACTTTACTTTATTCTTTCTTTTTTTAGTGCATATTACATAAAAATTTTGAAATGAGTGAAAAAATAACTTAATTATTTACTTTTTTCTTGGAACTTTTTTTTCTTTAACTCAAAACTAGTTTTTTTTTTTTTGTTTTTTAGTTCCCATAAGATATACTTCAACATTTTGATAATAAAAATAAAATTATCAATAATCACCTAAGCCCACTGCCTGCATTTTTTTTTTTACTTTTTTTCGGTTCCTTTTTCTTTTTTCAGATATAAAGCTAACTAGATTCTTTTTTCTTCTCTTTTTTTTTACATGATTTACTTAACCATGCTCTCTCTCTTTTTTCTTTTTTTATTAGAGTTAATAATGGTCTAAAATAAATATGCACACCCTTTTGCACAAAAAAAAACCTATCAAAGTAATGTATTTATGAGTCTTTTTTTGGGGGAAAAAATTACACTATTATGTTTCTCAACGGGATCCTTGAATTGGTGTAAAAAGAAAAAAAAAAAAAAAAAGAGAAACAAATATGCGTGTCCTTTTAGGAGAAACAAATATTTCTCAAAGGTGTGCACACTCTTTTGCACAAATATTTTAGACCATTATTAACTCTAATAAAAAAAGAAAAAGAAAAAAGAGAGAGAGCATGGTTAAGTAAATCATGTAAAAAAGAAAAGAAGAAAAAAGAGTCTAGTTAGTTTTATATGTGAAAAAAGAAAAAGGAACCGAAAAAAAGTAAAAAAAAAAAATGCAGGCAGTGGGTTTAGGTGATTATTGATAATTTTATTTTTATTATCAAAATGTTGAAGTATATCTTATGGGAACTAAAAAACAAAAAAAAAAAAAAACTAGTTTTGAGTTAAAGAAAAAAAAGTTCCAAGAAAAAAGTAAATAATTAAGTTATTTTTTCACTCCTTTCAAAATTTTTATGTAATATGCACTAAAAAAAAAAAGAATAAAGTAAAGTTTAAGGGCATTAACGTCAATGCGCCATCAAAGTTAACGCCGTTAGGCGTTTTTAACGGAAGGGCGGAATCTGACATTTATTTTGTAAAGTAAGGGAGGGCAGTGGAATTTCAAAAACCAGAGGGGGGCAGTGACATTTATGCAAACCTCAGGGGAGGTTAGTGAAATTAACCCATAAAGAAATTGTAACTTTTATAGAAGTATGTATGATACACACCAAAATAAGAGGGGTGTATTGAAACATTTTCCTAAAAGTATTTATGCGAATCTGAACCATCCATTGCCGAGATGGACAATTAGATCCCTGGAGAGAAGATCTACTACGTTTTACAGTGGCTTCAAAAGCAAAACCCCATGTCCAAAAGGTAATCTTCTGAGATCCCCTTCTTTATTCATCCTCTTCCTAGTATTTCTCTTTCATTGATCTAATTTTTATTGGTTCGCTCGTTCTCCTTTGGCCCGTTTTCTATTGTACAGATTTCAAGGGTTTTGTCAAAATTTTCCTCTTCCGCTGATCTGAATGAGCAAATGATTGGCTTTGATAAGCTTATAAATCATCTGTTGGTCGATTTGATCAATACCCATATGCTTCGATGAGTCCAAATGTAATTTAAGGTGATTTGTCTTTTACACACCCAAATGAACAGGCTAGAAGAACCTCATGGTTAGCCAATTCTTTTAGATTTGAAGAAACTCTAATAATCTTATAGGAGGTGAGTCGCATATCAAGTCCAAAATTCTTTATGTTTTCATTTCAAATTTCTTTACCTATAGGGTAAGGATTTTTTGAATGAAAACATAAATTATTTTTGCCGTTATTCTTTATGTTTTCATTAAAAAATCCTTGCTCCAATAATCATTGTTAAAATTTTTAAGGGTGCCGCATGCGCGGGCCAAATTCATAAAGTGAAGCAATTATGGTTAAAATCAAACTAGCAATCATGTCAATGGTTTTTGACGGTTTTTTTTTACCATGATTCAAGATGTTAATTCAATAACTATTACAATGTTTACAGGTAAAAGGAGATCGTACATACTCCTTATTTATATAGGCCCACGCAACGGCTGTTTTGATCTTTTTATCATGATTTATGATCGTTTTTTTAATTTTTATCATGAAATGTCGAATATGTGGTTGATATGTTTTACCATGATTCAAGTAATCATAGTAAAACTCAAATACAAAAGCATAAAATACGGTAAAATCGAGTAATCGTGGTAAAAATTAAAATGATGGAGATAATAAGCTAGTAATCATGGTAAAAATCAAGCACAATGCATAAAATATGGTTAAACGCAATTCTAACAACAATTATGATAAAATATCATAAAATAATTTGAAAATCTGAAATTTAAAATTCCCCCTTTTCTGGTTGGAAATAATGAAAATATTCAAAACCCATGATTTAGGTAACTTACATCCCACAAAATTAGGAAAATTACATCCCACCTATGTAGGCAACAATAATTATGTATATTAATACATATCACTAAATAAGGGTAGAAAAAATATTTTATAATAAAAAAGGATGAAAACATAACCGTTCAAAATGACAAGGAAGAAAACTTACTCACTATCTTTAAATAGGATAATTATTTAATTACCCTTATTTCTTTTGTCTTCTTTATGTTTGTTGCTTATATCAAGCTCTAACATTTTTTATGATTTCAAATTTCAAGAACTTCATATTATAGAACAAATTGAAATCTATCAAATAAGATTTATATTGTACGTTTTAATTTGAATATTCACATTCGAAGATATATCAATATACACAAAATAGACAGAAGAAATAATAGACTAATACAAAATAAGAAAAAATGGAGAAAGTTTAATCACCACATATTACTCGCACCTCTCTATCTCCCTCTATTATTTTGTACAAAAAGTCTCCCACAAAACCTTCACTCACGTACATTCCTCTATCCGTCTCTCTCTCCATCCTAGTTTTTGTCGAGAAGTTCGAGGAGGTCTGATGGCACCTGTCGGTTGTAGCCTTTTTCTAAGAGGAAATCTATAGTACTATTGGATGCTCATACTCTCCCGTCTCCGTTTGCATCCATTGATCACGAAAATTCAAGGGGTACCGACCACCCCTGTATTGACCATGTACAGATCTCATCGGGGACCAAACGATCAATCCGAACCGTTCAGCGATCTCAAAATCAAATTTCGAGTGGGCTGGGGTGATTTTGAATCGAGCTCATAGGGCCGTCTAATTACATTGATTCACGTGCGGACTCACTCGGAATTGGATTTTGAGATCAATGAACGGTTCGAATTGACTGTTTGGAATCCACAAAGGGGTCACCGACGCCAGTCGATACGTGGTCGATACCAATATCACGGTTGCATTGATCACTAGAAACTCAAAACCATGTTGCTTTTGGTCCTTGGATGTGTTCGCGCAATATGCCATTGCTATTAATTGGGGTGCTTAAATGTGGGTACTGAAGTAGTTAATACCGACACCATTCAGAGATTTGTCAATTACCTGGTCATATTTTTTAGACGATCACGACTTATTGGGTAATACTGACACTATTCAAAGCTTATTTCACAATATACACTATCTAAGGCCTTGTTTAATAACACAGATTCAGCACTTAAAACTGAATCAATTAAGTAATAAGTCATTAAGTAGGTTTGATAACCACATTTTATGTTACTTAACAGATTAAGTACCACTTAAAATGTAGGCTAAAAAATTGATAAAAATTAAGTAGCTTTGAGCTACTTAATTATGGCTGAATTCCTATGTGTTTACAATCAACCATCACACCTCCGCCGCCGCTGTCACCACCACCACCATTACACCACCACCACCACCACTACCACGCCGCCGCTGCCGCGGCCACCACAACCACCACCATTGCACTGCCGCCACCGTCATGCCGCTACCACCACAACCACCACCATTACACCGCCACTGCCGCCATGCCGCTACCACCACAACTACCACCACCACCACTGCCACACCGCCACCACCATCACAACCACAAGCACCACCACCACCACACCACAACCACCACCATTGCATCGGTGGCTACCACCACCACTACCACCACCACCATTGCACTGCCGTCATGCTGTTACCACCACACCGCCACCACCACCACTGCCACACCGCCACCACCACCACACCACAACCACCACCATTGCACCGGTGGCTACCACTAGAACCACCACCACCATCATTGCACTGCCGCTATGCCGCTACCACCACACCACCACCACCACACCACAACCACCACCACCACCACCACTATTGCACCGGTGGCTACCACCACAACCACCATTGCACTGCCGCCATGCCGCTACCACCACCACTGCCACACCGCCACCACCACCACACCACAACCACCACCACCACCACTAGCATTTCACCCTGCCCACCACAACCACTACCACGCCATAACCATCACACTACCGCCACTACACCACCAACATTGCACCACTATTACTCCACTGCCACCACAACTCACCATCATTCCACCACCACCATTACTCCACTGCCACCGCCACCGCCACCTCGCCACCACCCTCACCACCTCTTAATCACCACTCCCCCACTACCACAAATACATGATGACCATTAATAAAATTAAGAGACAATTAAAACCCAAAAAAAAAATTAATTCAGAGCTTAATTTGTTTTATCAAACAGCTTTTCAGCTTAAAAAATTCAGCATTCAGTTTTCAGTACTTAATTTTCAGCTTTCAGCTTTCAGTTTTCAGTTTTATCAAACATAGCCTAATTTATGATCTATGTAGTCCCCACGTATAGAAAATTGCTAACAGGAAATTGTAACAAGATAGGATTTACATGATACAAGATAAGAATATGTTTGAAATAGAAAGATGATAATTACAAGCTGTCACAAGCTGATAGCTTCATGAGAGTTTATCCAATATGTGGGAATGGGATTGCAACCACGAGTGTGAAATCGCATTTTGAGGAATATTTGTGAGACAGATAATTGAAAACATAAGTGCAGATTGATCGAGCATTAAGAATGAGATCGGTAAGTAATATACCGGAGAACGTAGCTAGGAACTAAATTGTCTTGCATGTTGGGCCTCCTTGTTTGACAATAAATGTGGGTACTGAAATGGTCTTATTAGTCTCTGTCACGTGGGAAAACAGGACTGATTGAAATTTCATTTTCCATTGAATTAGGTCCCGCTTTATATGGTGGCAAAACAATGGCCTCATTTTATTTTTTATTTTTAATTTTTTTGTGATAGTAGCTGCTGCAGGGGTCTTCAGTCCAAGTCTGCTAAAAAGACAAACGAAACATCTCCATTGGACATGTAATTGAGCATATCCTAATATAAACTAGCCAACCAGTCTTTTGATGGACTATGTGTAGAATTTGTGGCTAAAATTCAATATTGGAAAACTCCACACTTGATTTGTTTGTTAATTTGTAGATTCGTCCATTACAAGGCAGTTTCTTTTGATTGAAATTGTATTTTGTGAGACTTGTGGAAAAGAGTTTTGGTTTGATTGCTTTAATTGGGTTTTGGTGAGAGAATGCGTAATTAATTTCATCCATTGCAGCTCTTCGGAGTACTTTCTCTTCGTATTACTGAATTTCTTTTCTTTTTGGTTTGATCGTTCATGTAGGTATACAAAATACAAGTTGAACCACGCAATTCTTGGCCTCTTGGTTCTTTCCTTTGTGATTTAGGTTAAATTTCCAATATGGTATTTTTGGTATTTTTCAGGGTATTTTTGGCATTCTTCCAGAAGTCATTTTCCTCACATGCATCAACTGATTTGTCATTTAACGTCAGAAACAACATACAACTGTTGAAAGGTGGTATTTTTAATTGAACCGTAGCCTTATTTCTCGGTTTGAATTTTCTCTTCTATTGGTTCTCACTCTTCCTACCTGAGCTCAAATCTTTTCATGTAGGTCCCACCATAATTAATACTACACTCTCTCTTCCAGTCACTTTTTCTCTCCATTTACTGCAAACTTTTTTTCTCTCTCTCACCCATTTCTCAGCATAACCCAAAGACCAAGTAGTACTCTTTTTACTTGTACATTTTTGATGTACTTTTCCTGACTCTTATTAGACACTTTGGGAAACCATTTGTGGAACCGAACAGGTTTTCAAACAAAGTAGGACCTCAAAACTGGTTTGGCAAACCAAACCGAACAAGGCTTGATGCCTAGTTAATATGTGTTGGAGATAGATAAATTAGTTCAAGTAAAATGGAATACTTGAATAACCGTACTTCATTATTGGGTGTAGGGGTCTATTTATAGGCATTATGCCTGAGCTTATCACGTATTGACTTAGCCTATTAAGTTGGGGTTAGTGGAGATCCCGGAGGGGTTTTACAGTCACAGAGACCTTGACTTCGTCCCCAAGAGTAGGGACTTTTAACAAGCTTTTCTATCATGGGGGAATCATCTGGAGATATTCATGATTCGTCCGTTGTAAATCCCAAATAATTGTGGGACTTTAAAATGGTATGTAGATCTTTACTAGACAGGTCTGAGTAGGTCTAGCCTTCTCGGATGGTCTGCTTCAACCAACAGAAACTATTCCTGGTCGGGCCAGGTTGAGAAAATCTAGTCTGCTCGGGTAAGCATTGAGTTGTAAAACAAGCGTCGATTGATCCAAAGGAATCATGGATCCAAAGTGAAAAAAAATAAAGATGCATGCATAAATAGACCTAATTGATAACAGTAGTACTGCCACACACTGAATCAATCGTTTTGTATACATTGTTAAATATTGTCCTCGGGTCCCTGGCCGCTACAATAGCCCCTCAAGTCCGTCAATGTATTCAGCAATTGGGGGAGTTGACCAATCCGAGCGGCCATGAGGAGACCTTTACCCCAGCCAAGGGCATTACTCGTACCCCGAGCGACACAGAGGAGTTGATCCGTGCGCTGGGCTCGGAACATCACATCGTTCTGAATCTGAAAGGACGTGATGTGACGTTGTTCCGGCGGCGACTGTTGGGCTTATCCGGTGTCAGAGATTCCGTGACGTGGCAATGGTGCAAAAATTACAATCATCGAAGATTTGTACACACGCACTTGAGACAATTTGTCTTACAATTTGTTCTCTTAATGATATTGGCCAACCATTTTTGTAAAATAAATGGTATCCAATTATCCATGTTGCTAGCAATATCCAATTGATTTTGATTTTTTACAAAAGTAATTTACTTAACAAATCCGACAAATTGGACAACTGTGATACTAAATACATACTATAGAGGGCCCACAATTGAGATCACTATGAAATTTATCAGAGGCAACCTTACCACACTTGCAATAGATAATCAGTTAACCAAGTGCATTCTGTCCGATCTTCGAGTCTTGGGTTTGTTGCTCCTGTGATGTCATTATACTTGCAATATATGATATGTTAATCAATCAAGTGCAGTCTATTGGGTGTTCGACTCTTGGGTTTGGTGTTCTTGAATTGATTAGAGACAATGCCACTACACTTGCATTACTATAAGCAGTCAACCAAGTTCATCATTTGAGCAAAAACCCAATAAGTGTTTTTCTTTTTCCAACCTTTGATCGGATTCCCATCCCCTCTTCCCCCAATTTGATGTAGCTTTGCTAAGTTTTGTTAATAATTCTATTGCCGATAAATAAATAAAAAAGTGCATTCTTCTGGGTTTCGAATTCTTGGGTTGGATGCTCCTGAATTAATCAGAGCCGATGCCACTACACTTGCAATATTTAATCAGTCGACCAAGCGCTTTCTATTAAATCTTCGACTCTTGGGTTGGTGCTCAATTGATGGAGGTGACTTGCATAATTTTAATCAGTCAACCAAGTGCTTCTATTGGGTCTTGAACTTTTTTGAGTTTGGTGCTCCTAAATTGAGATCAGAGGTGTGTCACTAAACTTGCATTATTATAGTAATAAGTTAGCTTTTACTTTTAATAAACAAATGATGCCAAGTTGCAATTGAAAATTACTACCCAATCAAAGAAGGGAAACCGCCAAGTATTTGGGCCATAGTTTTTTTCAAAAAAGAAAAAATTAAACAACCACCTAAAATGAGATATAATATGTAATTAATGTACGCGGGCAAGAATAAGTCAAACTTCTTTAAAAAAAAAGGGCGACTTGTTCAAAAGTCCTAGGCAAAGAATTTGTAACCCCATTAATCCACCAAACAAGTTTATAACTTATCCAGTCCTAATGTTGGCATCTTTCCTTCTCTTTTGTTTTTTTTTTTTTTTTTTTTTACCTTACCAAAAAAAGTTTGTACCCTATGAAAGTGTCTAAAATCCTAGGGTACCCTACGAAAATACCTAAAACCCTAGGGTACCCTACGAAAGTGCCTAAACCACTAAAACTCTATAATAGGAAAGTGCACCCTAAAACCTAAATCATAGGGTACTCTATGAAAGTGCCTAAAACCCTAGGGTACCTTTTGAAAGTGCCTAAATTTTAAAAAAATAAAAAATAAAAATTCATGGACCTTAGACCTTGTAAAACTTTAACATAGACTAAGGCCTCCTTTGGGTAAAAAACTTAATCCAGTTTTTTGGTTTTTGGGTACAAAAAACCAGAATGCTTTGGGTAATAATCTTAATCCAAAAAATCAGA
This sequence comes from Vaccinium darrowii, assembly GCA_020921065.1. NCBI lineage: Eukaryota > Viridiplantae > Streptophyta > Magnoliopsida > Ericales > Ericaceae > Vaccinium > Vaccinium darrowii. The sequence goes on from CM037153.1 coordinate 971,417, forward strand.
GTGCTTTGGGTAATAATCCAATAATCCAGATTATTCGTTTGTCCTTATTCAAATTTTTTTTGCATTCGTTAGTTTTGCATCAAGATTTTGTAGTTTCTGGATTCCTCTCGACGAGACGAATCTAACAAGTATAAAATTATGGTCAAAACTCAAATTTTTTTGAATAAGGACAAACGAATAATCCAATAATCCATAATCTGGAGTGGGAATAATTTGGATTAAGTTTAAGAAAAAACCAAACCGGTTTTTTGGATTATTTGACAAAAAACCAAAAAATCAATAATCTGGATTAAGTTTTTTATCCAAAGGAGGCCTAAATGCCCAATAAGTCTCCACTTCTGGACCCTTGAACAATTAACCGTAAATGTGGGGCCCAAATCATAAATTAGGCTCCTTGTTACGTACACTCCACTTGTATATATACCTTCAACATCTCAACCCTTTATTGATCCGCAAACCAAACATCATTAGTAATTCCGAAGTACCAAAAACAAAAATTTATTAACCCACCTATCATCACTCGATCAAATCATGTCCTACCCGAAGGATGATTATCTGAAGAAAAAAGAAATGAACTCCTCGAACCCACCCGACTACCAGAATTTCTCGGCTTACTCTTCCGTACAACAATCTGAATCTCAAGAGTATACACCGCCACCACCATCTCAACCACAACAGTACCATCCACCGCCACCACCATCTCAACCACAACACTACCATCCACCGCCACAACAATACCATCCACCGCCATCTGCACCACCGTACGGCAGCCAACCCGCTACTGGCATCCCAGTTTATACTGGTCCAAGTTCAACATCGGTGGCTTGGTCCACCGGCCTCTGCGGCTGCTTCGAGGACATCCCCAACTGTAAGCTAACGATTTACTACTATTAATTCAACAGTCCTTCTATTGACAACTCAGGAAGATGATTCTAGATTTTTTCATAATTCTAACATTTTTGTCTAGTGGTAGTGGTGGAGTTTTTTTTTTCTCTCTCTTTTTGAGGGTAATTCAGAAATCAAATAACAATTCAAAAGAAAAGGTACAACCCCACGAAGATGGTCAAGTTAGGGATACAGACCCAAACGAAAGAAACTAATCTAGGACCTGCCTAATGCCTAGACGGTCTTTAAGCATGAACTCTGATCGAGAGGGTCATGAAGGTGATCAAGTCAGGGATACAGACCCAAACAAAAGAAACTAATATAGAACCTACGGTCGATCTCTAAGCATGAATTCTCTGATCGAGAGGGACATGATACTGGTAACAAAGAGGCAGCGGTGGAGTTGACTTGTGCGAAGAGCTTTGACACTACGCCAAATATTGCTTTTACCGGCGGTAACAAAACCACCGTTAAATGGTGCTATTACCGGCAGTAATCACAACCCGGCGCAAAAAATAATTTTTCCCGCGGTTTTATTACCGCCGCCGGTAATACTACTATTACCGGCGGTAATCCAAAAAACCGCTGGTAAAAATGTAAATTTTAATATAAATATTTTTATTTCCTAACTATAACCGAAAAGTTTGGGCGGTCGGGCGGTTAGGTGTCAGGGCTCCACACAAAGGGTCGCGGGTTCGAAACTTGTCGGGACAAATTTTTTTTCGGAAATTACCATTACCGGCGGTAATGAAACCGCTGGCAAAAGCCGACTACTATTACCGGCGGTAGATTACTGCCGTTTATCTTTTCCCGACGACCGTTTTGACGGTGAGCGGTTTTTTTGCATTTTTACCGCCGGTAATACTTTTCCCGGCGGTTTTGGGACTTTTTCCGGCGGTTTTCTAATGCCGGGAATAGTCATTTTTCTTGTAGTGTGAGTTGAAAGGTTGATAATTACTATGATTGATTTTGCAGGTATCATTACAGGTTGTTGTCCGTGCGTTACTTTCGGACAGATTGTGGAGATTATTGACAAAGGATCCACATGTGAGTCGTAGAAACCAAATTAATTATAACGAAGAAACATGATTTTTTTACGATTATAATTATTTTTTGTTCTTTAATGATTTTTTTCCGAAAAAGATTACTATGAAAATTCACTACCTACAAGATGACTGAATATTGGATGTATTTTTGAGAACCATTTTCACTATCATGTATAGGCTGGTTTTGTGGATCAGTCATAGGAACACATTTAACTAACATATTTAACTATACAATTGATGATATATGCTTCAAGAGGATCGCAACAGTGGAGTTGCAATTTGGATGGCTATTGCAATAAATAAAGCAATAAATAATGTCAAAATTGATATACAATATATTGCAATTTAATGTTGCTCCAATTCTGTAAATGCTGGAGTATTTCTTTTCTTTCTTTTTTTTTTCACAAAATGCCAATTCCTTGCGGTCCCATGATATAACATGTGCATATGTCGTCATTGGAGAAGAGAATTTGGAGATTCCTGGTATAGTATAATATAGATATAGCCGAGTTTTCCAACTGATTTTAGGAGATAAAATCTAGTTTTGCTTGGAGGTGTGATAAAATCACATTTATCTTTTCAAATGATAAAATCTACTCCACCAAGGGGTGTTTTCCAAATGATTTTATGAGATAAAATTTAGTTTCGATATAATCATTTGAGTATCCTAAATTTTATCAAAACTACATTTTATCTCATAAAATCAATTGGAAAACTCAGCCTATATATAGTAACACATATAGCATGCAATTGGAGATGCTTTTAGTGAACTCCTTTTAGTTTGTAGTCTAAGAACATTTTAATTCACCTCGACGAGAAAATCTAAAAAGTAAAAATAAATAGGAACAAAAAATAGGAAAATGTTTATAAGATCAGTCGATTTGAGTAATTTAATGCGAGCGAATGCTAAGTTGTGTTTGAATTGCTGAGTAAGTTAGAGGTCATTTTATGAAATTATTTTGTCGATGAGGTCATTTTATGTAATTATTTTCTGTTGAAGAGGTCATTTTATGTAATTAATTGAACTTTTTTATTGAAGGGAGATAATTGACCTTTTTGATGTATTAATAATGCAGCATGTGTTGTTAGTGGAGTTCTGTACTTTTTAATCGCATACTTTATTGGTGTTCCATGCATCTACTCGTGCGGCTATCGGTCCAAGTTGAGGAACCAATACACATTGCATGAGCTTCCATGTGCCGATTGCCTTGTCCATTGCTTCTGCGAGTGTTGCGCCCTGTGCCAAGAGTACCGTGAGCTCAAAAACCGTGGTTTCGACATGTCCATTGGTACAATTAACTTTTCTCACTTCATAGGCAAAAAAGATATGCACAAAATCAAGTTTGTCAAATTGTGAATCGATATATCAAGAATCAAAAGGGTCTTTTCTGGAAATCGTGAATCACTCTGATCCCACCAAACTAAATTTTTATAAAAGAAATCGAATCTACCACAGTAAAGGTTGTGAATGAGCCATGAAACATATGAATAGGTAGACGTTACTGGGAAACAGTTTAGAGTCCCATAATTGTCACACTCACTAATATATCTAATATATATGTAACTCCTTAATTTCGTCAGGGAAGCCAACCTAGTTAAGGATCGAATGCTTGTTCTCGTTCTGGTGCCGTTTTCTTATGTTCCTTTTAATCTTCGTAATGTGTTTTCAACGATTAAAAAGGTTTCTTTCGCTGATAAAAAAAAAAATCCTTAATTTCGTCCCAATTAATTCCTTTGCCCAATTTTCGGGATTCCAACATAGGGGGCAAAATTATTAGTACTAAAGGTTTTGAGTTTCCAAGACTATCCATCAAAATGCATAATTTTTCAAAAAATAGAAGGATATTAAGGGAATTTTTTAGGTGAACTTAAAATTGGATAAATATTTGGAGACATAAAAATAGAAGACAAACAAATTAAGATGAAAGAGTACAATTTTTATTTTAAACGTAAAATAATCACATCTAAAATTATCCAGTGTATGCTTATTTTTATTTTTATTTTGAGTTTCCAGTGTTGACACTATCTTTTTGGGACTCTTTGAATTGTACAGGATGGGAAGGAAATGTACAGAAGCAGCGTCGAGACCTTGCAATGCCACCAATGGCGCAAGGGATGACCAGATAAAAGAGATATTGGGAATGAGATTGAATTTGGTTGGTCGTTGAACCTTTGTGACATCGAACTAATGTTTTACAACTATTATGGTTTTGGCATGTATTTTTAAGAACAGATGTTGATGCTTTAATTTTTTTTTCCTATTTTTTGTGCATTATTGCAACTTGAATAATAGAGTTATTTTGTCATGATTGTTACATATTGTTGAGAATACAAATAATATAGTTACCCCTCTCTCTAACAGCTTAAACTTTTAGACGAGTTGGTGGTTAACAATTTAATATGGTATTAGAGCAGGCAATAGATCCTGTGTTCAAACCTCACCGTCTACCCATTTATTAAATATTTGCACGTGTTTAGCCCGCTTATAGATGAGAGTCTGGCTACACGTGAGGAGGGGTGTTGAGAATACAAATAATATAGTTACCCCTCTCTCTCTAACAGCTTAAGCCCCGCCACCACCTTGACCTCTCAAAAGAGTAGTAATCGTTTATTCTTAAAAATAATAGAGCTCGATAGGCACCTCCAAGTATGTATGGATGGAAATTTCTTCAGCCCCGCCACCACCTTGACCTCTCACTACTATCAGAGCTAGTATTTTTATTTATTTATTTTTTTTGTGGTATTCAAACTTGTCATGTGGTAAATTAATTAATTCCCTTTATTGAAGTTTTTGTTACATATTTTTTTTTTTTTTGAAGTTTATGCTAACAAAAAATTGATTTTATTAACTAGTCTTGATCATCTTTCATGCAACGACAATATAAATACATAATTATATTGTGAACACCCCGCGGGAATGCCCACGAAACCGATGTTTGGTTTGAAAAATGATTGATTGATTGAATAGAGTCGCCACCCGGATTTGAGGACCAAACCCGAGAAACCTTTTGAAAAATGACTCTTTTGCCCTTGAATGGAAAATATTTTACTAGTCTCACCAAAATGAGATTTCTCGGGTCCGGGAGCTAGGTTACGCGAGGGGAAGGAATTTAAAGCACCCTTCGCGCCCAGTGTAACCACCGGTCTTTACTTAATGCTTAAAGGATTTTGAATATATTGCTTGAATGGACTTTGGTTACAAATTCATATGAGAGCACGTAAATGAGTCAACAAAAGTAATGAGATGAACATGAGTGCTTGTACAAAATGTCATGAATGGATGATTTATGTACAAAAGATGTTAAAATTACACTAAAATGCCACCAAAACATCTTAAAATATCTCAGAAACTGATCATAAAATGAGCGCCAGGATAGGATCCAGGCGCCTGGAAAGGGTCAATCCAGGCGCCTGGAAGAGGTCAATCCAGGCGCCTGGATTGCCATCCAGACAACAAACTTTGAAATCCCATTTCAGACAAAAATCAACAAACAAAATGCTTTTGATGAACTCTCATCCATTCTAGAGGACATTAAACAATACTATAACAAGCTTGACATTGCAAATTTAACCTAAACATGATGATATGATACTAAAATGCAACATTAAAATGATGATAACACTTATTAAAGATACATAAAATAGAAAAATGCTCATGCAACATATGATTCTGATTTTGATACTCTTCAAACTAAATGATCAGAACATATGAATGACATATACGCTCATCTAGCCTACCCTCTCATGTGTAATCTTCTTTTGAAGCATGATTATTGACTCAAAATACTTCGAATGGACTTTTAAGTGAGGATCAGAACATGAAATGTAACTAAATGAGGATTATGGCATGCAAATGATGTACCAAAGTTAATCAGAATGTGAAGGAAAGCAAAAAGAATGAGATAGTAGAAAATGGGGGTTCAGGCGCCTGCATGGAGGGGATCCAGGCGCCTGGATCTGATTCTGATTTACAAATTGATTTTCTTGCTTTGATGATTTTCAGACCACCTTCAAACCCTCTACTGGTATGGATGACCAGAAAGAATCTGAGTGAGTCCCCCTCAGGGCCTATATGGATAAATTGGTAAAATGATTACCTTTTTGGTTTGATCAAAAACTTGAAATGGTTTTTGAAGTGATTTTTGTAAGAATGTGGCTTTTGGTTCTGGAATTTATGGAGCTAAAAGGATGGTTTATGGAAACCTTGGTGGAATCCAGTTGATGGGGGTGTGTAGATGTTGGATTAATGAGGCAAAAAGGGGGATTTTTGGAGTTGAAATGGGTTGAGCTTGAGGAGTAATGGGTGAGTTGAGTTTTCTAGAGGAATTTGGACAAAGTAACAGTAGAGTAAGAGAGCAATTTTTCAGTCCTTGAAAATGAGAGAGGAATGCTTAATTTATAGGCAAATAAGGGTCCAAAGAGGGCCACTTGGACCTTTCAAAAAGGTGAGGGGTCACCTAGGGGGTAAGGGATAGGTGTAATGATCTCCCCCATGTTCTTCTCCAACTGACTCTGTAGCAAAATCCCCCAATATCTCGTTCCCGCCCACTAACAACTTAAAACACACTCAACCTGGACTGATATCCAGGCGCCTGGATTGTCCATTTCCAGGCGCCTCAACTGAATCCAAGCGCCTGGACCATGGAATCCAGGCGCCTGAACCCCTTCCAGGCGCCTGGACTTGACCTATCCAGGTGCCTGAAAGTCCAATCCAGGTGCATGTATTTCAAGGCTTTTGGGACATTCCGGAGCTCTAAGGGATGTTTTGGTGATTTGATGGGAGGTTATTGGTGAGGTTTTTCAAGTTTTTGATCAAACCTTGTGCGTCCTTATTATGCATTTTCATCATTGGGGAAGTTTCGGAATCCTGTGGGTCCGGATTGGGGTGTCTACATATATCTATAAAGGATTTCATCCATTTTGAGTTCTGTCACGCCCTCGAATTTAATAAACCAAATACAAATAAAATCCACGTAAGATAAGCCAAAAGTCATACATTTGTAGACACCCCGATTTTGAACCCAGGATGCACTCAAGCATTCCCGATGATGAAATAGACCAATCGTGCATACCTCAAGGCTAAGAACAAGGGTTGAACTCACCGAACCACCCTAAACCATTCTAAACCCTCCTAGAACAACCTTAAACCAATCAAAATGACCAAAATACCCTTCAAACCATCCATAAACCATTTCAAAACAAACCCAAGCCTACACCATCTTCTAGTACATTCAAAACCCTCTTTATTGATATATAATATGTCCCAATCCATTTTGAAATGAGGGAGAAGTGTCCGTTTTACCAAAATGACTTGTTTTCCCGACCTTCTGAGGGTAAAATGGTCACATACTTGGATGTACAAATTATCTTGGGTTCAAACTACTTGGGTTAGAAAATACACTCGACAAGCTTTCCAACGCTTCAAACCACGCACGAAACGGAGTTCGGTAGCACCCGGGGCAGCCCCGCAAAGTTTTACCTTTTGAGCAACAGCCTTGAGCGCTCAAGGCCCCAACCTTGAGCGCTCAAACCCAAAAATCCCACCTTGAGCGCTCAAGCCCACGGCTTTGAGCGCTCAACTCTGATCCAGATCAGTTTTCTGCAGAGCATCTAATCATGATATTCTACTGCAAGAGGAGCGTCTACCTATGTTTTCTACTGCCTAAATACACTTCCTAGACCCTTGAACATCTCCTCAATCACCCCCCAAACCCAATTCAAAAATTAAACCCATTTCCCTCCCATTTCTCTCTCTATATAAACCTCCTCCACCCCCTTGGCTGATCTCTTACACACTCACACACCCTTCATCAGATCAAACCCACTCTCTCTCATCCTTCAATCACGTTTTAGCCTCCCTCTCATCCATTTCCATCATCTTCAACCTCCAAAACACCCAAAAATCTCATCTTTAAGACCAAATACACATGGGTCTTTAAGATACCAACTTCAACAGCCCCTCTCTCACTCTAATAAGTCATTTACAGCCCATACATTCCACCCATTTCATCCAAACCCAGCTCTTCAACCAAAACCCACCTCATCCAAGTCAAAATCACCATTTTAAGCTCAAATACACCCCCATCCACTCAATCAATCATCCAATCAACCCTATACTCACACTCCTCTGTCCAAAATACCTCAAATCAAGCCTATAGTCTAAGCCACTACTCAATCATCCATCAAAACCTCAAGTTCAAGCCATGATCAAGCCAAAAGGTAGTGAAAATCATTATTTTGGTCTTGCTGAGGGAGACCAGTGGGCTCATTCAAGTTCCTCATACTTGAAATGAGCCTACAAGGTCTGAAAAGTATCAAGAAAAGCATTTTATTTTGAGCTTGAGCGCTCAAGGTCTTACCCTTGAGCGCTCAATCCACTTTGAGCGCTCAAACCCCAACAGAAAGTCAGTCACAGTGTTTCAGCCATAACTTTTTACTCCGAACTCCGTTTTGGGCGTATTATATATCAAAACGTAGATAATTTGAAGGGATACAACTTTGTAGTTTTATTTTCTTCTCATTTCTATATCAAAACCCTCCAAAACATGCAAATAGTGTCGAAAAGACAAATAATTTTGCTCAAGATGGTGTTCTAAGTCCTATTTCTCTCTTTCATTGTCATTTTCTTTGTTTATATCATTCCACCATCGCATTGTACATTGCACAAGCATCCACCATCACTTGGTTCGTATTTGAATACTTGTTTATGTGTTTTCCCATTCCCATACTCCCCGTTATTTGCTCAAAATTGATCTTCAAACATTTTCAAAATCCCACAAAATGTTGAGTAGAGACCGGTTCACGGACCGGGCGAGAGGGGTGCCGTAAAACCCTTCCCCTCTCGTAACCAAACCCCCGAATCCGAGAAATCTTTGGTTCTGCCAAGATCAGTGAAATCTTTTTTTCAATGGGCAAACGAGTCATTTTTTATCGGTTTCTCGGGTTCGGACCTCAAATCCGGGTGGCGACTCTAACAATCTTCAATCTTTTCAAACGTTAAACCGCACCATTTCCGGTGGGCCGTCCACAAGCTGGGGACTCTGGTTAATATATATTTTATTTAATTACACTTGTGCAACTTTTATTACACTTGTGTGATTTTATTGAAATATGTATTAATCAAAAGTGGGTTTAATTCGAAAAATGTTTTGTGGGATTTTGAAAATGTTTAAAATTTAATTCTTGCATTGCACTTGCATAGTTCTTAGCCCCGCTGGCGTGTTTTGGCAATCCTGCCCGGCTTGCCGGTGACAGGGAATCCCGAAATGCCCAGCAGCCCTCGACCGTGATAAATCACATCGTCACTATCGTTTTTAACGGTAGGAGGCAGTTTTGATTTTGAGTCCGGGGTACCCTTGGTGACCAAAACCAGCCTTTTGCATGTAATTAGCCATAGAACCCCACGTTTAGCAACCCACCCGTGCGTTAAGTTTACATGCTCCATCTTGTTACGTGCTATGTGTTACCGCCTTCCTCGCCATGCCATGTTGCATTCATGCATTTGCTTTGTATATAGTCGTCGCGAGCGTCGTTTGTATAGATATTCCGTGTAGATATCCCGTTTAGTTTTAGTGCCTCGGCAGTTAGTAGAAGGTTGCCTCGGCCCGATGATGAGTCGTGCATCCCATATGCGCGTTGTTCTTATGAGTTAGCCTTTAGGATGACCGGACATGGGAAAATTTGGATCATCAAATTCCTAACACAGATCTAAACGGGTTTAAGGGACCTTGGCCCGAGGAGGGTCAATCGCCCTTAGGCATCCGATCTTAGATCATTGTCAGAATATGTGTGGACCAGAATTTCCCAAATCCAACCATCCGATATCAAGGACTTATCGCTTAAAAGAAAACTTGAGGATTGGGGCAATCTTCCAAAGCTGTCGAATACAGTCTAGGAGACTTTAAATCCATGGAGTTTGAGATGCCTCCAGTGTTCGCCGTGCTCGAATGGCTCCCTGCGTTAGTAAGAGGTTGCCTTGGCCCGATGATGAGTCGTGCATCCCATATGCGCGTTGTTCTTACGAGTTAGCCTTTAGGACGACCGGACGTGGGAAAATTTGGATCATCAAATTCCTAACATTGATCTAAACGGGTTTAAGGGACCTTGGCCCGAGGAGGGTCAATCGCCCTTAGGCATCCGATCTTAGATCATTGTCGGAATATGTGTGGACCAGAATTTCCCAAATCCGACCATCCGATATCAAGGACTTATCGCTTAAAAGAAAACTTGAGGATTGGGGCAACCTTCCAAAGCTGTCGAATACAGTCTAGGAGACTTTAAATCCATGGAGTTTGGGATACCTCCGGTGTTTGCCGTGCCCGAACGGCTTCCCGTGTTTTGAACTAGCCTTGGAGTCACTTGTAACTGGATGGCAACACCTCATTGCTTTGTCTCGGATGGCCAAGAAAAGTTAAGGATTACGGTCCCAACGTTTTAGGTTTAGGTTGGCAAACCGAATCCACCGAGTAATGGCTTACCCGTGGTGTTGATTCAATCAGCTGTGCAGTGACTTTGAGTGAGATTTAAAACCGGTAGACTAACCATAGGTTAACCTTAGCATAACCTATAGGAATTGATGTCAGTCTAGGAGACTTTAAATCCATGGAGTTTGAGATACCTCCAGTGTTCGCCATGCTCGAACGGCTCCCCGTGTTTTGGACTAGCCTTAAGTACATTTGTATCTGGATTTCAACAACCTTATTGCTCTGTCTCGGATGGTCTACAAGGAGATTGGCTCTGATTCCACAACGTTTGGAATTTAACCTGCCTGACACGACTTACCCGTGGTTGTTGCTTCGAACATCCGTGCAATGTCTTAAGTGAGACTGAGACCGGTAGTCTAGATCTTAGACACGACATGACAACAACGCATGCACGACATTTCCTTCAATGAAACCAGGGGCACAATCTGAATTTGACCTTTTTGCTTTACTGTCAGTCCTGAGCTATTGATCCAAGAAAGAAACCTTCCCGAGCAAAAGTTGACTCAACCCAAACCTCAAGACATGGATGTCCCAGCTGAAATTGAAGGACTCAAGATGGCTGTGAATAACCTGGGCAATCAAATCACCCAGCTCATGATCATGGTGCAAGACGTCCGTGACTGTCTCCCAGAGTTCCAAGAGAATCTCCAACGACCCGGAAAAAGCCCAGAAATGGCTGCAGCTTTGGCCAAGATCTCTGAACTGGAGGAATCAATCATGAAAGGATTCAAACCTATAGAGATGCACCCTTGGGATGTCGAAAAAGACAACCTCACTCCCGAAGGCGAAAAGGTCGACTCTGAGAAGGCCAACACACCATTTACCAACAACAATGCAAACGCCCCCCCCAACTCCACAAATATCAACCCCAATTTCACAACCAGCACCATCAGCAAAGCCAAACCAACCACGACCACAATCCAAATCAACCGGCCTAAAGACCAACCAAGAAAATTCTCCCAATTCCCCACACCTTTGTCCTCGGTCTATGAGGAGCTTCTCATGACCGATCTTCTTAAATCACTCTCTCCAACTCCTTTACCTCAAAAGCTCTCAGCTTACCACAATCCAAATGCCTTCTGTGCCTTCCATCAAGTGTCCGGTCATACTACCGACGATTGTCAACGCCTCCGTCACAAGGTTCAAGATCTCATTGACGATAAAACCATCTCCCTTCTACCATTCAACACCATATCTAACCCCACGCCTCAGCATAAACAAAACCCCAACATCAATAAAATCAGCCTCATCTCTACTGAAAATGTGCCTTCAAGCTCCACCAACAAAGATCCCAACCAAACTGAACCAGTCAACAAAGTCACAACCCAAGTCAACCGCTCAAAGCCGACGAAGAAAATTTTCCCAACTCTCTGCGCCTTTGCCCTCGGTCTATAAAGAGCTTCTCATGGCCGGTTTCCTTAAACCACTTCAACCAACCCCACCTCCACAAAATCCTCCACCTTCCTACAACCCAAATACCTTCTGCATCTACCACCAAACACCCGGTCACCCTACCGAGAGATGCCAACGCCTTCGTCACGGAATACAAGATCTCATTGACAACGGATTCATCTCTGCTCCACTGGTGAAACAGAACACCTCGTCGAACCAATGAACCAACAATGACCATGCAATAATTCAATCTTCCACGAGTCTTGGAAGTCTTCAAGTGTCAAGTCAAGTTTTCGCTTCTGATTGAGTCAGTTTGTATTTCGAGTCTGTTTATGGTTTCCCCATCTATGTGTTTTCATCCTTGAGCCTGTAGTGTCTTGTTCTTATTGTCAAGAAAAATAAAAAATTCAAAAAGAGAGTCAACCTTTGTAGTCCTGAACTACGCACAACCTGATTCCCTACAAAGGGATACGTAGGCAACCTTTCATGGTTCGGTCGCAACCATCAAAAATAAATGTCATGCTATTGTGTCGAAATTGTCAATCATAAACTTGGATTTTTGCAATAATCTCTCAACTTGGAATTGTTTTACACCATCATTTGAGAAACATGATAATCACTTCGAAACACGAGATGAAATTTAATTGAACCTTTGCCCCGCACAAGGAGGATTTCCAAGGGACCATTCCCAGGTGCCATCAAGAAGTAATGCTTTGATAAAGAAAAGCCTGCTAGGATGAAAACCCGCAAGGGCGGCCTAGGCAAAAGTTAAGGCAAAAGCTCGCTAGATCAAATTTCAAAATGCGATCTAGGCAAAAGTTAGAGCTAGCATGAGTTCTCCCCATCAAGTTGCACAATTCAAAATAAAGAAAGGCATTCTTTGCTTTTATTCCCCACATAAATATCCATTGTCATCCCCTTTGAGCCTGAATCAATTTCTTGAAAAAAGAACCCAGCTAGGCAGCTATCCCCCACACTGGGGTAAAACAAGAAATATGAAAGTGTCAAACACATGGCAGCCAGCATAATGAAAAGTGCCAAGGATATGGGCGTGTGAAAATTCGAAGCATCTCAAGAATGGAAGTGTTAAACTCGTTATCACTTGAAAGTGCCAAATTGCATCAAGATGTGAAGCACAGAAAAATCAAATGGAAAGAAAGTGCCAATCAAAAACAGGCACAAAAGAAGAAGCGTCCATCAAAAAGCAAAAAGTGGCACAAAAAGTTCGAGATAGCTGCTAGCTCTGATAACCCAACAAAAATGAACTTTTTGAGCCTTCTCCCCTTTCTTTGTTAAGCCCATAACCTTGGCCCCGTCATAACCTAGATAAAGTCCTTTCTGATTGGAAAATGCAACTTAATAGTGAGAATTCAAATCACAAGGGAACAGTCTAATCTCTCTTGAAAATCAAAAGTCAAAGCATTGTGCAAACATTGGCGTCATACGAAGCAAAAATCCAAACTGGGGCATATCAATAGGTCTTCATCAGCAGCCCTCTAAAATGGGGCATTTTGAAGAAAAATCAATGAAGCATCATCAGCAATCTGGGGCATGAGTTCATGATAATAAATCGTGTGTTTTGATAAATAGATTTGAATGAACATCACTTGATGGAGTGAAACAATCACAAAATAAAAATTCAATTTTATCATGACAATTTCGACATTAATGGTGAGGCATGTTTGCCATCTTTCAGAACTTCGAGTCAACGAAGTCTTCCATATCTTTTTAGTCAACACGTTCTTTCTCCTATTTGCCAGGTCAAAATGGTCAATCAAATTCCTCAAGCTTTGTCTGTCAAAGTCTGCCCTCCTTGTCCAAAAGGCCAATCAAATTCCTTGGCATTATCAATCTTATCGAAGTCCATCTCCTTGTCAGGAAGGCCAATCAAATTCCTCGGCCTTGGAAAAATTTGCCTCTTTGTCAAGAGGCCAATCATGTCGTCTTAGTCTTGTCAATCCTTGACTCGTGGAAACGATTTCAATGTGTCAAAGAACCCGCATTTGGGTACATGGACAATTGGTCGCCAAAATCATCAGCAGAGGCGAGAAAGAAAAACAGAATTGAGGTTCATCATCTGTGGAGGCACGTCAACCCGAAATTGGGGCATGTCAGCCTAATGTCATTTCTGGGGGAAGCATACACTCAAATCCAGGAGCCTAAAAGTCTGAAACCAATCCAAAACCCAAGTCTTGCCAAGCTCAAACTCAATCCCTGCCCAAAAGGGAAAGTCAGTAAAGCAAAAGAGCCACCCTATTGAGCCTCCTACTTTTTAAAGAAGGGATGTTGTCATTGTTGTCGTCGAGTGTCGATCCACGAGTCGCATGCAATTGTCCTGCAGGACAGTTTTTCAATCAATCGTCCTGAGGGACAACTTTTAAATCAATCGTCCTGAGGGACGACTTTTAAAAAATCAATGGTCCTGAGGGACAAACTTTTAAATCAATCGTCCTGAGGGACAACTTTTAAATCGATTGTCCTGAGGGACGACTTTTAAAACGATTGTCCTGCGGGACAGTTTTTCAAATTAATGGTCCTGAGGGACAACTTTTAAATCAATCGTCCTTGCCATATTGGCCAGGGGATAGATTTCTTGCTATTGCTCGGAGATAGATTTCTCACCTGTCATAACTGCCTAGCTGGTGCATCCAATCAATCAATCATTCATTTATTGTGTACATCAACATAACTGCCTAGCTGGTGCATCCAATCAATCAATCATTCATTTATTGTGTACATCAATCATGTCAAGTTGTTTGAGTATTTGTTCAACCAGTTAGTGCATTTAATCAGTTGTTCTGAGGATTTGTTGTTGACAAACCATTGTGCCGCTAAAACCATCACATTTATGTGTTTGGTAGCGTATTGATTGCCTCTTTGCTCAGTAAGCAATCACATTTCCTCGATTGTCTCGTTGCTCAGTAAACAATCATCTTATCATTGGCTATCTTGTTGCTCAAGGGATAGCCCCATTAGATTTAGCCTCCCCGTTGTTCAGAGGGTAGCTACACTCAATCACAATCACAATCCAATCCAATCACAATCACAATCACAATCACAATCCAATCCAATCACAATCACAATCACAATCACAATCACAATCACAATCCAATCCAATCCAATCCAATCCAATCCAATCACAATCACAATCACAATCACAATCATAGTCACCATCATTTGCTTTTAGTGTTTCGACTCGGGAAGGCTTGACGATTCACGTAAAATCATAATTCAATTGTTTGGCATTTCACAACCCGGGAAGGCTAGTTGATTTGCATAATTCATTTGTTTGGCGTTTCACGACCCGGGAAGGCTCGTTGATTCGCATGTTTGTTTGGCATTTCACGACCCGGGAAGGCTCGTTGATTTGCATAATTCATTTGTTTGGCGTTTCACGACCCGTGAAGTTTCGTCGATTCGATTATATCAATCGTCTTGAGGGACAAAACTTTTTATATCAATCGTCCTGAGGGACAAAACTTTTTATATCAATCGTACTGAGGGACAAAACTTTTTAAACCAATCGTCCTGAGGGACAAAACTTTTTAAATCAATCGTCCTGAGGGACCAAACTTTTTAATCAATCGTCCTGAGGGACCAAACTTTTTAATCAATCGTCCTGAGGGACAGGAGAACCCGTTTCATTTGTTTGCATATGCCCCCAGGAACTACGCCGGTCTGATCCCTACAATGGGGTACGTAGGCAGCCTGAGTGGCACGACCGATTGATCTTTAAAGTTTTCCTTTGTGACTTGAGATGTATCGCGGGGAATGAGTCGGGTTGTCTATGTCTTGGACATCACTCATACCAAATCAATGGCATCGAGTCCCGTCCAAGAGGGGCAACTGTAGACATCCCGATTTTGAACCCAGGATGCACTCAAGCATTTCCGATGATGAAATAGACCAATCGTGCATACCTCAAGGCTAAGAACAAGGGTTGAACTCACCGAACCACCCTAAACCATTCTAAACCCTCCTAGAACAACCTTAAACCAATCAAAATGACCAAAATACCCTTCAAACCATCCATAAACCATTTCAAAACAAACCCAAACCTACACCATCTTCTAGTACATTCAAAACCCTCTTTATTGATATATAATATGTCCCAATCCATTTTGAAATGAGGGAGAAGTGTCCGTTTTACCAAAATGACTTGTTTTCCCGACCTTCTGAGGGTAAAATGGTCACATACTTGGATGTACAAATTATCTTGGGTTCAAACTACTTGGGTTAGAAAATACACTCGGCAAGCTTTCCAACGCTTCAAACCACGCACAAAACGGAGTTCGGTAGCACCCGGGGCAGCCCCGCAAAGTTTTACCTTTTGAGCAACAGCCTTGAGCGCTCAAGGCCCCAACCTTGAGCGCTCAAACCCAAAAATCCCACCTTGAGCGCTCAAGCCCACGGCTTTGAGCGCTCAACTCTGATCCAGATCAGTTTTCTGCAGAGCATCTAATCATGATATTCTACTGCAAGAGGAGCGTCTACCTATGTTTTCTACTGCCTAAATACACTTCCTAGACCCTTGAACATCTCCTCAATCACCCCCCAAACCCAATTCAAAAATTAAACCCATTTCCCTCCCATTTCTCTCTCTATATAAACCTCCTCCACCCCCTTGGCTGATCTCTTACACACTCACACACCCTTCATCAGATCAAACCCACTCTCTCTCATCCTTCAATCACGTTTTAGCCTCCCTCTCATCCATTTCCATCATCTTCAACCTCCAAAACACCCAAAAATCTCATCTTTAAGACCAAATACACATGGGTCTTTAAGATACCAACTTCAACAGCCCCTCTCTCACTCTAATAAGTCATTTACAGCCCATACATTCCACCCATTTCATCCAAACCCAGCTCTTCAACCAAAACCCACCTCATCCAAGTCAAAATCACCATTTTAAGCTCAAATACACCCCCATCCACTCAATCAATCATCCAATCAACCCTATACTCACACTCCTCTGTCCAAAATACCTCAAATCAAGCCTATAGTCTAAGCCACTACTCAATCATCCATCAAAACCTCAAGTTCAAGCCTTGATCAAGCCAAAAGGTAGTGAAAATCATTATTTTGGTCTTGCTGAGGGAGACCAGTGGGCTCATTCAAGTTCCTCATACTTGAAATGAGCCTACAAGGTCTGAAAAGTATCAAGAAAAGCATTTTATTTTGAGCTTGAGCGCTCAAGGTCTTACCCTTGAGCGCTCAATCCACTTTGAGCGCTCAAACCCCAACAGAAAGTCAGTCACAGTGTTTCAGCCATAACTTTTTACTCCGAACTCCGTTTTGGGCGTATTATATATCAAAACGTAGATAATTTGAAGGGCTACAACTTTGTAGTTTTATTTTCTTCTCATTTCTATATCAAAACCCTCCAAAACATGCAAATAGTGTCGAAAAGACAAATAATTTTGCTCAAGATGGTGTTCTAAGTCCTATTTCTCTCTTTCATTGTCATTTTCTTTGTTTATATCATTCCACCATCGCATTGTACATTGCACAAGCATCCACCATCACTTGGTTCGTATTTGAATACTTGTTTATGTGTTTTCCCATTCCCATACTCCCCGTTATTTGCTCAAAATTGATCTTTAAACATTTTCAAAATCCCACAAAATGTTGAGTAGAGACCGGTTCACGGACCGGGCGAGAGGGGTGCCGTAAAACCCTTCCCCTCTCGTAACCAAACCCCCGAATCCGAGAAATCTTTGGTTCTGCCAAGATCAGTGAAATCTTTTTTTCAATGGGCAAACGAGTCATTTTTTATCGGTTTCTCGGGTTCGGACCTCAAATCCGGGTGGCGACTCTAACAATCTTCAATCTTTTCAAACGTTAAACCGCACCATTTCCGGTGGGCCGTCCACAACATTTCACCGTTGAAAGATCAAAGTCAAAGTACATTGAGTTTCTACAAGAGGTACCCGTACCCATGCATAAGTAATGAATAGTTAAAAGTTATTACATAAACCAAGTTTTGTCAAAAGATTGAAGGAATTAAAGTTACAAGATCATCTCCCAAAATATATTAACGATAGAGAGGATAAAATAACTTCATGTCAAATGAGCTTCATGATATGCGTCCACACGCCAAGCATCCCAATCATATGCCTTGCCGAATACCTGAAAATGATAGGGTGAGCTCACTAGCTCGTAGGAAACTTTTCTACTAACGCTAAGGGTATAGAGAATGAAAGATGCACGTGATATTATGATACTCATGAATGATTAGGCTAGAATGAGCTACGGATGATCGACTCAATCAAGAAGTGTCCACAAGATCCCCAAGTGTCCATCACATTCCTCAAAATAGTTACAATTCATGTCGTAGGTTCAATCCTTTCAAAACATTGTCATTTTCATAAAACATTTCATTTTTCACATCTTCACAAATAACCACTTATTTAAATAGGGAATGAATCCCTCTGCCGGATTTCGTGGGCTCCGAACACCCCTGCCGGATTTCGTGGGCTCCGCACACCCCTGCCGGATTTCGTGCCCTCCGAACACCCCTGTCGAATTTCGTGGGCTCCGAACACCCATGGCTAGGGACGCACCAAACGGTGGCCCTAGGATAAGTAACCATCATTCTCAAAAGTTCGTTAAACCAACAAGTGTCCAAAACTTCAATGTAATTCGTTTAGTTCAAAAACTCGTAGTGTACCGATGTTGACAAAGATAACACGTGTCCAAGAATGTGAGAAACCAAGACAAAACATAATTCACGCCACCATAGTTTAGATAGGTGTCTTCCAACAAGTTTTGAAGTGTAATAGATTAATAAGGCAAATACACGGTCAAACCATCGGCCCGGGGTCAAAGGAGAGCTAAGTAAGCAACCCAATCATCAAGGTGTTCAATAAAAAGTATGATTTTGAGTTAACAAGTCATTTGAAGATGTCCCAAGATGTCCAAGAGTCAAGGAAAGGTCAAAACAAAAAAATAGGTTCAGAGCTGTCTGGTATCAATACCCCAAAATGGGGTATCAATACCAGTCGACCAGAAAAAAAAACAGAACGCGCTGGTATCGATACGAGATCGCGAGGGTATCGATACCAGCGGGCTTCGTCCAGATTTTTGACAGCTTTTCAAGCTTGATCACGTGCTTCCTTGTGTTAATCCATGAGGTTATATTTATCATTTTCAAGCGCCATTAACAGAAACTGGGTTTTTTATCCATGAACTGCAAATGGGTTTTGTACGGGGTAAAAACCACGTAACGCTGGATCACGTGCTTCCTTGTGTTAATCCTAGATCTGCAAGACAGAAAAAGGGTTAGAGCACCTTTGCCTCTCGCTGGCAAAGGCCCTCCGATGCCTAAGTTAGTATCACGTACTTGAGTTCTCAAATCACAATGCGTATGAAAATAGGTTCCACAGCGTACCTTTTGTCATGGTTATTGCCTTGTATTTATAGGTGTAGATGTTTCATCAATTTAGGCATTTCGTGCTCCTTGTTTCCTATTCTCTTTAGGAATCCTATTTCTAATAGGACTTTCCTATTAGGGACGGGTCCCCATATCCTACCAGATTTCGTCTGGCAGAGGTCTTTCTTTCCATATAGGATTCTTCCCTATATGGGGTATACTCCTAATCACATTAGGATTTCCCATATCGATCCCTTATCTCGCGGGAACGCTCCCTATCTCATAAGGAACCGCTGTAGAATATTCTGGAATGTCTCACCGCCTTATTCGTGGCGGTGCCGTGCTTCCACGTAGCTCGACATGACTCGTACATAACCCAGCTACTCACGCCGAGCTGAATCTATGTATCCCAGAATGCTATTTAAGCTTTACTCATAGCTCTGCTAGCTCGGCCATATCAGGGGCATTCCCTTGTGACCTATACCGAGCTAGCACATCCTGGCATATTTAACTTATTCAATCATTTTAGCCTTATTCATGGCCACACCAGCTCGGCACAGGGCTCACGTGTACCCTATATGGTGCCAAGCTATTCACCCTCTCGTGGTGAAGTTACTCGGCACGTGCTATGCCTAGTAGTAGGGTAACCAGATTTTACCCACTCCAATTGCTCCCCAGCTCTGTCGCTACTGTTATGTATCAGTAGCGTGCAGAGCTTCAACGGTTCTCGATGTACCCTTTGCACGCCTTCCCTCCACGTGGGTAGCAACGTCGTTTTCATATTAAATGTGAATGACCCTTTGGTGGCTCGGATAAGTCGAAAGGACGATTCCGCTGACGTTTCACGTACGTCACGTTCCACTTCATGGGTTTTCGGGCGGGATAATGATTTACTTTTCCCTCCCAAAAACCTCCTAAACCCAAAAATCCCTCCCCTTCTCCTTCACTTCATACTCGTCAGAAGCAAAGAAGAGAGAGAAGAGAACTTGGTTTACCATCGTTCGACGCTTACGTCCTCTGCAACAGACCTGTCTCCGATTCTCGTCGGAAAACACCTTCTTTCCCGCCGGAAAGTATCTCTTTAGGTTCACCTCTTCACGTAAGTGACCCTCTTTGTTCTTCTTTTTGCCCTCTCCTGTTTTTCCCCTTTTACTGTTCATCTTCTTCTTCTCTCAACTGGGTTTCAACATCGAAACCCTAGTTCTCCGTCGTGATGGGTAGGCATAGAACCCTGTTAAATACCCCTGAGAAAATCGTAGAATTTCGTCGTAAATATAGTATCCCTGCCGATATTCAATTCCGTTTAGACAATAAAGATGATCTGAGAGAACAAGGTCAAACTGAAGATAAGATTCACACTCCCCTGATCTTCATAGTCGAGGGAGGCCTTAGGCTCCCATCACACCCGTTTTTCAGAGAGGTCTGTTTTAGATGTCAATTGAACCCTATGCAGCTCTGCCCTAATTTCGTTAGGATAGTCATGGGCACCGTTGCCCTCAACGAGTTGCTCGGCCTTCACCTCGATTGGTGGGATCTGCACTACCTCTATAGTGTGGTCCCTACAGAGCACAAAAACTATTACTTTAAAGCTAGGGACCCAAAACAGAAGCTCATCTCCGATCTACCAAATTCCTCAAAGGGAGAGGCAGATGACTATCTCGTAGTCACTGGCAGCTGGCAGCCTAGGGACGCTGAGGGGAAGATCATTGGCCTTCCCTGCCCCACTTCCACTGGCGGACTACGTTAGTATTTTTATTCCCGAGCTGGTTTCATTCCTCTAATGTTTTTTAACTGTGGCTGACCACTCTCATGCTAGGTTGTTTGCAGCGGATAAT
This sequence comes from Vaccinium darrowii, assembly GCA_020921065.1. Classification (NCBI taxonomy): domain Eukaryota; kingdom Viridiplantae; phylum Streptophyta; class Magnoliopsida; order Ericales; family Ericaceae; genus Vaccinium; species Vaccinium darrowii. The sequence continues at coordinate 992,433 of CM037153.1, forward strand.
CTCAACCACGGTGGCCGCTTGATCCACGGCAAGCTCCACCGCGAGGATATTGCCAAAGCCCTCTGGTGGGACGGCTTCGAACCGACTCCTGTAGGACTCGGACGTTCAGCTCACCGTCTACTCGGTTACACACCGTTCTACTGGGGCAATATCAGGAGGGAAGGAGAGCGCAGGTCAAGACACGCCTGGCCACCACCCCACTCCGTGATCACCACAGGCCGTCCTGCTGATCGTGAAAGGACGCGTGTCCGCAGAGGCCGAGCTAGGCGGAGGTCAACACGGTCCCAAGCACCTGAGGACCTGCAACGGCAAGTCACCCTTGCTCATGTGCCAGAGATCCAGACTGCTATCCCAATCCTTGTACGCACTGACCTAGAGCCGAGCACCTCTGGCAGAATAACTGAAGAAAACGCAGAAGAAGAAGAAGAAGAAGAAGAAGAAGCTGCTGCTGGATTTGACCACCGTGGACTCGTCCACTCTCTAGCCGAGCAATCCGAGCTTCTTGCTGACTCGGACGACTCCCGAGGCTATTCCCCTTCTCCAGTCAGAGCAGAAATGCCTATCCAACCGATCAACCTCCTGGATGTGCTGAATCTTGGAGGGCGGACATCCCGTTCCCCCCCCCCCCCCCCCGTCAACCCAGCTGTCACTGCTTCTCAAGTGCCTGGTGCTTCTAACCCCGAACCACAAGGGGACAAGAGGCCTGCAGAGAGTCCTCAGGCCTCCCAGCCTCCTTCACAAAGGAGGAGGACAGGGGACTCAAGCTCAAGCCAACCCCTCTCTCACTCACCTCCTCTGGTGCAGCCCTGGGCCCCACCACTCGTACGCCCCGACGGCACCCCTCTCAACATGATTGACAAGATTTCCTCCACCGATGTGGCATTTGGTGTCTCCAGGGCCGCTCTCCTCCCTAATGATATTGACAGGGAAAAGAACAACTCCTACGAGGTGCTTATGAAGTCAATTTTCCAATCAAGTGCCAAGGTAAGGAAAAAACCCCTCATCCTCTTCCTGTTGTACTTAAGTCCCTTCCTTTCCTGATGTTGTGTCCCTGGCCTTGCAGATCATGCAGAAGGCGTCTGTGGGATTTGAGAGGGCCAAAGATGCTGAGAAAGAGCTGAAAAAGGAGCAAAAGAGGGCGGAGAGAGCGGAGAGAGAGAGTGTTCAACATGCCGAGTCTTTCAAGGAAGCTCGGGAGCTGGCTGAGGAGCTGAAGGGAGAACTGGCCGAGCAGAAGAGGCAGTCCGAGGAGACGGAGCAGCGTCTGCGCCTTGACCTGTCTGCGGCCAACGCAAAAGCCGCAGCCGAGTATGATAGGGCCGTGCTGGAGGTGACTGAGCACTACAGAGCCCAGATGCCAATAGTGCAGGACACCATCTGGGGTGCGGCGTGGAAACGGTGCCTCACCAAGCTTGGGGTGGATTCGTCTTCCCCCTTCTGGACCGACATGGAGCTTCCGAGTGCAATGGCTGCTATTCAGGATAATCTTGATGCTCAAGCTCAGCCCAATCCGGAAGCTCAACCCCAGACTCAGACAGACGAGCCCATTACCGATCTCACCATCTTGGAGGGTGGAGTGGGTAAAATCTGATTACCCTACTACTAGGCATGGCACGTGCCTGATGACTTCACCGCAAGAGGGTGAATAGCTCGGCACGATATATGGTACACGTGAGCCCTTTGCCGAGCTGGTTTGGCCATGAATAAGGCTAAAATGGTTGAATAAATTAAATATGCCAGGAAGTGCTAGCTCGGTATAGGTCACAAGGGAATGCCCCTGATATGGCCGAGTTAGCAGAGCTATGAGTAAAACTTAAATAGCATTCTGGGATGCATAGGTTCAGCTCGGCGTGAGTAGTTGGGTTATGTACGAGTCATACCGAGCTACGAGGAAGCTCGGCGCCGCCACGAATAAAGCGGTGAGACATTCCAGAATATTCTACAACGGTTCCTTATGAGATAAGGAACAATCCCGTGAAATAAGGGATCGATATGGGAAGTCCTAATGTGGTTAGGAGTATGCCCCATATAGGGAGGAATCCTATATGGAAAGGAAGACATCAGCTAGACGAGATCTAGCAGGATATGGAGACTCGTCCCTAATAGGAAAGTCCTATTAGGAAAAGGATTCCTAAAGAGAAAAGGAAACGGGGGCACGAGATGCCTAATATGAAGAACATCTACACCTATAAATATAAGAGAATAACCATGACAAAAGGTACGCTGTGAAACCTATCTTCATACACTTTGTGATTTGAGAATTCAAGTACGTGATACTAACTCAGGCATCGGAGGGCCTTTGCCAACGAGAGGCAAAGGTGCTCTAACCCTTTCTCTGTCTTGCAGATTTAGGGTTGACTCAAGGAAGCACGTGATCCGGGGTTACGTGGATTTATCCTCGTACAATTGGCGCCGTCTGTGGGAAACGATAACGGAAAGGCTTGATTTCTTCCAAGATCAACAATGGTGCTTTCAGAGCCTCTTCTGTACACCCCACGAGGAAGGGACGTAGAAGATGATGGTACCACGCTTGTGTATACTACAAGAAAGAGCACAAGGGTGGACAAGACTCCTCTGGTTCTAAGAGCACCACAGAAAAAGCCAGCAACAAAGAGGTTTGACGTATGGAATATCCCTGAGATTCCAAAATTCAGGGATACACGTTTAATACGCCATGGTTCTCCAAGGGCAGGATGCTCAAAGACACCACCAAGAGGTGGGGCGGCCTCCACCCGACGTGAACGGGGAAAGAGCCCCCCAAGGAGAGATGGCCACAGGCACACAAGGAATCGAGAAAGGGAAGACAGCCTTGACAGAAAGGAGCAAGAGGCAGAAGAATTGGCCCGTGAAGTCACTCGACGGGAACGAGAGATTCAGGACCTAAAAAAACAACTCCAAGAAAAAGAGAAGGACTTACGTTCACGGACGAGATCCGTGCATAATGAGGAAAAGGGAAGAGATCGTCACCACAACAACGCCTCCACCGACCGAGCTGCCTCTCCACGGAAAAGGAGAGACAGGAGTGTTTCTGTGGAAAAAAGAGAAAGAAGAAAGCATGCTAGGGACAGATACGAGAGATCTGGATCCAATGAGCATATTCCCGAGCGGCACACGAGGAGGGGGAATGCCGGCCGAGTTGAAGGAGATCCTAAAACTGCAAGAGAAGCAGCTAAGGAAGCCCTAGGCCAAATTTCTAAGTCACCATTGGCCCATTGGATCCGTACGGAGAAGACGCCGAGCAGGGTGAAACATTCAGCATTCATCCCCTACGAGACCAGCACAGATCCTGTGGCCCACATCCAGCACTATCAACAGGCCATGTTCATGCACGAGCGAGATGACGCTTTGTTATGCAAAATGTTCCCCTCTAGCCTGGGAAAGGTGGCTCTGAGTTGGTACCACAAACTCCCAGAGGGATCAATCCTATGCTGGGCTCAATTAGCTGAAGAATTCACTGCCCGGTTCTTAACAAGCCGAGCAGCTCCCAAGACTTTTGATGCATTGACTTCTATGAGACAGAAGGACGATGAGACACTGCGGCAATACTCCAAACGCTATTGGGAGACTTTCAACGAGATTGAAAATTGCAGTGAGGAGTATGCTCTGGCAACATTTAAGACGAGCCTGCCCATGCATGGTAAGTTACGGGAATCACTCACTATGCATCCAGTGAAAACGGTGGCCAAACTCATGGAAAGAATCCAGGAGCATGCACGGGTGGAGGATGACATCCTGCAAGCTGGAGGAAGGATTGTGGCAGGGCAACCTCAGCTTCCAGAAAAAAAGCCAGTAGAATCAAGGATGTACAAAAAGGATTACACAACAGGACGGAAAGACTACACACAGCAGAAGAAGGACAAAACTGACCCAGATCCCAAGTCATACTTCAGCGTTATGGCGACTTTCAACATCCCCATCTATAAGATGTTGTACAGGATTAAGAACGAACAGTGGTTCAGAAGGCCCCCAAAGATGACTGGGAACCCAGAAAAGAGAAGAGCCACTAACCAGCACTGCAGCTACCACAGGGATTGGGGACACATGACTGAGGACTGTATGGAATATAAGAAATTCCTGGATGAGAAGGTGGCGGAGGGCCATCTCAAAGAATTTCTGGCTGATGTCAAGAATGACGCCGAGCTGGTGGAGGAGGTGGACTACGAGAAAGGTCCAAAGGGAACAATCCATATGATACATGGATTAGTTGCCCCTTACACAAACAACGAGATAAGACATATCCAGAGGGTCAACGGACAGGCAAAACAAGTCATGAAGCTCGGCATGAAGAGGCCAAGGGCGGAAGGGATCATAGAGACCCCCATCACCTTCAACGATGATGATCTGGAAGGGGTATCAGTACCCCATAATGACGCACTTGTAATCACCCTTCGAATAGGGGAATATGACGTGGAGAAGATTCTTGTTGACCAAGGGGCCAGCACAGAGATCATGTATTACAATACCTTCAAGAAGATGGAGCTCCCTCCAAGTTCATTGCAAAAGTGTCTGGTTCCATTGGTCGGCTTTAGTGCACAGACAGTATGGCCTATGGGAAAGGTCACACTGCCCGTCCGAGCTGGATCGGTGGTTCTAAGCACAGACTTCCTTGTGGTGGACATCCCTTCTTCCTATAACGTGATTATAGGAAGAACTTGGATGCACAAAATGAGGGCAGTTTCTTCAACTTACCACCAGAAGATCAAGTACCCTGGGGCAGATGGCATCGAATGCATTAGAGGGAACCAGAAAGTGGCCGACCTATGTTTTAATATGGTTTTGAAGAAAGCACCAAGGGCCGAGCTGGTACAAACGGTTGAGGTTCCAGACCAACCAACCCTAGAAGACGTTGGAGGTGATCCCACTAAGAAGATGGTGGAAGGGTTGAAGAAGATACAAATTCAAGAGGACGATGAAGAAAGGTATTTCCTGATCGGCGAGACCCTCCCCGAGCCGGAGAAAAGAGATCTGGTCACCTTTCTTAAAGACCACATCGATGTATTCGCTTGGACCCCCCAGGAGATGCCTGGGATAGATCCTGAAGTCATATGCCACCACCTGAACGTGGACCCTCAGCACAAGCCAGTTGTGCAGAAGGCAAGGAGGTCGGCACCCCAGCACGCAGACGCTGTAATTGAAGAAGTAGAACGACTACTAGAAGCAGATGCCATACGAGAAGTGAGCTATCCAGATTGGTTGGCCAACACAGTTGTAGTCAAGAAAAAGAATGGAAAGTGGAGAGTATGTGTGGACTTCACAAGCCTCAACAAAGCGTGCCCCAAAGATAGCTTCCCACTTCCCAGAATTGATCAACTTGTGGATGCTACATCAGGTTATGAGAGGATGAGTTTTCTTGACGCATATCGAGGATACCATCAGATAACTATGTACGAGCCCGATCAGGAAAAGACGTCCTTTATCTCCCCCAGAGGGCTCTACTGCTATAAGGTTATGCCGTTTGGGCTGAGGAATGCTGGAGCAACCTATCAAAGATTGGTGACCAAAATGTTCAGGGAACAGCTCGGCAAGACTATGGAGGTCTACATCGACGACATGGTAGTCAAGAGCAAGTTGAAGCCCGATCACCTAGCTGACCTAAAGGTAACTTTCAACATTTTGAGGAAATTCAAGCTAAAGTTAAACGCTTCCAAGTGTGCCTTTGGAGTCAGCTCGGGGAAATTTCTAGGGCACTTAGTGACTAAAAGAGGGATTGAAGCCAACCCAGATCAAATCACGGCTCTGCAAGGCCTTCAAAGCCCAAAGACCACGAAGGAGGTCCAAAGGTTAACAGGAATGGCAGCAGCACTCAATCGTTTCATCAGCAAATCCTCAGACCGCTGCAGACCTTTCTTTCAACTTCTGAAGAAGAGAGAAGGCTACGAATGGGGAGCCGAGCAGGAGCAGGCTTTCCAGGAGTTAAAAGTCTACTTATCTTCACCTCCCTTACTCTCTACTCCAGAAGCTGGGGAGCGATTGATATTATATTCGGCAGTATCTGATCATGCGGTCAGCTCAGTTCTCCTACGAATAAAGGGTACAGAGCAGGCTCCAATTTATTTTGTGAGCAAGACATTGTTAGATGCTGAGACACGTTACCTACCGCTAGAGAAGTTGGTATACGCTCTCGTCATCGCTTCAAGGAAATTGCCCCATTACTTCTTGCAGCATCCCATCACTGTGTTCACCGAGCATCCATTGAGGGCTCTGCTTAGGAAAGCAGATTTGTCTGGGAGGATCTCGAAGTGGTCTATAGAGCTAAGCCAATTCGACCTTGATTATCAGCCTAGAACGGCAATCAAAGGCCAAATTTTGGCTGATTTTGTAGCAGAATTTACCCCAACAGTGGCTCCACCGCCACCGGCTCTCGACGAGAAGGGGCAAGTCAGTAAACCCGAGCAGCCAACGAGAATGGCCGACCTGGATCCAGACGAATGGAGGCTTTACGTTGATGGGTCAGCTTGCAACAAAGGATCTGGAGCAGGTGTTGTGCTTTTCTCTCCAGAAGGACTGATCCTGGAGCATGCACTACGGCTGGGATTTAGTGCCACAAACAATGTAGCAGAATATGAGGCACTGCTAGCCGGACTGAGAAATGCTCTAGAGCTTAAGGTACATAAATTACGAATATTTTGTGATTCCCAACTAGTTGTTAACCAGCTTTCAGGAGAATACGCTACGAAAAGCGAAAAGATGGCTGCGTACTCAGAAGCAGCCAAGGATTTGCTAGACAAATTTGATAGGATCCATATCCAGCAGATCAGCTCGGGACAGAACGCACATGCAGACTCACTGGCCTGTCTTGGGTCAGCGGTCAAGACGGAGTATCGCCGCACAATTACAGTAGATTATCTGGGCGAACCAAGTATTGGCCGAGCCATGGAAATCGTAATGGAAACAGAGCTTGGGCCGAGCTGGATGGACCCAATAGTGGCATGCCTACGAGATGGGACTTTGCCAGAAGATAAGAGGGAAGCACACAAAATCAAGACCAAGTCAGTACGCTTTTGGCTCTCTCCAGAAGGTAAGCTTTACAGAAAATCTTTCCTTGGTCCATATTTATTGTGTATACACCCAGCCCTTGTTCAGAAATTCCTCCATGAGATCCACGCTGGGACTTGTGGGGGACACACTGGTGGTAGGTCCATAGCCCACCGAGCAATATCCCAGGGATATTGGTGGCCGTACATGCAAGAGGATGCAAAGGCTTTTGTCAAGAAGTGCGAGAAGTGCCAGAGGTATTCCCCTCTTATCCGAGCTCCAGCAGAGGACTTGCTGCCGCTAACCAGCCCATGGCCTTTTGCCCAATGGGGATTGGATATTGTGGGTCCTCTCCCTATGGCAACAGGGAAACGAAAATTCCTACTCATTGGCACTGACTACTTCACTAAGTGGATAGAGGGGGAAGCTCTTGCTAAAATCACAGAAGCTATGGTGGAAAAGTTCGTCTGGAATAAGATAATTACAAGGTTTGGGGTACCCTACTCTATTATCTCAGATAACGGGTCCCAGTTCGGCAAGAAGTTCAAGGCCTTTTGTGCTCAGTACGGCATCAGAAATTATTACTCGACCCCTGCCTACCCACAGAGCAATGGCCAGGCAGAGGCCTCAAACAAGACTATCCTGAAGAGCCTCAAGAAGAGGTTGGAAAAGAAGAAGGGAAAATGGCCAGATGAGCTTCCAGCCGTGCTCTGGGCTTACAGGACCACCCCACGGCGATCTACGGGAGAGACGCCGTACTCCTTGGCATATGGAACAGAGGCAGTGATTCCCCTAGAGGTTGGTTTGCCAACCATCCGCACTACCCTTGTGGAGTCAGGGGGCAACGACAAAGCCCTGGCCGAGCAGCTAGACCTCGCCGAGGAAAAAAGGGAGCGGGCTCTCATTACCTTGGCAGCATATCAAGAGCAGCTACGAAGAAGCTACAACAAGAAGGTGCAGCCAAGAGAGTTCAGGATTGGTGACCTAGTCCTGAGGAAGGTCTTGGCCAACACCAAAGTATCCTCAGACGGAAAGCTTGGACCGAACTGGGAAGGCCCATACAAGATTGTAGGGATTGCTGGCATTGGGGCCTATCGTTTGGCCGACCTGGACGGGGACCCGGTTCCACGACCATGGAATGTCCAGAACCTTAGGAAATTCTTCCAATAATTTGAATCCGTGATTATGAATACAATCACATCTCTTTTTTAAGTGAATACGAATAAATTCACAGTTGTTTTTAGGACTTGGCTGGGATTACGAATAAAATACCCAGCGTTCAGTATTCAGATTTTTCTTGATATTTTTAGCATTTATGGAATTTTATCATGATTTTGATTAATATGAACCAAAATTTCCACTTCGAGATTTGGATTCCTATTGGGGAGCAGAGGATATGTATATCTACAGTGAATATGTGTATGTGCAGCGAGTATTGCACGACAGATCCTAAGTATGAAAAAACTTAGGGTTTCGCAACGAATATTGCACGACAGATCTTAAGTATGAAAAAACTTAGGGTTTCGCAACGAATATTGCACGACAGATCCTAAGTATGAAAAAACTTAGGGTTTCGCAACGAATATTGCACGAAAGATCCTAAGTATGAAAAACTTAGGGTTTCGCAACGAATATTGCACGAAAAATCCTAAGTATGAAAAAAAACTTAGGGTTCTGCAACGAATATTGCACGAAAAGATTCTAAGTAAGAAGAAACTTAGTTTGCAGCAGGTATTGCAACAAAATGCTAAGACACTTAGTACTATACACTTCTAAGTATGAAGAAACTTAGTTTGATTGCCGTGCTAAGTATGAAGAGCCTTTGACTAAAAACGAGTAGTGCGAAGAAACTCAGTTCGGCAATTAACATTGCAATAAACAGCAGGGTAGACAAATCCCTGGACTGCAAAATCACCAGCCACATACGGCCAAAATCGGTCACGAAGGACCAACTGTCAGCAAAAAACAAAGTACGAGAAACTAGAGTATCAACAAAGCAACAGGCCACAGACGGCCGAGCAAAGACCACGCAGGGCCAGGGAGAGAGTTTCAGAAAACGGTAGAAGGCATCAAGCCTCTTCACTGTGCTCATTTGCAACAGTGGCAGCGTTGGAATCAGCATCCGTACCTCCAGCGGGGCTCTCAGTATTGCCATCGTTTATAATAGTAGGGTCGGGAATGGCATTTTCAATGTGCGGATGCTCGGAAGGGAGAGTGGACTGGTCAAGCTGAGCCTGAGTGTCAGGTTGGGCCTCGACAGCAACCCTATTGCTCGGCAGCTCCATGTCGACCCAAAGTGGGGACGACTCCTCGACACCGAGCCTCTCAAGGCAGCGTCGCCAGGCCGCCCCCCATATTGCATCCTGTACAACGGGCATCTGTGCCTTATAGTTCTCCGTAACTTCTAGAACAGCACGATCGTACTCTGCCTCCGCCTTGGCTTCTGCTGTGGTCAGCTGATCACTCAGGCCACGTTCGACTTCCTCAGACCTTTTTCTCAGATCGGCAATCTCCCCTTTCAGCATCTCCACCTCCGCTCGGCTTTCCTTCAAGGACTGGGAATACTGAGCATTTTCCTTCTCGGCCTTTTCAGCTCTCTTCAGCTCTTTCCTCAGTTCCTTGTCAGCATCTTTGGCTCTCTCAAAGCCCACAAACGCCTTCTGCATAATCTGCAAGACAAATTACATTGCATAAAGGAGTTTGGGTAATGGAACTAGAATAAAACTAAAATCAGTGCAAAGGGTGATTTTATACCTTGGCGCTGGATTGAAAGATTGACTTCATCAGCACCTCATATGAGCTGTTCTTCTCCCTCTCTATGTCGTTCGGGAGAAGAGCGGCTCTGGCAACGCCGAATGCCACGTCGGTGGAAGAGATTTTGTCCGCGTCATTAACCGGGGTGCCATCGGGACGGGCAAGTGTTGGGGCCCAGGGTTGTGCCAGTGGCTGGAGTTCGGACGGGGATATGCTGGCATCCCCAGTTCTTCTCCTTTGAGGGGCTGGCTGGATTCGGTCAGGGCTGCTTACCGGCCTCTTTTCCCTCTGACGATCGGTGAGGGAAGGGGATGGTGATTGAGGGGGTTGCGTGGATCGAGTGGCCGGAGGAGCACGGGAGGCTCCGCCGAGGGTCAGTTGATCAAGGAGGTTGATCGGCTGCAGAGGCATCTCTGAACGGTCTGGTGAAGGAGAGTATCCCGGTGAGTCGTCTGAATCAGCTAAGTAAGAGGATTGCTCGGCAATTTCTCGGACAATTGCGCGGTAGTCCACCCCACCCGTTTCGTTTTCTTCTTCTTCTTCCCTTGCTGCTCTGCCGGAAGTGCTCGGCTCAAGATCAGTGCGGACAAGAATCGGGATGGCGGTGGGAATCTCCTCGATATGAGCAAAAGTCACTTGCTGCTGAAGGTCCACTGGGGCTCGAGAGCGTGCAGATCCCCTCCTAGCTCGGCCCCTGCGAGCACGAGTCCTCTCTCGGTCGGAAGGTCGGCCTGTGATGGTCAATGGGACAACTGGCAGCCAGGGATGTCTTGAACGCGGCTCGCCGTTTCTACGAATCCCTCCCCAGTAGGACGGGGTATAATCTAACAGCAGGTGAGCAGCACGGCCGAGACCAACTGGAGTTGGAGGGAAACCGTCAAAGTATAGGGCCTTGGCGATGTCCTCACAGTGGAGTCTGCCGTGTATCAGACGGCCACCGTGATTGAGGTTATCCGCTGCAAAACAATGAGATAAAGAGATGGTTAGCCACAATTTTTTAGGAGGACAAAGGAAAAGCCAACTAGGGAAAAAGTACTAACGTAGTACGCCTGTTGCAGTGGGGCAGGCAAAGCCAATGGGCCTCCCCTGGGCATCTCTGGGCTCCCAGTTGCCGGTGACTATGAGAAAGTCATCTGCCTCTCCCTTTGAGGAATTGGGCAGATCGGTGATGAGCTTCTGGTTGGGGTCCCTGGCTTTGAAATAATAGTTATTGTCAATTGTGGGAACTACACTGTATAGGTGGTGCAAGTCCCACCAGTCGAGGTGCAGGCCGAGCAGTTGGTTTAGGGCAATGGTGCCCATGACTACCCTAACGAAATTAGGGCAAAGTTGCATGGGATTCAGTTGGCATCTGCTACAGACTTCCCTAAAAAAAGGGTGTAAAGGAAGCCTAAGGCCCCCTTCCACAATAAAGATCAGGGGGATGAGAATTTTTTGTTCATCCAAGCTTACCTCTCTCAAATCGTTTTGATTGTTTAGTCTGAACTGGATGTCGGCAGGAATATTATACCTAGTTCGAAACTCTATTATTCTATCAGGATTACTTAAAAGGGCTCTGTGCCTCCCCATTTCTTTCCTAAGGATTTAGGGTTTCACAGTTGAAACCCAGAAAAACAGACAGAGATGAGCAGACGCTGAAGAATATTGGGGAAGATGAAACGGGAAATAGAAATGGAAATCTAGAAGGGCCACTTACGTGATAAGGATGGGCCTAATAGAATGATCTCCGACGAGAACGGAGGGAGACTTTCCGACGTAAACCGGAGAGAAGATTGTGGTTGCGAGAAGGTCTGAGCGTCGTTGATGGCGGATGAAGCTTTCTCTCTCTTCTCTGCTTCTAATAAAATGAAGTAAAGGAGAAGTGGAGGGGTTTTTTGGGTTTAGGGGATGTTTGGGAGGGAAAAGTAACTCGTTATCCCGCCCGAAAACCCATGAAGTGGAACGTGACGCACGTAAAACGTCAGCAGAATCGTCCTTTCGATTTATCCGAGCCACCAAAGGGTCATTCACATTTAATATGAAAGCGACGTTGCCACCCACGTGGAGGGAAGGCGTGCAAAGGGTACTCGAGAACCGTTGAAGCTCTGCACGCTACTGATGCGTGACAGTAGCGGCAGAGCTGGGGAGCAATTGGAGTGGGTAAAATCTGATTACCCTACTACTAGGCATGGCACGTGCCTGATGACTTCACCGCAAGAGGGTGAATAGCTCGGCACGATATATGGTACACGTGAGCCCTTTGCCGAGCTGGTTTGGCCATGAATAAGGCTAAAATGGTTGAATAAATTAAATATGCCAGGAAGTGCTAGCTCGGTATAGGTCACAAGGGAATGCCCCTGATATGGCCGAGTTAGCAGAGCTATGAGTAAAACTTAAATAGCATTCTGGGATGCATAGGTTCAGCTCGGCGTGAGTAGTTGGGTTATGTACGAGTCATACCGAGCTACGAGGAAGCTCGGCGCCGCCACGAATAAAGCGGTGAGACATTCCAGAATATTCTACAACGGTTCCTTATGAGATAAGGAACAATCCCGTGAAATAAGGGATCGATATGGGAAGTCCTAATGTGGTTAGGAGTATGCCCCATATAGGGAGGAATCCTATATGGAAAGGAAGACATCAGCTAGACGAGATCTAGCAGGATATGGAGACTCGTCCCTAATAGGAAAGTCCTATTAGGAAAAGGATTCCTAAAGAGAAAAGGAAACGGGGGCACGAGATGCCTAATATGAAGAACATCTACACCTATAAATATAAGAGAATAACCATGACAAAAGGTACGCTGTGAAACCTATCTTCATACACTTTGTGATTTGAGAATTCAAGTACGTGATACTAACTCAGGCATCGGAGGGCCTTTGCCAACGAGAGGCAAAGGTGCTCTAACCCTTTCTCTGTCTTGCAGATTTAGGGTTGACTCAAGGAAGCACGTGATCCGGGGTTACGTGGATTTATCCTCGTACAGAGGGTGGTGCTGCTGAGGGCTCTACTGGAGGTACGGATGCTAATCCCAATGCTGCCACTGCTGCAAATGAGCACAGTGAAGAGGCTTGATGCCTTTTACTATTTTCTGAAACTCTTTCCCTGGCCCTGCGTGGTCTTTGCTTGGCCGTCTGTGGCCCGTTCAATACTTTGTTTTGTTATGCTCGTACTTTACTGTTTTCTGGTTTTGCTGATAGTTGGTCCTGGGTGACCGGTTTTGGTCATATGTGGCCTGGTGACATTTCTCCCCTTTAATTCAATTCAGTAGGGATTTTGCTTGCCCTTTGTTGCAATATTTGCTCGCCGAGCTGAGTTTTTTCATACTACTCTTTTTAGATTAAGGCTCTTCAAACTTAGCATTCTGCTCAAACTAAGTTTCTTCATACTTAGAAGTTTTTAATACTAAGTTTCTTCATACTTGGTAATATATAATACTAAGTTTCTTCATACTTAGCATTTTGTTGCAATACCCGCTGCAAACTAAGTTTCTTCTTACTTAGAATCTTTTCGTGCAATATTCGTTGCAGAACCCTAAGTTTTTTCATACTTAGGATCTTTCGTGCAATGTTCGTTGCGAAACCCTAAGTTTTTTCATACTTAGGATCTTTCGTGCAATATTCGTTGCGAAACCCTAAGTTTTTTCATACTTAGGACCTTTCGTGCAATACTCGCTGCACATACACATATTCACTGCAGATATACATATCCTCTGCTCCCCAATAGGAATCCAAATTTTGAAGTAGAAATTGCGGTTCATATTAACCAAAATCATGATAACATTTCATTAATGCTAGAAATATCAAAAAATCTGAATAACTAATGTTGGTGATTTTACTTGTAATCCCAACTAAAAAACAAATTCGAAAAAAGAAATGTGATTGTATTCGTAATCACACAAACATTACTGGAAGAATTTTCTGAGGTTCTGGACATTCCATGGTCGTGGGACTGGTTTCCCATCCAGGTCGGCCAAGCGGTAGGCCCCAATGCCAGCAATCCCTACGATCTTGTATGGGCCTTCCCAGTTCGGGCCAAGCTTTCCGTCTGAGGACACTTTGGTGTTGGCCAAAACCTTCCTCATGACTAGATCGCCAACTTTAAATTCTCTTGGCTGTACCTTCTTATTGTAGCTCCTTCGTAGCTGCTCTTGGTATGCTGCTAAGGTAATGAGTGCCCGCTCTCTCTTTTCCTCGGCGAGGTCTAGCTGCTCGGCCAGGGCTTTATCGTTGCCCCCTGACTCCACCAGAGTAGTGTGAATGGTTGGCAATCCAACCTCTAAGGGAATCACTGCCTCTGTCCCATAAGCAAGGGAATACGGCGTCTCTCCCGTAGATCGCCGTGGGGTGGTCCTATAAGCCCAAAACACGGCTGGAAGCTCATCTGGCCATTTACCCTTCTTCTTTTCCAACCTCTTCTTGAGACTCTTTAGGATAGTCTTGTTGGAGGCTTCTGCCTGGCCATTGCTCTGCGGGTAGGCAGGGGTCGAGTAATAATTTCTGATGCCGTACTGAGCACAAAAGGCCTTGAACTTCTTGCCGAACTGGGACCCGTTATCTGAGATAATAGAGTAGGGCACCCCAAACCTTGTAATTATCTTATTCCAGACGAACTTTTCCACCATAGCTTCTGTGATTTTGGCAAGAGCTTCCCCCTCTATCCATTTAGTGAAGTAGTCAGTGCCAATAAGCAAGAACTTTCGTTTCCCTGTTGCCATAGGGAGAGGACCTACGATGTCCAATCCCCACTGGGCAAATGGCCATGGACTGGTTAGAGGCAACAGATCCTCTGCTGGAGGTCGGATAAGAGGGGAAAACTTCTGACACTTTTCACATGTCTTGACAAAGGCCTTTGCATCCTCTTGCATGTATGGCCACCAGTACCCCTGGGATATTGCTCGGTGGGCTATGGATCTCCCACCAGTGTGTCCCCCACAAGTTCCATCGTGGATTTCGTGGAGGAACTTCTGAACAAAGGCTGGGTGTACACATAATAAATATGGGCCAAGGAAAGACTTTCTGTAAAGCTTACCTTCTGGAGAGAGCCAAAAACGTACTGACTTAGTTTTGATTTTGTGTGCTTCCCTCTTATCCTCTGGCAAGGTCCCATCTCGTAGATATGCCACTATTGGGTCCATCCAGCTCGGCCCAAGCTCTGTTTCCATCACGACTTCCACGGCTCGGCCAATGCTTGGTTCGCTCAGATAGTCTACTGTAACTGTGCGGCGATACTCCGTCTTGACCGCTGACCCAAGACAGGCCAGTGAGTCTGCATGTGCATTCTGTCCCGAGCTGATCTGCTGGATATGGATCCTATCAAATTTGTCTAGCAAATCCTTGGCTGCTTCTGAGTACGCAGCCATCTTTTCGCTTTTCGTAGCGTATTCTCCTGAAAGCTGGTTAACAACTAGTTGGGAATCACAAAATATTCGTAATTTATGTACCTTGAGGTCTAGAGCACTTCTCAGTCCAGCTAGCAAAGCCTCATACTCTGCTACATTGTTTGTGGCACTAAATCCCAGCCGTAGTGCATGCTCCAGGATCAGTCCTTCTGGAGAGAAAAGCACAACCCCTGCTCCAGATCCTTTGTTGCAAGCTGACCCATCAGCGTAAAGCCTCCATTCGTCTTGATCCAGGTCGGCCATTCTCGTTGGTGGCTCAGGATTACTTACTTGCTCCTTCACGTGGAGACCTGGTGGTGGTGGGGCTACTGTCGGAGCGAATTCTGCTATGAAATCAGCTAAAACCTTCCCTTTGATTGCTGTTCTGGGCTGATAATCGAGGTCGAACTGACTTAGTTCTATTGACCACTTGGAGATTCTACCAGAGAAATCTGCTTTCCTGAGCAAGGCCCTTAGTGGGTATTCAGTGAATACGGTGATGGGGTGTTGCAAGAAGTAATGGGGCAGCTTTCTTGATGCAACAATGAGGGCATATACCAGTTTTTCCAATGGTAGGTAACGTGTCTCAGCTTCTAACAATGTCTTGCTCACGAAATAGATTGGAGCCTGCTCCGTCCCCTTTACTCGTAGGAGGACCGAGCTGACCGCATGATCAGACACTGCTAAGTATAGTATCAACCGCTCCCCAGCTTCTGGAGTAGAGAGCAAGGGTGTTGATGATAAGTAGCTTTTTAACTCTTGGAAAGCCCGTTCCTGTTCGGCTCCCCACTCGTATCCCTCTCTCTTCTTCAGAAGTTGAAAGAAAGGTCTGCAGCGGTCTGAGGATTTGCTGATGAAGCGATTGAGTGCTGCTGCCATTCCTGTTAGTCTTTGGACCTCCTTCGTGGTCTTTGGGCTTTGAAGGCCTTGCAGAGCCGTGATTTGATCTGGGTTGTCTTCAATCCCCCTTTTAGTCACTAAGTGCCCAAGAAATTTCCCCGAGCTGACTCCAAAGGCACACTTGGAAGCGTTTAATTTTAGCTTGAATTTCCTCAAGATGTTGAAAGTTACCTTTAGATCGGCTAGGTGATCAGGCTTCAACTTGCTCTTGACTACCATGTCGTCGATGTAGACCTCCATAGTTTTGCCGAGCTGTTCCTTGAACATTTTGGTCACCAATCTTTGATAGGTTGCTCCAGCATTCCTCAGCCCAAACGGCATAACCTTATAGCAGTAGAGCCCCCTGGGGGAGATAAAGGACGTCTTTTCCTGATCGGGCTCGTACATAGCTATCTGATGGTATCCTCGATATGCGTCAAGAAAACTCATCCCCTCATAACCTGATGTAGCATCCACAAGTTGATCAATTCTGGGAAGTGGGAAGCTATTTTGGGGCATGCTTTGTTGAGGCTTGTGAAGTCCACACATACCCTCCACTTTCCATTCTTTTTCTTGACCACAACTGTGTTGGCCAACCAATCTGGATAGCTCACCTCTTGTATGGCATCCGCTTCTAGTAGTCGTTCTACTTCTTCAATTACAGCGTCCGCGTGCTGTGGTGCCGACCTCCTTGCCTTCTGCACAACTGGCTTGTGCTGAGGGTCCACGTTCAAGTGGTGGCATATGACTTCAGGATCAATTCCAGGCATCTCCTGGGGGGTCCAAGCAAACACATCAATGTGGTCGTTAAGAAAAGTGACTAGGTCTCTTTCCTCCAGCTCGGAGAGGGTCTCGCCGATCAGGAAATACCTTTCCGCATCGTCCTCCTGAATCTGAATTTTTTTCAACCCCTCCACCACCTTCTTGGCAGGGTCACCCCCGACGTCCTCCAAAGTCGGTTGGTCTGGGACTTCAACCGTTTGTACCAGCTCGGCCCTTGGGGATTTCTTCAAGACCATGGTGAAACACTGATCGGCCACCTTTTGGTTTCCCTTGATGCACTCTATTCCATCTGCTCCGGGATACTTGATCTTTTGGTGATAAGTTAAGGAGACCGCCTTCATTTTGTGCATCCAAGTTCTCCCTATAATCACGTTATAAGAAGAAGGGATGTCCACCACAAGGAAATCAGTTTTTAGCACTACTGACCCAGCTCGGACGGGTAGTGTGACCTTTCCCATAGGCCACACCGTCTGTGCACTGAAGCCAACTAGGGGGATAAGACATTTCTGCAACGAGCTTACTGGGAGCTCCATCCTTTTGAAAGTATCGTAATACATAATTTCTGTGCTGGCCCCTTGATCAACAAGGATCTTTTCCACGTCGTACTCCCCTATTCGTAGGGTGATTACTAGTGCGTCGTTATGGGGCACTGATACCCCCTCCAGATCATCATCAGTGAAGGTGATTGGGGTCTCCGTGATTCCTT
Source organism: Vaccinium darrowii (assembly GCA_020921065.1). Lineage (NCBI taxonomy): Eukaryota > Viridiplantae > Streptophyta > Magnoliopsida > Ericales > Ericaceae > Vaccinium > Vaccinium darrowii. Next base: position 1,009,889 of record CM037153.1, read on the forward strand.
CCGCCCTCGGCCTTTTCATGCCGAGCTTCATTACTTGTTTTGCTTGTTCGTTGACCCTCTGGATGTGCCTTATCTCATTGTTGGTGTAAGGGGCAACGAGTCCATGTATCATATGGATCGTCCCTTTTGGACCTTTCTCGTAGTCCAACTCTTCTATCAGCTCGACATCATTTTTGCTATCAGCCAAAAATTCTTTGAGATGGCCCTCTGCCACCTTCTCATCCAGGAATTTCTTGTACTTCACACAATCCTCAGTCATGTGTCCCCAATCTCTATGGTAGCTGCAATGCTGGTTAGTGGCTCTTCTCTTTTCTGGGTTCCCAGTCATCTTTGGGGGCCTTCTGAACCACTGTTCGCCCTTGATCCTGTACAACATCTTGTAGATGGGGATGTTGAAAGTTGCCATAACGCTGAAGTAGGACTTGGGATCTGGATCGGCTTTTTCTTTCTTTTGCTGAGTGTAGTCTTTCCGTCCTGTTATGTACTCCTTCTTGTATGCCCTTGACTCTACTGGCTTCTTTTCCGGAAGCTGAGGTTGCCCTGCTATAATCTTTCCTCCAGCCTGCAAAATATCATCTTCCACCCGAGCATGCTCCTGGATTCTTTCCATGAGTTTGGCCACCGTTTTTACTGGATGCATAGTAAGTGATTCCCGTAACTTACTATGCATGGGCAAGCTTGTCTTGAATGTTGCGAGAGCATACTCCTCGCTGCAGTTCTCAATCTCGTTGAAGGTTTCCCAATAGCGTTTGGAGTATTGCCGCAGTGTCTCATCATCCTTCTGTCTCATAGAAGTTAATGCATCAAAAGTCTTTGGAGCTGCTCGGCTTGTTAAAAACCGAGCAGTAAATTCTTCAGCTAGTTGAGCCCAACACAGGATTGACCCCTCTGGGAGCTTGTGGTACCAACTCAGAGCCACCTTTCCCAAGCTGGAAGGGAACATCTTGCATAGCAAAGCATCATCTTGCTCATGCATGAACATGGCTTGCTGGTAGTGTTGGACGTGAGCCACAGGATCCGTGCTAGTCTCATAAGGGATGAACGCTGAGTGTTTCACCCTGCTCGGTGTCTTTTCTGCACGAATCCAGTGGGCCAACGGCGACTTTGAGATCTGGCCTAGGGCTTCCTTAGCTGCTTCTCTTGCAGTTTTAGGACCTCCCTCAGCTCGGCCGGCATCCCCCCTCCTTGTGTGCCGCTCGGGAATATGCTCATTGGATCCAGATCTCTCGTATCTGTCCCTAGCATGTTTCCTTCTTTCTCTTTTTTCCACAGAAACACTCCTGTCTCTCCTTTTTCGTGGAGAGGCAGCTTGGTCGGTGGAGGCGTTGTTGTGGTGACGATCTCTTCCCTTTTCCTCATAATGCACGGATCTCGTCCGTGAACGTAAGTCTTTCTCTTTTTCTTGGAGTTGTTTCTTCAGGTCCTGAATCTCTCGTTCCCGTCGAGTGACTTCACGGGCCAATTCTTCTGCCTCTTGCTCTTTTCTGTCAAGGCTATCTTCCCTTTCTCGATTCCTTGTGTGCCTGTGACCATCCCTTCTTGGGGGGCTCCTGTCCCGTTCACGTCGGGTGGAGGCCTCCCCACCTCTTGGTGGTGTTTTTGAGTGTCTCGCCCTTGGAGAACCATGGCGTATTAGGCGTGTATCCCTGAATTTTGGAATCTCAGGGATATTCCCTATGTCAAACCTCTTTGTTGCTGGTTTTTTCTGTGGTGCTCTTAGTACCGCGGGGATTTTTTCCACCCTTGATCCCTTTCTTGTGGTGTACACCAACGTGGTCCCACCATCGTCTTCCACCTCTTGCCTCCTTGGGGTGCACAAAAGGGGCTCTGAAAGCACCATTGTTGATCCTTTATTGGAGGGAGACGAACTTTTTGTAAGCTTTTCCCACAGACGGCGCCAATTGTACGGGGTAAAAACCACGTAACGCTGGATCACGTGCTTCCTTGTGTTAATCCTAGATCTGCAAGACAGAAAAAGGGTTAGAGCACCTTTGCCTCTCGCTGGCAAAGGCCCTCCGATGCCTAAGTTAGTATCACGTACTTGAGTTCTCAAATCACAATGCGTATGAAAATAGGTTCCACAGCGTACCTTTTGTCATGGTTATTGCCTTGTATTTATAGGTGTAGATGTTTCATCAATTTAGGCATTTCGTGCTCCTTGTTTCCTATTCTCTTTAGGAATCCTATTTCTAATAGGACTTTCCTATTAGGGACGGGTCCCCATATCCTACCAGATCTCGTCTGGCAGAGGTCTTTCTTTCCATATAGGATTCTTCCCTATATGGGGTATACTCCTAATCACATTAGGATTTCCCATATCGATCCCTTATCTCGCGGGATCGCTCCCTATCTCATAAGGAACCGCTGTAGAATATTCTGGAATGTCTCACCGCCTTATTCGTGGCGGTGCCATGCTTCCACGTAGCTCGGCATGACTCGTACATAACCCAGCTACTCACGCCGAGCTGAATCTATGTATCCCAGAATGCTATTTAAGCTTTACTCATAGCTCTGCTAGCTCGGCCATATCAGAGGCATTCCCTTGTGACCTATACCGAGCTAGCACATCCTGGCATATTTAATTTATTCAATCATTTTAGCCTTATTCATGGCCACACCAGCTCGGCACAGGACTCACGTGTACCCTATATGGTGCCAAGCTATTCACCCTCTCGTGGTGAAGTTACTCGGCACGTGCTATGCCTAGTAGTAGGGTAACCAGATTTTACCCACTCCAGGTTTATGTGCTTATCTTCTAATGCCAAAAGGGTTGTGCGACTAATGTGGATTTTGCCCTAGCTCTTCTTTACTTGTTCATATGTGTCTATATACAAATTGCTAATGTCAATCTTTTTCTCCAGTAAGTGAAAGGTGAGAAATGGTGGTTAAACGTGTACCCTACTTGGAGAAACGTCTAGAATGTTCTGCAATCATAGTTTGCCTCAAATTCATGCAAAGATGCTTTCTTGTAACCAAGAACAAGTTGTATTATCCCTTGTAAAAAAATGCTCTGAAGCTTTGCAGTGAAACATATCCCTTGCTTCCTGAATATGAAAGGCTTTCTTTGTTGTTCTTTTTCCCCATTGTACTATTCTTAGCCAAAGAGTAGAGTGAGCTATTACAGTATAAAACAGTACCTTAAGGCTGAAACATATTCTTTGCTTCTTGAAAGTTGTAGTCATGACTCGTGAGTCGTGAGATCACCGATCCCCTCATTATTGGTCCACCAGTCAAACCCTATCTGTTTAACGCTGCTGTCCTAGCTGTGTTGAGGTGTTTTTGAGTTTATTTATTGATTGGTGATGTCAATTAACAGCCTGAGCTTGTTCTGGGGGAAATGTAGAACATGGTTAGTTCGGTCATCATGGGATGCATTGAACGTTATAAAACTGTGAGTTATAGCATGCTATATGAAGTGCATTTGGCTGGTCTTACATATTGTCAAATCTGAAACTCAAGGACACAAGTAGAAACTAGGAAAGTGATCTTATTCGACCAGCATTCTTTTTCAGAAGAAATGGGATTATAAAGAAGAACTGGATAGTCCAAAGTAATTTGCCATTTTATTAACTTGCAGGCTCCATTGAAAAACCCTTCTGATTCTGTCCGTTTTAGCCATGATATCAAACTATGCATTCTCTAGTTCATTTAATGTCCATGGTTTCTTGATTATTGAATGAGAATCCTGGTAAGTTATTGTGTTATCTTCTAAGTCTCTTTCTTACATTTTATGTAGGTCGACAGTTTGAAGAGAAGATGGATAATTCGATCGTCACTTTTTGCTCAGGATGGATATTATGATTATCTTGCTAGTGTTGGTTTTGGAAATCGATTGAAGTTTTTGCATCAACGTCACCACTTTTTGTATCAACACATATATGTAATTGGGCAACTTAGTTTTGAGATACTTGAATGTCTAACTTGCTTCTATTTTGAGTACTTCACCAATGTTAGATGAAGATGGCTACTAGTTTGTATATGTGGAACAAGGTGTTAATAGATAGTATTTCTTATTGGCAATTTGGCTCAATGATTGATTTTTGTTTTTGTTTACGACTATGCTATTCAAAATGAAAGGATTGGGATGGAATGAACGGTATGATAGGGTCATCAAATATAGCGATTATAATTGGGAAAAAAATTTAAAAAAAAATTATTTCTAATATATAGCGTTCTTTTGACTGTTGCAATACTTTCTTAAATGTAGCATTCAATAAATGCTATAATAGGTCTCCCATTGATAGCATTCAGTTGCTGCTATAAAATCTCTATAACTTATAGCACGCAATGAACGTTATAAAAACTCTGTGAGTTATAGCATACATTGGACGTTATAAAAACTCAGAGAATTATAGCATGCAAAGAATGTTATAAAAACTCAGTGACTTATAACAAACAATGAATGTTATAAGAGCTCAGTGAATTATAACATACAATAAACGTTATAAAAGATTTCGACTTTTTATAACAGCGGCTGTGTTAACGTTCATAAGAACGTTATCTAAATGATGTTATAGCGTTTTTCGAATGCTATAAAAAGCGATTTTTGTTGTAGTGTCACTAGCTCGTAGGAAACTTTTCTACTAACGCTAAGGGTATAGAGAATGAAAGATGCATGTGATATTATGATACTCATGAATGATTAGGCTAGAATGAGCTACGGATGATCGACTCAATCAAGAAGTGTCCACAAGATCCCCAAGTGTCCATCACATTCCTCAAAATAGTTACAATTCATGTCGTAGGTTCAATCCTTTCAAAACATTGTCATTTTCATAAAACATTTCATTTTTCACATCTTCACAAATAACCACTTATTTAAATAGGGAATGAATCCCTCTGCCGGATTTCGTGGGCTCCGAACACCCCTGCCGGATTTCGTGGGCTCCGCACACCCCTGCCGGATTTTGTGCGCTCCGAACACCCCTGCCGGATTTCGTGGGCTCCGAACACCCATGGCTAGGGACGCACCAAACGGTGGCCCTAGAATAAGTAACCATCATTCTCAAAAGTTCGTTAAACCAACAAGTGTCCAAAACATCAATGTAATTCGTTTAGTTCGAAAACTCGTAGTGTACCGATGTTGACAAAGATAACACGTGTCCAAGAATGTGAGAAACCAAGACAAAACATAATTCGCGCCACCATAGTGTAGATAGGTGTCTTCCAACAAGTTTTGAAGTGTAATAGATGAATAAGGCAAATACACGGTCAAACCATCGGCCCGGGGTCAAAGGAGAGCTAAGTAAGCAACCCAATCATCAAGGTGTTCGATAAAAAGTATGATTTTGAGTTAACAAGTCATTTGAAGATGTCCAAAGATGTCCAAGAGTCAAGGAAAGGTCAAAACAAAAAAATAGGTTCGGAGCTGTCTAGTATCAATACCCCAAAATGGGGTATCAATACCGGTTGACCAGGAAAAAAACAGAACGCGCTGGTATCGATACGAGATCGCGGGGGTATCGATACTAGCGGGCTTCGTCCAGATTTTTGACAGCTTTTCAAGCTTGATGGGGACTTCAATCCAACTCAAATGGGAGGTTCCAAATCACCATAAAACATCAAATGAACATGTCTAAGCACTTATTCAAGATCAATCCAACAAAAATGTGGAGAATCAAGCATCAATCAAGTTCAAACTCAACTTCCATGGAGGTTTAAGAGGTTGGAGAGAAATCAAGAGAAGAGATGAACACAATGCAATCATTCAAACCATATACACTTAGTGAAGGTAGAAATAAGTTCCCTACCTCAAGATTGAGCTCCAATGAAGAGATATGAGAAAGCCCTAGCTTGTTCTAGCAAACCCCAACCGAATGTGCTAGCTCCAAGCGAACCCACGGAGTCTCGGACTCCAAAACACACGTAGATGATGAATTTGAGGTTGATTCTTGAGGAAAAGAGGTGTAGAGGTGTAGATTTGTGGAGAAAATGGAGTAAACTTGAAGAGGAGTAAAGAGGGAGAAAGTGTCGGTGTATGAGAGAGGGAGAGGAGTGTGATTTTGCTCCAAAAAATCTGATGTGAGGCTTTTAAATACCTCCCCAAATTACACCCTCACCCCCTAGTGGTTCTAATGTGTTGCAAAGACACCCCATATGCAATCACCAACTCACATTGACCCCATTTTGCAATTTAAAACATTTCTCACACTTCCCCAACGTCATTTCTGGAAAAAAATTTATTTATTTATTTATTTATTTATGTTTAAAAATACGGGTTTTTACAAGTTCATTGTCTCACTATCACAATAATAAAAACTATTTTTGTAAGAGAGGTTTTTGGATGAGTCAATAATATTCTGGAGAATAATTGTAACACCCCGACATTTTGGAAGCATTATTGACAATCCTAAAGTAATTATAAAAAAAAAGGAACAAACTGTCCGATGGTCTTGCCGAAGAACAAAAAGTAGAACATATTATGACCAACTATAGTAAAATGTCAAATGTACTAACAGTTAAAAAGTCCAAAAGCATTTTCAATTTTTTCTATTTCTTGCATTACATATATAGTGTTCAAAAAAAATAAATAGTCCTCTATATAAACCCAAGTCAATGCAATGCAATGAGATGTCAATGCAACGAAATTTGCAGGTTTTGAGGGTATTTTGGTCACTTCGTATCAAAGTTAACACTGTTTGTCTTATTTTAACGGTATGTGAGGTCATGTATATTAGTTTATAAAATAAAAGATGCCACAATAATTTCTAGAAGCAAAGGGAGGGTCAATGTATTTGTTCGAAATCTCAGGGGAAGTGATCAGTGTAATTTACGCTATTTTTTAAGGTCTCTTACTCTTAATCGGAAAGTTCAGCTTTCAAATCCAAGATTTCGCAAGTTATGGGGTTTGAAATGGAAAGATGCTCGTTTGCTCATTTTATTGAACACTAGCGTACCATGGTTTAAAGCATTGTGTGTGCCACGTGATCTTGTCGACACCCAATCAAAGAAGTTAACAACCCTAAGTTTATATCGAAAATGAGAGTATTCTATCCATTTGCAAACCCACAAATAAGTATATAAACATGAGACGCCATTAAAACACCGAAGTTATGTAGTAATATTCATCACATGACCAAGCCTATGCTACTACTCACCCATTAATAAGGAAGCATACAAGGAAAAAAGAAGGAAATACAAAACATGGAAATAACGAAAATAAACACTGGAGTAAATGAGGAGAGAAGCGGGGGGGAGGTAGAGGGAGAAACTGAAAATAAGAGATAAGCCTAAAGTCTAGGGTTGGGTGGCATTTTATAACCCCTAAAAATGTGTTACAAAAGTCCAAAATGCTCCTAAACTAAGAAAAGTTCGGACACAAAAGTTGCCAGATTTTGTAGTCAGTATCGGTACTACGGTTTTACGCAGTACCGGTACCAAGAGTCTTTTGATCCTTTAGTATTGGTACTAAGGTTTTTGCACGACCGGTACTGACTAGATATTCTCCTGGCCTTTTGCTTGATCATCTCTTGGCCTTTCGGCATCCCGAGCCTTCTCCGATGCTCCGTTACTCTACTCTCGGGATTCGATGATGGGTGCCACATGGCCTTCGATGCTTGGACACCCATTAGAGTACTATTCATGACGTCAAAATATGCGTTATATATTCTCACCTTTTACCAAAAACTAGCAAAACACACCTTCGCGCAATATCAGTCGTATCAAGCCATACTATGTACATGCGTGACAAAAATGAGATAGACTATGAATGTGTGCGCGTGAGAAAAAGGAGAGAGATAAACCCTATTATTAAACATATAATTTACACTATTGAGGGCTTTTTTTGGGGGGGTAAATTTGAGGGCTTATCATGGCACCCAAGAAGATATTAATGTCCTTAATACTAACAAAAAAACGCAATGTTGTAAAGTGATCTTTGGATACTATAAAAAAAACGCAATGTCCTTATTTTTTGGGGGTGTATATTGAAGTTCCAGGCTAGCACAGCTGGAAACTTCACCTGCGTCCTCAGTGGAGGCGTGAGTTCGAGCCCCACGAGGGGCGTGGTTTGACTAACTCACTAACGTTACTAATGCCCCTTTCCGCTAATATATATCGTCTGGCAAAAAAAAAAATAGTAAGGGGTGTATATTGTTGTAACCTTTTTCCTTTGTTGACACTGTCTTTTTGGGACTCTTTGAATTGTACAGGATGGGTAGGAAATGCAGAGAAGCAGCGTCGAGAACTTGCAATGCCACCAATGCCGCAAGGGATGACCAGATAAAAGAGATATTGGGAATGAGATCGAATTTGTTTGGTCGTTGAACCTTTGTGACATCGGACTCATGTTTTACAACTTTTATGTTTTTGGCACGTATTTTTAAGAACATATGTTGATGCTTTATTTTTTTTTCTTATTTTTTGTGCGTTCTTGCAACTTGATTAGTAGAGTTATTTTGTCATGATTGTTACATATCAACAATCTATTTATTCGTTTAGGCCTTTAGGGGCACGAAATAGTTGAGATGCGTTTTATAGCATTCATGTTGTTATCTATGAAGTAATATTTTCGTCGAAGAATTTATCATTTTATCCTATTAACCATTTCAAAAGAGTAATATCGTTTTATTCTTAAAAATAATAGAGCTCAATACGCACCTCCAAGTATATATGGATGGAAATTTCTTCAGCCCCGAGCCCCGACCACCACCACCTTGACCTCTCACCTCCAAGTATTTTTTGTTTTTCTTTCAAACTTGTCATGTGGTAAATTAATTAATTCCCTTTATTGAAGTTTTTGTTACTTTTTTTTTTTTTTTTTGAAGTTTATGCTAACAAAAAATTGATTTTATTAACGAGTCTTGATCATCTTTCATGCAACGACAATATAAATACATAATTATATCAATAAAGGATTTCATCCATTTTGAGTTCATTGTCTCACTATCACAATAATAAGAACTATATTTTTGTAAGAGAGGTTTTTGGATGAGTCAATAATATTCTGAAGAATAATTGTAACGCCCCGATTTTTTAGAAGCATTATTGACAATCCTAAAGTAATTACAAAAAAAAAAAAAAAAACAAACGGTCCGATGGTCTTGCTGTCATACGGTTGTGTGCAGGCTTCAATATCAATGAATAATTAATACTCAATTTGGGTCACTTGGAGAGGGTGCCAACTGCTACGTCATCGCCTAAGTTTTGTCCCAGGCAAATTTGATGATATTTGCTATGCACACATACCTGTACACATGGATTGCACATAGATTGTAGGTTTTAGCAAATGAGACAATCATTTGCTAAAATATTCGTTTATTTTGGCCAATGAGTTGATTTTGTCATTTGGCCAACTCATCCCAAATACGTTTTCAAGGGGCCCCTATGAAAAATCAGCTTAATTAGATAATCATAAGTACTTGATTCAAACATTTATTTAGTATTATTTAGTGTTTTGTGGGTTATCTAAAATTGTAAGATTGGATCAAGAACTTAGAATTATCGCATTGAGCTTATTTTATGAGGGGCCACTCAAAAACATATTTTGAAATCAAAATTAATTTACTTTTTATTTTAGTTTTATAATTACTTCTTGTCAAGATAAAACAAAAACAAAAATCTTAAGTTTTGATAGAAAGTCTAGCTAAAAATCCCTTAAGGTTGGACAAAGCAATATATTTAATTTTTTTTAATTTTTGGAAGTTAAAAACAACCTGAAAGACCATAGCTAACAACAAGGGATTCTCGAAGAAGCTGAGATTGCTTCGCGTGGAACTATGATGAGATGCCAGCAGATGATGGCATAGCAATGAACATCGGGATGAAATATACTAGGAAAGATGCTATGTTATTTCTCTCCCCCGGTCTGACTGATCTCATTCTTGTTCCGGTCTGACTGATCTCATTCTCATTCTTGTTCCTATGATGAGATGCCATTGGAAGCTGCCTTCAAAGCGCCAAAGGCAGATCCAGAATTGACTAGCTCTTCCACTCACCCTGAAAATGGGAGAAATCATTATTTACATCTTGAAAGAACTTTTTGCTGTATCTATTAAAACTGACTTTGAATATTGTCCTTTTTTATGTTTCACATCGAGACTAACTGAAAAACAAAAGAAATAGGTCAATGGTTATGAGAAATTATCTAAGGGTATATAATAAATCTAAATTTGAACCAATTATAAAATAAATTTGAATCACGTATTTTCCGAAGAACAAAAAGTAGAACATATTATGACCAACTATAGTAAAATGTAAAATGTACTAATTAAAAGTTAAAAAAGTCCAAAAGCATTTTCAATTTTTTTCTATTTCTTACATTACATAGTGTTCAAAAAAATAAATAGTCCTCTGTATATAAACCCAAGTCTAATATAGAGCATGGGATGTCAATGCAACCAAATTTATAGGTTTTGAGGGTATTTTGGTCATTTCGTATCAAAGTTAACAGTATGGGAGGTCACATATATTAGTTTATAAAATAAAGGATGCCACAATAATTTCTAGAAGCAGAGGGAGGGTCAATGTATTTGTTCAAACTCTCAGGGGGAGTCAGTGTAATTTCCGCTATTTTTTAAGGTCTCTTACTCTTAATCGGAAAGTTTAGCTTTCAAAACCAAGAATTCACGAGTTATGGGGTTTGAAATGGAAAGATGCTCGTTCGCTCATTTTATCGAACACTAGCGTACCATGGTTCAAAGCATTGTTTGTACCAAGTGATCTTATCGATACCCAATCAAAGAATTAACAACCCTAAGTTTATACCCAAAATAAGAGTGTTCTATCTATTCGCAAACCCACAAATTAGTATATAAACATGAGAAGCCATTAAAACACAGAAGTTATGTAGTAAACAACCGTTCAATCCCACAACACCCTTACGGATCTTAACACCTTATGCTCAAGTAGTTTGCTTTCTCGAGGAGAATTATGAGAAGAGAGAGAAGAGAAAGAGGTGGTTGGCCTGAAAAGTCCACAAAAGGTGTCAACGTTATTTGTTGATAATCTACTTTTTAAATCAGAAAGATATGGGTCTATAATTTGTTCTCTAGATTTGGCAAGATTAAAGATGTGTTCATCCCCAGGAAAAGGAGTAAAATCACCAGCCAGAGTTTTGGGTTTGTGCGATTTACTTCCTTCGAAGAAGCAGCACTAGCTATTGCTAGAACAAATAATAACTGGTACTGGGATCAACGATTGGTTGTGAAAACTACAAAAAAAATTTAGGAGGAATGTCGATCAAGAGTTTAGTTACCAGAATCGTGATGGGTATCTTCAAGATTGCGGCCCTAGAAGCCATGGCTGCCAACATCCCATAAGGTACCCAGATCCTCAATTTTTTCAGGTGAAGGATACAAAAAAAGCAAGAAATCAGAGCATGTATGCAACAAAGCAAGCTCAAATCAAGGGCGTTACCAACCAGAGCTTTCAATCAGAGAAAAGGGGTAAAGAAATATGGAGGAGGAAAGGTATTCTGGAATCAAGCAGACAAGGTGAGGTTAGAAATGCCAAAACTCTCAATGAACAAACACAGGAAGAGCTTAACACTATTGTACTCCAGCCATCAGGTAATGGGTGGCTTTATAGAAGTGCAATAGGGCGGAGGAAGCGTCTAGTGTCCACACAAGCATTGTCACATGTGTTCAAGAAAGAAGAAGGTAAGATTGTTCAAATTAAATCAATTGGAGGTAGAGCTGTAATAATCTCCTTTACAGATGAGAAAGAAAGAGATATTGTTATCAATCAAAGGTGGACAAAGAAATGGTTTGATGAGCTAAGACCATGGGATGGTGAAGGAGACCAGATGGAAAGATTTGTGTGGTTACACTGCTATGGAATGCCACTAAATGTATGGAATGTTTCTACTTTTAAAGAAATTGGCAATAAATGGGGAGAGTTCATGGAGGTTGATGATAAAACCCTGAGACAGGATTCTTATGAGAAAAATTGATTGTAACAGAGAGTGAAGGGAAAATTGATAGCCAGGTCCAACTAAAGGTTAATGGGAAGAAGTAAAGGTGAAAGAGATGGAAACTTTCAGAGTCCTTGAGCCAGAACAACTAGCAAACATTTCTGAATCCAAGGTTGAAGATGATGAGATGGATGATATGAAGGATGACGGGGATGGCAGGTTGGATAAGGAAAATAGCTTAGTCAATGACATGGAAATTCAAAGGAAATTGGATGATGACAAGGATGGTGACAAAGCAGCAATTATCGAAGGTGGGGTTGGCATGGAAAGTGGGAATGACAGGTTGTTAGAGCATGCGATAGTTGACATTGAAGAAGGGAGACATCAAGCAATCAATGAGCAAGGTAAGGGTGCTAACCAACTTTCCTTTGCTCCAATACAGAGAAAGTCAGAGGATATAGAGGCAGATGAAGCATTTATTGAGGTAAATTCAAATTCATCACATGGACTGGATTCATTAGTAGAGGATTCGAGTGGCCTAATTAAAGAGACATGCCTCAACATATCAACACAGTTGAAGAGAACCCAAGAAATTGAAGCCCAATCTAAGGAAAGGTTGGAATATGTGGGAAAGGTTGGAATATGTGGTGCAACAAAAGGTGGCAAAGGAAAATAGATTGGAGAATAAGGATCATCTAAAAGATTTGGAAAGAAATATTTTGTTGATGGATGGACTAGTGGTGTTGGGATCAAGTAATAACATTCGGGCGTCTCAAATATATACCAAGCATAAACCTCCAAGTGGAGCTAAATCCTAGAGAAGCCAGGAAAAAATTAAGGAAAAGAATTTCTCAAAGTTGTGATTCTACTGACAGCACAAGTGGTGTCTCTGGTTTGCAAGGTTTTCAACAGAATACTGTCCTCCAAGAGCTATATATATGCGAACACAATAGTTGGTGATAAGTGGGGAATGAATACATGGATAATAATATTGGACTTCTGAAAAAGCAGATTGAAGTTGAAATGTCAAATAGAGTTTCTCCTTTGTAGAGGAGCAACTCTAAGCATTGAAATGTTGGTGATGCTATCTTTAAGCAAAAAGATGAATGGTGATTGAGGATACTGCTCTGATGCTATTGTTTATTCCTGTTGTTATAAGGTGCCGCTGTCGAATTATGATGCAGCTGCGAATTTAAAGCCGTAATTTTTCACAAGGGATGGTCTTCTTGCTAACGCTGTTTTTGCTATTCTTGCTAGTTCATGTGGGAGTGTTTTGTTCCTTCATGTGAGAGTTTTTGGCTTTCCATTTAGTCTCTTGCTAGATGTGTTGCTTTGCCTTATCCTTGCACTTGTGCTTGGGTTTGGTTTTCATCCTCGATGTACCCTTTGTCGAGTTTTAATAAAATTTTGTTGCCAATCAAAAAAAAAAAAAAAAAAATTCATCACATGACCAAGCCTATGCTACTACTCACCCATTAATAAGGAAGCATACAAGGAAACAAAGAAGGAAATACAAAACATGGAAATAACGAAAATAAACACTAGAGTAAATGAGGAGAGGAGAGGGGGAGGTAGAGAGAGAAACTGGAAATAAGAGATAAGCCTAATGTCTAGTGTTGGGTGGCTTTATAACTCCTAAAAATGTGTTACAAAAGTCCAAAATGCTCCTAAACTACAACAAGTTCGGGCACAAAAGTTGCCAGATTTTGTTTTTTGAACGGCAAAGAAATTTTACTAATCTTTGGAAACAAATTACAAAGATTAAAAGGAACCGAGATAACAGCATCACAACGGAAGAAGGCATCCCAACAAAGTTGACACCCCTTCAAGCGACAATCACATGCCTACTCAAACCTAAAGAGAGACAACAGGCTAACAAGGGTCAATCGAAACACAGATACAACCCAAAAAAAAAAAAAAAAGAACAACTAGCAAATTCAAAACAAAACATAGGCATAGAAGCAGCTCCAACAAGATGAATCAACGGTACCAAAGCATCAAAGGACAACACCTGTAGCTATAAAGCCCAACAAAATAGCCCAGCAACAACAACCAAGTGACATGAAGAAGCAGTCCAACAACAACAACTTCAAAATATGAAAGCACCAGCAGCAGCAACTTCTCGACAATTGGAGCAGGAGCAAGATTTGGAAGCTTAAGACCATCTTCAAAAGAACAAAGCAAAAGCTAGCCAACTCCCCAGATGGATTCCACTAGAAATTTAGACTCATAATGAGGATATCCAAAAAAGGTGCAGAAAAAAACTGGAAATGCAGCGGAGATAGGAAGTAGAAAGACCTGACTACAAAACCCAAACTTAGACGAGCATCACCGCAACAACAGAACACCACCCAAGGACTGATTGATGATAAACCACCTCAACCTAGGATGAAGGAAACCAGCAGCAACAAGCAACCTCTAGCTTGAACACATCAACTTTTTGCTTAGGCCATCAAAAACCCCAAACAATCAATTGCTAAAGCCACATATTCCAACTAAACAAACTATCAAAAGCGAACAAAGGGAACTCAATCCGGGAAAAAAAAGAAGAAAAAAAGGAACATAAACTACCAAATCAAAGCATCCAAGATTTTGCCCATGATCACCCGCTAACTCAGACCTATCATTGTCTTTGGGCTTCGATGTCGGCAATTTTACTTATAACTTCGTCTTCATCCCCATCATAACCAATTCCCATAGTTTATTAACGACCCAAATAGCTTGAGCTTCGTTTAGTAAAATTCTATCTTTGTTTGCAATACCATTTGATGAAACAAAAGCAGACAAGGCAGCAACAGCTATAGCAGACCTAAAACCCACATATTTATTCTTATTTCTTCCCCCCTTTTGATTTTGCGGTTTAACCTTAGAGAAACCAAGAATGTCATCAATAGTTTTCCGCTTCTTCTTCCCTTTAATTCCTTTGATAGCTGATTGAATTGGAAAAATTGATTACTGTCATCTCGAATTGGATAATGTCCATCAAAAGATATTTCATTTTCCTTATTATCATCATCTTTTTCCTTGTTATTATACTCACAAATTGGATCCAATAAAGAGTTTGAGCATGGAGTAGAGGTATCACTTACTGCTTAACCGACCAGGTGACTTAAAATAAAGACGCGTCTCAAGCGTAGGACTCTCGACCGATGTAGCATAATATTCGGAAGTACCGGAGTCGAATCCACAGAGACGGACGAACGTGTGCAGGACTCAAAGATGACGGGTTCACAGTTTATCTTGGCTCTTAGGTAACCACCCCTTGTTTAATGAGATTAATTCACTAACTAAATTACAAAACTAAATTAACTAAATATGAATTTAAAAGGAGAGTACAGCCGTGGGAACCTAGCGTCCGCGACTAGCCTTACCAATATTTACTCGGGTCACAATTATTCGTTTTATTGATTTTAGAATAAGGAAAAGGATCCCTAACAAATGCACACCACCTGTCACCAGATTCCGTGCGCATTCGAATTCCGGCGATGCCTGGGTTTTGTTTGTTAAAAGAGTTTTCGTCTTCTAAAATTGCTCAAAAATTAAATTAATTCGATCCCGAGGTAGAACATTAATCAAACTAGCCACGGAGCGCCTTCGCCCCGCGGCCGCACTCTACGAAATTACTCAATCATGCTTTCAACGGACGCAACAAACATATGTTTAGAACTAAACATAAAATACGAAGGAAGAACAAGAATTTAAAGCTGGAAAACCTGAAGAACTTGGATTAAAACTTGAATCTGCAAATTAATCCTGAGAGCAGCCGCCAAAGTTAAGAAAATAAAACCTAAGTTATGAATGTCGACCCCTTGTTCAAGCTAAAAGATAAGTATTTATACTAATTCCTAATTTCTAATTAAAATCCGAGACAGAATAGGATTATCCTCTGCGGAAGACCGAAACGCTGCCGTTCACTGGCCAAGATAAGCTATTTGTAGCGCTACACCAAAAGTGGTGTAGCGCTACCCAAGCTTCTGTTCAGTTTCTGTGCCATTTTCGAGCGCTCCACCAAAATCCTTGTAGCGCTCACGACGATCCAAAGTGCTTCCCTTGAGAAATTAAGTTCACCGCTTGGTCTCCACGGCCTCTCATGCTCTCTAGCTCCATCTCGGCCTTCAAGTCTCTGCAATCCAGTCATGGCGCTAAAACAGCCTTATTTTCCTGAAAATTAACAAAAACACAAAAACATACCAAAGTAACGCATCAAGTGGAAAATAGGGAATAAATTAGATAACAACGTGTTAAAACTACCCTATTGAGGCATTTATATCTACGATATTGCGTGCCTGTCACTTACCTTATCATTGTTAGTAGAGCTTGATTTCCCACAAAAGGTATCACTAATCTTTTCGATTCCCACAACTGAGTGAAGAAGCCCCGAAGAATGCATCTACTGCCGCCAAATCATGGTTCTTATCTAACTCATCAAAGACCAGCTCGTCTTCATCATTTTCGGAAAGGCATTCCAAAGTTGCCCCACCCTTAGATTCAAAGACAACATCTCTATTCATTGGGAGATGAAAATATTTAGAGTTCTCATCCCTTAATAAAAGATTGGCATCACCAACCTCCTCACTAACTGTTGACTGAAAGACTGTCACCGTCTTTCTCAAAGGATCAATATCCAAAACAGTGTCCACGCCATCATCTTCACCCAAGTTTTTTCTTTTGGTTGTTGGCCTAAAATTTTGACCAAGCACATGAGGGAAGCAATTCTTTTGACAGCTTGATCATTAAAAGGATCAACACACTCCTCCTCGCACATCTTGACTTTGTAGTTCCTTCCTCTAACACACACATTAGTGCATTCATCGATTCTCTCCGTTTTTTCAGTTACGATCAACATTTTCCCCACTTCAAAGGAGTATCCATGCACAATATCTTCATCCAAAGCAACAAACTCACCCTAGATTTCCCCGATACGTTTGAATGAATTTAGACACCAAATGCTAAGGGGCATACCCCTACAGTGAATCCAAACTAATCTTGAAGAGCTAGCGGCATCACCATTCCAAGGTTTAAAAGAGGAGAACTAACTCTTAATAAATGGATTTGCCAAAGCTAGGGATCTATCTTCCTTGGATAAGAAAGTAACGATCATATACATACCTCCCATAGACCTAACTTCAACCCCACAAAATCGAGTTCATTGAAAGTTTTTTGAACCTGAACAGGAGTTGAAAGGGTACAAGGTTTGCCCATAGCACTAGACTGGAGCTAGTCAGTAGCAAAAGCTTGGAAGTTAAGATTTACCTTTGTCTCCACGTCACTAAGATTGTGATCTATTAGGGTGCAATTCACCGCCCTCTGATTTTTATTGTTTGCATAAGGGATACGAAGTTGCCAGATTTTATAGTCAGTATCGGTACCAAAAGTCTTTTAATCCTTTAGTACCGATACTTAGGTTATTACACTATTGGTACTTAGGTTTTTGTACTACAAGTACTGACTATATATTCTCTTGGCCTTTTTTTTGCTTGATCTTCTCTTGGCCTTTCGGCATTTCGAGCCTTCTCCAATGCTTCGTTTCTTGACTCTCGGGACTCGATGACGGAGTGCCACATGGCCTTGGATGCTTGGACACCCGTTAGAGTACTATCCATGACGTCAAAATATGGATTATATATTCTCACCTTTCATCAGAAACTACCAAAATACACCTTCGCGCAATATCAGTCGTATCAAGCCATACTATGTAAATGTGTGACAAAAATGAGATAGACTATGAATGTGTGAGCGTGACAGAAATGAGAGAGATAAACCCTATTATTAAACATATTATTTACACCATTGAGGGCTTATCATGGCACCCAAGAAAATATTAATGTCCTTAATACACTTTAAAAAATATTTTATTTTTTTTTGAGAGAAACAAGGCAAAATTTATATTTTTTTTTTCAGTTTGCATTAGTTATTCTAAGGAGCACTTTTTACATCATATCATTCATCCATTTGGTTTTCGTGTTTCGTGGTGCCGTATACTACTGTGGCCGAATCTTTTGGAGATTGATTCAGAGACGGTTGAATCTGGAGATTGGGCATGAAGTCTGTGGTTCATCTATTGAATTTTGAAGAAGCTCTGGGAGCATTGGAGATAGGCGAGAATAAGTAAAGGCTTGGGGTAAGGTTTTTACTAGTTCACAATCTGTACTTCTTTTTTATTAATAGAATAAAGCAGTAATGTTAGACCATGATTTTGGCTTAGGGTTATTTAGGACCTTAAGTTTTTCCACGTGAATCGTGCATCTCATGTCTCCATTTTATTTTCTCTCTAGTACTTGTGGTTTGGTTTGAATTAATCAAGATAATCAACCAGTTTTAATTTAATAATTTTTAATCGGTTATTCATCTTATAAACTAGTAATTTTTATCAAAACTCCTATTCAACCATCATCTTTGCGATAGAAGATGATAGTTTTAAAGTGTAATTGAAAGTATAAGATGACAATTTTAAACTATCATCTTATATGTTTCTTTTTTTTTTTTTTTGGTACTTTGGAAATGCAAATATCTTATATGTTTCAATAACACTAATAAAGCGTCATAAAAATTTCAAACTTTTAATGTCACCTCCATAGATGACAGTTTTAAAACCATCATCTTTCACATTTAATTATATGTTTTGACTGTCGTCTTTTAGCATTATTGTAGTAGTGACAATTGGGGAGAAATATTTTAAAGTCGAGTTGTATGATAATTTATTCATGATTCGATGGAGAGGTGGTGGCCAATCAAGATTCTAATACTGGAAAATTAGGCTTCTGACTTATTCAACGTGACGGGGAAGAGAATGAAACTAGAATCTGTTTGCAACTTACAACATGTAATAGCCATATTATGGATGTGGGGCTTTCAAGGAACATTTACTTAGTTTCGGGTTTTTCAATTGTTTTGGGGAGCGCAAGGAGTTCCAAGTATGCTTTTTGATAGTTCTAAAAGGTGGACATGGAATACTCCATCCGTCCCAAAGTGATAATTTCTTTTGGTGAATTTTCAACCGTTTTTATCTTTTAATTTATAATAGTTTTTATGATTTTAAAAATTGTGAATAATAGAATTAATTAAGATTTATCAAACAACATATATAATGCATATTTTTTGAGCTTCACATTAAAATATTTTTGTAGACAAAAATTAATTTTTTTTATTATTGCCAGTGCTAAGTTACTTGTGCAAAGTTAAAATAAATGAAAGTCTAACTAAATGTTACAAGACAACAAAACAAAATAAGCCTAGCCCAATAAATTTATTGTTTATTCAATTATAACCCAATATAATACTATTAAGAAAAATTCAATATAATATTAGCAGAAGTTATATATATACATACGTTTTGCATAGAGCTTTTCATCATAGATATTGCTATGTATTTTTGTCATCACTAAATGAAAATCCTGAAGCCACCCATGCATAAGACTATCACAAGCATTTTGTGACATCAGCGATTCTTTTGTTTTTCTGTCGATGTTCTTTTTTAGGGCAAGCAATTTTTCAACAAGCAAGATGTCATATCACCATAACAAAGGGTTGAGCAGGATTTTTGGTCACCTATATATTTTTGGTCACCTATATATCTACCTACGTGTGCGCGTACATTTCTTTTAGGTCATACAAATGACTTTCAACTATCAGAATATCTTTGCCAAACAGACAAAAGAATGTTTTAATTATTTTTTCTTAAAAAAAAATTATTAATCTTTGAAAGTGTAATGGCTGCATGCTCGCTTAATTACTCCCAAAAGATCAGGAAGGCAAGACTCCACTAAAATAACTGGGACCAAAGGAAAGGCACCCAAACCAAACACCCCAAATATCTCTGAACCTCGTAACCCAACCAAAAACACCTGCTACTGCAGCTGTAACCAGACCAAATTGATCAAGCGAAACCACTAGATCATGGAAACACCAAACATAGCCAACACCCATGCCCCTGAGAAAAATGCCGGTTGGAATTGTGCCTTGAATTTCCTTATTTTGGAGAATTCCTATTGTGTTTAGGATTTCCTATTGCGTTTAGGAAATCCTATTGCGTTTAGGATTTCCTATTGTGTTTAGACTTCTATGGTGATGCTTTGATTGTGTTTCTTATAAATAGGAGCCTTGTGGCCTCCTAGAGCTTCGGACTTCTTGAGTGAATCCCTTTGAGGGAGCCCCCATGGGGTTTCCCGTAGAGTGTTAGGGTTTCTTGGTCATTCCATTAATAGTCTTTAATTCATGGGATTGGATATTAGGGTTTCATGTGTCTCTATCGTAATTGTGAGACGTTTGATGCTCTGTAGGTAGCTCCTCAGAGATTTGTCCCTAGATATCTGTTGGGTGCTTCAACTGAGAGTTACGGGTATAGCCGGCTCTGTGTATTTCTCCCCGTTCATAGTGAATCCTCTCTTGCTCTTCGCCCGTGGATGTACCTCTAGAGCTTTGTGCTTGGGGGGGGGAACCACGTAAATCTTGTGTCTCGTTTTCTTTGTTGATTTGTTATATTCTCATACTTCAGGTTTTGTCGCAACAATGCCCATAGCCAAGCATCTGTCAGACTACAAGGATCAATTGAACAACCATCAAAACAAACATAAAAACCCGCATCACCCATCCTAGACATTAGGCAACTTCAAAGGAAGATAGGCACCTTCTTTTAATTAAAGAAGCAAATTTATCGTCCTCCATAACAGCAATTTCACCCTCCTTCATTTCAATAATTTTCTGGAGTGATTCAACTGACCTACTCCTTCTCTCAATCTTCTTCTCTCGTCAGTTAGGGCTGTGCCGTGAAGCGAAATTAGAGATCCAATCGCAGCAATTGAGCATCTTCTCTTCTGCTCTCTCCTAGTACGACCTTCTATTACGTTGTTTTCCTTTTCGATTGGGGGGTGATTGTGGAGAAGCAAAATGGGCAGACACATTATTGATGGGAGAAGTGGTAAAATTAAAAATAGTGGCGATTGGAGAGATGGGGAGAAATGGGGTTTATACGACACTTTTTGTGGATAACCTCCCCTCTGAAATTAGAAAGATTTGGGTTTCCAACTTGTTCCAAAGATTTGGTAAAGTATGTGATTGCTTTATTCCGAACAAAAGAAGTAGAATCTCTGGCCAATGATTTGGATTCGCAAGGTTTAACCTCCGAGACGATGCTATCACTGCTATTGCCAAAACTAACGGCTTTTGGTTTTGGAATCATAAACCGGTGGTCAAGATAGCTAGATTTCATTCAGAGAAGAAAAATTCCGAAGGGCCCGGCGATAAAGAGCATTTGAAGCAAGCTATTAGAGGCAAGATTCTACCCAGCTGGAACAATCTCAACCCTAACCAACCTTTAGGAAAATCTGAAGCTTTAGTATAGAAGCAGAAGGAAAAGGAGAGAGACAATCTTCGGAGGAATACTCAAAATTCCCAGATTCAACATGGGATTGGTACATCCTATTTCGGTGATGACAAAGGTCAGTATAAAACCAACTCTAAAATATCGATTAAATTGAAACAAGTAGGGAACGAGTGGTTATATAGGAGTGTGATAGCCCGATTATTACCAACAAGATCCATGGTGTATGTGCAAGATCATCTCAAACATCTTAGTCTCATTCATATTGAAGTTAAACCCATGAGAGGCGATAAAAGTGGTGAGATCACGGTTTTTTGACCGAGATTAAAAGTGAAAGATCACACCAAAACACCAAAAGACTGTGATCTTTATGCCTTTTTGTAGTAGTGAGTGGTTCTTACTTTCGAAACTATTGAAGAAAGAGACTCTATGCTGAATGGGGGCAACTTGTTGTGGCTAAAAGGCTGGTTCAAAGAGGTCCACAAATGGGAAGAAAACTCATCCACTTCCAATTCCAGATTAGTTTGGCTCAATTGTTATGGTGTTCATCTTCACCTCTGGAGTATAGATACTTTTAAGAGATTGGGTTCAATCTAGGGTGACGTAATCTTGATTAGTGATGATGCTGTTAAATGCCTTTCTTTTTCAGTTGGAAAAGTCCTCATTTCCACTGAGGTTACGGAAGTTATTAATCAAATGGTGGAGGTTGATAATAAGAATAATGCTTACCAAGTTCGAATTATTGAAGAGCAAATGGTTATCAACACTTTATTGAGAGCAGATTGTACTTATCCTGGGTGCCATATTGAAGAATATCTGGTTCAGTCACAGTGCAAGGATAGTGGAGACGAAAAAGTTGAAAACCTCAAGCTTGATCTTCTTCAAGACGTGGAGGAGAACCATGGAGATAATCTGAAAAAAGCAATGGCAGTTAATGTGGAGGAACTTGAGGATGCGACAGATTCATTGAGAAAATGTGATGAGATGGCATTACAGAGGGTAGATAATATGAAGGTTATTGAGAAGGTAGAAGATTCAGAGGACAGAGAGGAAAGATGTGATGTTTTGGAAACCAATGAGAGGGAATTACAGCTGGTCCAGATGGGTGAGATTCAACTTCAAAATAATAATGACGTGGCTGATGTAATAGATACATCAAGCTCTTCTTCCTCAGGGTTTGAACTATCATTTGTGGGAAGTGGAAAGGTCATTGGAAGCATGAAATGGAATTGCCTTTCCTTTTCTAAAATCTTATTGAACCCAACCGATGATTTGGAGTCCTTCAAGAAGTTATTGAAGCCACAAACAAGTCATAAGAACTCACTAGGTCTTGAGGTTAGTAGGAATGCTGATCTTGTGGATAGTGATAATGGGCCTGTGTTAGACCAAGATGTAGCTAATGAAGGGGGGATTCTCCTATACCATTTCGACAACAACAAACTTGTTCCTGTAAGGGCAACTATCAAAGGGATTAAATGTGGGGGGGGGGGGGGGGAGGAAAACCATTGATGAAATCTTAGGATTCTCAAAAGTTACTCCAAAAAGCTCGAAGGGTGAGAGAAACAAACAAAAATGTGTTGTTCTAAGGTCAACTATAGAAGCAGCGGCCTTGTCTGCTTCTATATCATCCAATGGCATTGCTAACAGAAACAGGCTACTTCTTAATGAAACTCAAACTATATGGGAAGTTGACAAGGTGATTGGCATTGGCTATGATGGGGATGAAGAGGAAGTGATTAGTAAAATAGCTGAAATGGAAGCCCAAGATAAAGAAAGAGCCGTTCATATGCATTTGGAATCTTATGCTTTCAACATAGTGGATGCATTTTCAGCAGAAGGCGTTGCATGGCAGGCTATGATCGATGGGATGGGTTTTGTAGTTCGATTTTTCTGGAGGAATATGAGAGTAGTTGGGATTGCAGGAGGCAACAAATGGTGGCTGAAATTTTATCCTACCGGATATGCCATTGATGATTGCTATTGCAGGGATTGGAGATTTTGGAATGGTTGAAGGGATTGCTGAGGTAGAGGTGATTATAACTTTTGATGGGGAGGTTCATCAGATAGCTAGGGAACGTATATGAGTGTTGCTTTGCTACTACTGCTGGACAGATTCAGAGCTCGGGAATGGCATTCTTGCTCCGAAAATGATTTTACTTTGATGTTGCAGCTTTTGAGTTGCTTAATTACTTTGCTAATGCAATGCTCTTTGGATGCTTCATATTAAGGATTGAATTTGATCCGGATGGCTTCTTTTGTCGGGCGCTTACTGCTGGTGCTTTGGATTTCTGTCTTTTGTTGCTGCCTTAAGATATGCTTATTGGGATTTGTTGAGGTGGATTGCTTAGTCAGTGGATTTACTTGTATTTGGAGTGTGGCCTTTTACCTTTGGTACTTTGATCAAGGTTTTTGCTATATTTTCTCTCGGTGCTTAGTTGAATTCTTTTCAACTATGCTTCTGTCAGGGCTTGAGTGGCATATGATTGTCAAGTGCAATGGGTGTCAACTTCATTGGGATGCTATTCTCTTGTTGTGATGCCTTTCCTCTCATGTCCTTTTAATCACTTGTATCCTTACATTTGATTAATAAAATTTCTTTGCCGATCAAATAAATTATAAAGGATCTCCATTGAACATGTATTCTAGAAGTGTGGAGGCACTTGACTTATTTCAAGAGAGAAAAAGTTTAAGCAAATTTGGTGCTCTTAATGGGGCGTGTGGAAGAGGGCGTTTGCTAAAAATTCTAGGAATAGAATTTAAAATTTTAGCTTTTAAAAAGCTATTATGAGTGTTTATCTATGGATTCCTAGATGCTGGAATAGGAAATAAAATCAGATTCTAAAGAAGCTAGGTTTAAGGTGTTTCTTGGGTTAGGTTTTAGATTCTAAGTACTCGATCTGGAAGCTGATTCTCAGCTTGTTGCAGCAAATAGTACCAACTATTATTAAAGCTTAGTCATAGTCCCACAGCTATAGTAAACATGTTTACATGCTTAGAATCTAAATCTGTATCAAAAACCTTGTGGAACATTAACTAATGCGGAAAAAATAGAATAGTGATGAAAAAATAAATCAAAATGACTTATTAGGCCAAACTAGACCTCACCACTCTTAATTTATCGTTCAAACTTCATTTTCAACCGAATTTGAGGTAGAGATAGAATTTGTTGGAATTGTGCCTTGAATTTTCCTTTTTTGGGAGAATTCCTATTGCATTTAGGATTTCCTATTGCATTTAGGATTTCCAATTGTGTTTAGGTTTTCCTATTGTGTTTAGGATTTCCTATTGATTGTGCTTCTTATAAATAGAGGCTTTTTGGGGATCCTTTAGCTATCTCTCATATTGTGGCCTCTCCAGAGTTACGGATCATAGCCGGCTCTTTGTATCTCTTCTTCACCATTGATAGTGAACTCTCTCTCTCCTCGCCCGTGGACGTACCTCAATCTTGGGGGAACCACGTATATCTTTGTGTCGTGTGATTGCTTGTTGTTTTGTTCGCTTTCTCCCAAACTTAGTCGCATTCATAGCGTTCGTTACAACAAACTGGTATCAGAGCTTCTGGTTGAAAAACTAGGGTTTCGTTTCCGATTGTGGCTATGGCGGCTAAGTTTGAGATTGCGAAGTTTGATGGGCAGAGCAGCAGCTTCAGTCTTTGGAGGGTTAAGATGAAGGCTTTGCTAGTTCAACAGGGATTACATAAGACCTTGCAGGGGCAAGAAAAATCCGGCGTCAGCGCGGAAAATTGGGAAGACATGGATGCTAAAGCTCTGAGTTCGATTCAGTTGAGTCTAGCAGACGATGTTCTTCGCGAGGTGGAAGAAGAAACTTCAGCAGCAGGAATTTGGCTGAAGTTGGAAGGCATATATATGACGAAATCGCTCACGAACAGGTTGTATCTTAAACAACGTCTTTATACGTTTCGAATGCGTGAAGGTACACCTGTTAAGAATCACTTAGACGAGTTTAATCGTATTTTGATGGACCTGAAAAATATTGATTGTAAAATCGAGGAGGAGGACCAAGCCCTAATTTTGTTGTGTTCTTTACCGCCATCGTATGAACATTTTGTTACAACCTTATTATATGGGCAAGACACCATATCCATGGAGGATGTTAAGGCCAGTCTTCATTCGAAAGAGTTGAGGAAAAAGGTGTTAGAAGAGGTTGATGATCATGCGGAGGGATTGTTTGTTAGGGGAAGAACGACAGAAAAGGGTGGTACGAGTAATAGGGAAAGATCCAAATCAGCAGTTAAAAATAAGAAAAAGGGAAAGTGCAATTATTGCAAGAAACCAAGGCACTGGGCAAGAGACTGTTTAAAACTCAAGGAGAAGGAAAAAGAGGACCAGAAAGGGGGTAAAAATATTGCCGGGGTTGCTGAAAGTTCGGATGAGTTAGATACTGTTTTATCAGTTACAGTGGGAGATTCTCGCTGTGATACCGAGTGGATTTTGGATTCTGGGTGTTCATATCACATGTGTCCGCATAAGGAGTGGTTCGCCACCTATGAGGCGGTCAATGGTGGTACAGTTTTAATGGGAAACAACATGCCCTGCAAAACTATTGGTTGTGGAACGATCCAACTCAAGATGCACGACGGTATTGTGAGGACTTTATCGAATGTTCGGCATGTTCCGGAGTTGAAGAAAAATCTTATCTCTTTGGGTGCTCTAGATTCCATTGGTTGTACTTTCACTGGTGAAGGTGGAGTTTTGAAGGTCTCAAGGGGTGCTTTGGTGCTGATGAAGGGTCAGAAGCGTAACAATCTCTATTCACTCATGGGCAGTACAGTTACAGGTTCTGCAGCAGTGGTCGCTTCTTCCAAGGTTTCGGGTTCGGATTTGACTCGGTTATGGCATATGCGTCTTGGGCATATGAGCGAGAGAGGGATGACAGTTTTGAGCAATCAGGGTCTACTTTGTGGGCAGAAAACTGAGAAGCTGGATTTTTGCGAGCATTGTGTCTACGGCAAGCAGTGCAGGGTCAAATTCAGTACAGCTGTTCATCGCACCAAAGGTACGGTGGATTATTTTCACTCGGATCTTTGGGGTCCCGCTGAGGTAACTTCTAAAGGTGGTTTTCGATATTTTATGAGTATTATCGATGATTTCTCTCGTAAGGTTTGGGTGTATATGCTAAAACATAAAAGTGATGCTCTAAGTACATTCAAACAGTTTAAAATTTTGATAGAGAATTAGACGGGTAAGAAAATAAAACGTTTGAGAACTGACAATGGTATGGAGTTTTGTCTTGGCGAATTTGATAAGTTTTGCAGTAATGAGGGCATTGTGAGACATCACACAGTGAGGAAAACCCCCCAGCAGAACAGTGTGGCTGAACGAATGAACAGGACTCTTTTGGAGAAGACGCGTTGTATGTTGTCCAATGCCGGGTTGGGCAAAGAGTTTTGGGCTGAAGCCGTTTCCACAGTATGCTATTTGGTGAACAGGTCTCCGTCGACTGCTATTGAGTGTAAGACTCCGTTTGAGGTATGGTCGGGTCATAAAGCTGATTATTCCATGCTGCGTGTGTTTGGGTGTCGAGCTTATGCTCATGTTAATGAGGGTAAGTTGGAGCCACGTGCCAAGAAGTGTATTTTCTTGGGTTATCAGGCAAGTGTGAAAGGGTATCGTTTATGGTGTCCGAAATCCTCTAAGTTTTTGATCAGTAGAGATGTTACTTTTGATGAAAACTTTATGGTTAAGGGGTCTAAGCAGGTTGAAGGTGCAGTTGAGGAACCGAGGGTTCCAAAGCAGGTGGAGTTTGTGATTGAATCTTCTGGCTCAGGGAAGAATGTCAGTAATCAGCCAATTGAAGAGGAGTTCAAAAGTTCAGACACAGAGGATGATGTACCAGCAGAACAACCACGCACTATTGCTAAAGATAGGCCAAGGAGGGAGATTCGGCCTCCTGAACGGTATTCGGCTTATTCTGAGATGGTGGCCTATGCTTTATCGATTGCTGAAACAGTGGAGTATGATGAGCCTTCTACCTATGCGGAAGCTGTTTTGAGCAATGAGAGTGCACAGTGGTGTGTTGCTATGAATGAAGAGATTGAGTCTCTTCAGAAGAACCAGACATGGGAGTTGGTGGAACCGCTGAAAACTAGGAGGATTGTTGGGTGCAAATGGGTCTTCAAGCGCAAGCCAGGTATTCCAGGGGTTGAAGAGGCACGGTTCAAAGCTCGGCTAGTGGCGAAAGGATTCAGTCAAAAGGAAGGTGTTGACTACAATGAGGTATTTTCACCAGTTGTAAAACACAGTTCCATTCGCACTTTACTTGCTATTGTTGCTTGTTATGACCTTGAGTTAGAGCAACTTGATGTCAAAACGGCGTTTTTGCATGGAGAGCTTGAGGAACAGATTTATATGCGTCAACCAGAGGGATTTGTTGTTTCTGGTAAGGAAGATCATGTATGCTTGCTTCGTAAGTCTTTATATGGCTTAAAATAGTCTCCTAGGCAGTGGTATAAGCGGTTTGATACATTCATGATAAGCCAATCATATTCTAGGAGTGAATATGACAGTTGTGTGTATTTTCGGAGACTTCCAGATGGTTCATTTATTTATCTACTGTTATATGTTGATGATATGCTTATTGCTGCCAAAGGTGTATCAGAAATCAACAGGTTGAAGCAGCAGTTAAGTGGTGAATTCGAGATGAAGGATTTGGGTGCAGCAAAATGGATTTTGGGTATGGAGATTAGCAGAAATCGAGTAGACGGCAAGTTGTTCTTGAATCAAAAGTCATATGTTCTCAAAGTGCTTGAGCGCTTTGCCATGCAGAACTCGAAGCCAGTCAGTACCCCTTTGGCAGCACACTTTCGACTTTCAGCAGAATTGTCACCTCAGTCAGAGGATGAGGAGAAATATATGTCTCAGGTTCCATATTCGAGCGCAGTTGGGAGCCTTATGTACGCCATGGTATGTACTCGTCCTGATATTTCACATGCAGTTAGTGTCGTAAGTCGCTATATGGGGCGACCGGGAAAGGCACATTGGAAGGCTGTGAAGTGGATACTTCGGTATTTGAAAGGGACTGCAGATGTGGGTCTTTTGTATGGGGTTTCTAATCTGGGTAATCAAGTTGTTGGTTATGTTGATTCGGATTTTGTCGGTGACCATGATAAGAAAAGGTCTCTGACAGGTTATGTGTTCACTCTATCCGGAAGTGCCATTAGTTGGAAAGCAACTTTGCAGGCTACGGTCGCGCTGTCTACAACAGAAGCGGAGTATATGGCCATTGTCGAAGCTGTAAAGGAGGCATTGTGGATGAGGGGAATTCTTTGCGAGCATGGTGTTGCACAAGGGGTTACTTCAGTATTTTGTGACTCTAAGAGTGCTATACATCTGACTAAAAATCTGATGTATCATGAACGGACCAAGCATATTGATGTCAGGTATCACTTCGTTCGAGAGATCATCTCACAGAAGCAAGTTGAGGTGAAGAAAGTGGGAACGGCGGATAACCCAGCGGACATGTTGACTAAACCGGTTTCGGTTGCCAAGTTCAAGCATTGCTGGGCTTGGTTGGTATTTGCAGTTGATCGCCCCTTGGGGGCACTGTGGCGAGGTAGAGGCAGAAGAGGGCTGCTATAATTAGTGATTTGGATTCAGTGGAATTCAAGTCAAGGTGGAGAATTGTTGGAATTGTGCCTTGAATTTTCCTTTTTTGGGAGAATTCCTATTGCATTTAGGATTTCCTATTGTGTTTAGGATTTCCTATTGCATTTAGGATTTCCAATTGTGTTTAGGTTTTCCTATAGTGTTTAGGATTTCCTATTGATTGTGCTTCTTATAAATAGAGGCTTTTTGGGGATCCTTTAGCTATCTCTCATATTGTGGCCTCTCCAGAGTTACGGATCATAGCCGGCTCTTTGTATCTCTTCTTCACCATTGATAGTGAACTCTCTCTCTCTCCTCGCCCGTGGACGTACCTCAATCTTGGGGGAACCACGTATATCTTTGTGTCGTGTGATTGCTTGTTGTTTTGTTCGCTTTCTCCCAAACTTAGTCGCATTCATAGCGTTCGTTACAACAGAATTCCACCATACTAAACTCTAAATGTTGGCCGTCCTAATGCCAAAACCCTTCGTAAAACAAACCTTCTAATAGCTCCCTCTCCTTACCTGTGAACAAGGGAGCTACCCTTTGTGTAGGGTGGGCTTTAGCCCAGGGTTAAGTAAAAAAAGACTAAAAATTTTCATGTAAAATTTTTGTTCAATAAAAACTTAATATGGGTTAGCCCATATAAAAAAAAATGATATGAATTAGCCCAGGGCAAATTCGATTCCTGGCTCCGCCATTGCCTGTGAAAATGGACCTTAGGACTTTCAAGTTCTATGCTTGCAATAACCTAGACCTATGCTTAGGGCGATGCTGTCTACGACGCAAAGTTAGATCACAAGCATGCCATCTCCAAATATAATTCATGGCTCCATACCTGCAAATATTGTATATCTGTTTATCTTCAACTCCTTCCCTTTCGATCTCTGGTTTGTTTTCTGTTATTCATAGCATCAAAGATCGTGAGAGTTTTGTGTGTTGGTAAATTGGACTCGTATTTTGATCAATAATCCCACCAACTGGTATCAGAATTGCTATTGCAGAGGGTGTTCAATCAATCTAGGGTTTCAAGATTTGTTAAGGAACCTAGGTTTATTTTAGTGGGAGCTATGTGTTTTGATCAATCTAGCATTTTTTATTTTAACATAACCTTGGACATTACCTAACAAATGAGCCCAATAAAAAAAATAAAAGAAATAAGCTAGCCCAATTGCAAAAATAAAATAAAACAAAACAAAACAAAACAAAATAAGGAATTAATTTTGACAAATTTTGGGTGTGGGATAAGTAACCTGAAAAAACAAAACAAGGGATTATAATAGATCAACTAAAATAAATTCAAAACCCAAAAGCAGTCTTGAAAGTTCAGATTATTTGGGTTCAAGGCAACAAACTCCTACTCGGTATGAATCGCTCTGAGTAGATAGATAGCTCACATAAATAATGCTTCATACACAGATCTGGATATGGGTTCGAAGTTGCAGCCAACACTATGATTCCCGTCGAAACCGAAATCAGATGAGTAGCGAAGACGCTGCAGGAGTGAAATGGAGGGAAGAGGGGAGTAGAGGGAGGGCGGAGAGGGCGACGAAAGTAGGCCCTGTTGGGAAACGAATCCTAGAACCCAATAATTACGCGTACAGATTGAACAATAAAAATAAACACAAACCCTACAAGGCGGAATTAGGGTTTACCTCTCATCCGTAGACACGAACGCTGGTTGACTTGTTTATTTTAGAACTTGATAGACCTAATTACTGTATGCAACAAGCTTTGCTCGACAGTACATCATGATCTTCTGGCATATTCCCTTATATCTCGGTCATGTAGCCAAGTGTGGACTTCTACATGATCTCTTTGTTCTCTCTTATCCAGCCTCTATTCTAATTTTTTGAATGACTGCATGTTATGTGACCTAGAGAACATAACGATATATTTATAGGGCTAGAGCAGGGACCTGAGGAGAAATAAATTTGGGCTCCTTGCGTAAATAAGAAAACCTAATCCCACCCGGATTCGATTCTTATTTCACAAATTATAATTCACACCACTAAAGAATTATAATTGCTAACCATGCCGACAACAAAGAAAATATCAAGTCTAGTTCACAGCATGGCATACATGAGGTTTCCTATTGCTGAAGCATTAGGAACTCCCTTCATTTTCTCCATCTCCTCAGATGTCTTAAGACACTAATCCTTCGATAGATTGACTCTGTGTCTGAAAGGAAGCAATCCTTTCTTGGAATCTTGCATGCTAAAACGGGTAAGGATCGTATCGATATAGGAAGCTTGAGAAGCCCAACATCCTTTGCTTGATCTCGCAAAAAATTAATCCCAAGGATGTGACCGGCTACTCCTAAATCCTTCATATCGAACTGGCTGGATAACCACAACTATACCGAAGATAACACTCCGACATCATTTCTGATGAACAAGTTATCATCCACATATAGCAATACAAACACCACCACATTTCCATTGCGCTTCCTATACACACACGACTTATCCAGATATTGATCAAAACCAAAAGATTTGATCACTTGATCAAAACGGATGTTCCAAGACCTAGATGCTTGCTTAAGTCCATAAATGGACTTCTTAAGCTACCACAACATGTGCTCCTGATCTTTTACAAAAGTTCTGCATCTTTATCTTGTAGTGCCTCTTTGTAGTTTCAGGGTTTGGCATGGCATGTTGTTTTTCTGGGCTCATATGACAAGATTCTCCCAACAACGTATACCGATTGGGTGAAACAATAACCCTCCCACTACGACAAGGTACTGGTGTGTTAACAACAATTTCATGTGATGTAGCCTCTTGTACTATTGGTGTTGAAGAAGTCTGTGCCGGTCTATTTTCTCTCAATACTTCTAGAACAATCTAACTATTGGGCTTGTGATCTATGACATAGCCTTCTTCTAAGTATGAAGCATTGGTGCTAACAATGACCTTATGATCCTTAGGACTATAAAATAGAGCAACTTTCGTTCCTCTAGGGTACCCCACCAAAAAATCAAACATTTGTCCTTGATTCCAATTTATCTTCTTTCTCTTTCAGCACATGTGCTGGACTACCCCAATTCTGAACATGCCATAGACTAGTTTTGCTCCCAGTCCATAGTTTTGTGGGTACAGTTGGTACTAGCTTAAATGGTACTAAATTAAGAATGTACGCTATTGTTTATAGTGCATGTCCCCAAAAAGAATTTAGTAAATTTGAATAAGTCATCACTAATCTCACCATATCCATAAGAGTCCTTTCCTTCTTTGTAACGCCCCATGTAGACCACTGGCCCAGTACCCTGATTTGATCCACTAGCCACACCACATGGCCCAAAAGCTTAAGCCCAAGGTACTAGTAGTAGCCCACATGGTTTGTTATATACCCAAGACCACTCATGTAAACAACCAATGTGGGACTAAACACCATCTACCCCGAAACCTGGGGTATTACAATCTTCCCCCCTTATGGATGCAACGTCCTCGTTGCATAGTCCCAGCAACATCCCCTGGTGTCCGTGGTGGCAGAGCGCATCTTACCCACCACTTGGACCAGGGCGGGGCTCTGATACCATTTGTAACGCCCCATGTAGACCACTGGCCCAGTACTAGCCACACCACATGGCCCAAAAGCTTAAGCCCAAGGTACTAGTAGTAGCCCACATGGTTTGTTATATACCCAAGACCACTCATGTAAACAACCAATGTGGGACTAAACACCATCTACCTCGAAACCTGGGGTATTACATTCTTTCTGCTACACCATTATACTGTGGCATACCTAGCGCAGACAACTGGGATGCAATCCCTTCTGCTGTCACTAGATCGTAAATACTTCCAAGAGGTATTCTTCACCACGATGAGATCGCAGTGTCTTGATACATTTATCCAGACGCTTTCCCGTTTTCGGTCTATGCTCCTTGAATTTCTCAAAGCATTCGGACTTACGGTGTATCAAATAAATGTAACCATGTCTTGAGTAATCATCAATAAAAGTATTAAAATACTTAAAATCACCTCTACCTCGGATGTTCATAGGTACGCACAGATCAAAGTAAACCAATTTCAACGTTTCATTGGCTCTCCCTTTTCCTGGAAAAGGGCATCTTGGTCATTTTTCCTTCCAAAAAGGATTCACAGACCGGAAGTGCCTCCACTTCTAATGAACCCAAAGATCCATTTCTAACCAGTCTAGAAATTCTATTTAGATTAATATGACCTAGGCATAAATGATACGTTTGGTTCAACTTATAAGGCTCATTTCTCTTATATGGCAATCTATTAGTGTTATTCAATTCATTTAGTTGCATTGTAGGAATGATATCATTAATAACGTAGAGATTGTCATCTAATGAGCCAGAATAGATAAAATATTTATTTAACTTAATAACCGAAGAGTTATTAAAAATAAACCAAATATCCATTTACAACCAAATTAGAAACCGAAACTAAGTTTCTCCTAATTCAATGATCATAAAAACAATCTCTTGAAATTAAACGCCTACTGCAATTGCTGCTACTTTTGTAGCACTTCCCATATGTAGATAAATCGCTTCATCACTAAGTCTCCTGGTTTCCTAGAACCTTTCCAATGAATTGCAAACATGATTAGTGGCACCCGTATCTATACTCCAGGTACTGGTAGATAACACCGCTAAACATGATTCAACTACTAGTGAAAAAAAATATATCCTTGATTATTCAAATCATTGAGATAATTCGGATAACCTTCTTCTAGTGTCTTTTCTGCTTATAGTGAAAACACTTGCCGTTAGGCTTTTTCACTCTACCTCCAAGCTCATAAACTGTCTGAGGAACCGTGGCTTGTTGTTGAACATTTTCCTGCTTCTTGTTGCCTTCCGGCTAAGAAGTAGAAACCTCTTCAATTACACTCACAATTGTCTATTTATTAACCAAAAGACCTTGGCTAATTTAACTCTCTTTCAGTAGTTTCGTCAAATAATAATGCATTTTGTTCATATTATAATTCAGGCGGAATTGCTAAAAAAACTTGGTAAGCAACTGGAGCACAATATCAACCTGGGTTTCCCCATTGATTTCAGCTCCTGGGATTTCTAATTCATTCAGATGACCTATTACCTTCATAACACAATCCCCTTACTAGGGTTCCTTCAGTAATGGTTATATTCCCCAAATCTCACATTGCAACTTGCCTAGCCGCAATAAATTTGTTTGACAATGTCATCAAGTGGATTGAAAGAGTCCATTTTTGAATCTGAGAATCACATAACAGTTATGAAGGGCAAAAATTCTTATATTTTTATTAAATTGGTTCCTTCAACCAGTCTATTAAAAGAAAAACATTAGCAACCCTACACACCGTGAAGAGTATGGCTAGATGGGTAGGTCCACTGCTCTTCATCATTCGTGTAGATAGGCAAAACCTTTTAATTTTACTATCAAGACACTAAACCGTGCCCAATAAAATTAAATAGCTAATTTGCTTCGGTACTATAAATAAAAACAGTGACTCAGATGGAGAGAATACTTGTTATTTATAGCTAAGTGTAGACCATTACCTAACCTCAAAATCCATTGTTCACCACAACAAATCTGGGAATTCCCAGCGTTTTTCAAACCCCGGGAAAGGTACCATAAACGCCGGAAAAAGTCATTCCCGGCGTTTATCCCGGCGTTTAAACAAGTGTGCCCGATACCCCTGTCGGGAATGCTTCCCGGCGTTTATGAAACGCTGGGAATGGTTCCCAGCGTTTGGTAAAACCCCGAGATTGATTTTCCGACGAACTAAAATCCGGCGCCGGCGACCCCAATGCCGGCGTTTGCAAACCCCGGGAATATTCCCAGCGTTTTTACAAACCCCGGGAATGGTTCTAATAAACGCGGGAAAATTTTAAAATTTGGCCCCATTCCCCGGGTTTAATAAACGCCGGGAATATTACCAGCGTTTAAAAACCCCGGGAATGGCTATAATAAACGCTGGGAATATTACCGGCGTTTAAAATCCATTGTTCCGTAATGGACTACCCCAGATGGAGGAGCAATCTATACAACAATTATCTTGGAGTTATCCTCCAAAGAAGTAAGTACTGATGATGCCATAATTAATTTCGTCCGATGGGGAGGAAGGTACTAAAACCAATACACAAAACTTAATTATATCATCTACATAGTAGTAATGGAGACCATGGGATTTATACAAAATAAACTCCCTCTCCCACTTAGTAATTTAAAAAATTTGTGAGGGTTATCAAAATGAACATGTTTGCAAAAACCGTGATCTAGGTCAAAAGCCAAATATTACCATGTTATCCAAATATGGTAAACTATCACACATGCAAACAAGATGAATATATAAATATTCATAAATAAGGAAACATAAATAATATGTATCCCAACTATTATGGTCAAAGATGCAATCCTTGAGCAATAAAGAATCCTTCCAGTCTTGAAATCCTTAACCAGTCACGAATCCTTCGAGTCTTGAAATCCTTAAGCAGTAAGGAATCCTTTACAAACTTGAAATCGTTGAGCAATACATATGTTGAAGACTTAGATACTTTGAATCAATCAAGGAAACCAAAATCCAACCGTACTTAGGCAAGAAAAATCGGATCTGAAATTTTTTCCGAGTAAACTGCACAGCCTTCAGTATTTTGGACTTTTCTCCCTTATCCGAACTCCAATTGAATTGATTCCAATTGAGTTGGATTTGAAATTCAATTATCTACAACCTCTGTGAAGAACAGAATTTCCAATTCCGATGTTTACTGGGTCAAAACAGCCTATCAATCTGACCCTAAAAATCTAAAAAAATTCTGCTGCGAGCCAAACATTTTTTTTTCTTGACAAAACTTATCTTCTTGTCAAAAAAGATTGTTTTCTCTGTATCGAATGCCCCATTACAGAATCTGTAATCTTACAATAGATCTATATATCTAAAACAATAAACTGAAGAAACAAAGATTACATCAAAATTACCCAAAAAAAAAAAAGATTACATCAAAAACTTATGCCTCCCACATACTACTATTACAGATTACAAAACTAAACTTGTAATAATAAAAGAGTAATAGTAACCACGCATAAAACAATTACAAAGCGTGTGATCCAATCACACAATCAAAAAACATGCGTGACCATAATAGTGGGATAATCGATTCTGCAAAAACAGACGTTAGAACAAACTAGAACTCCGCAAAACAACGGTTAGCATAGTTCTATATCTATGTTCTACGGACAACATGACTTGTTTAATCCATACGCATGATTGCAGTCCGCTCTGATACCACTGTTGGGAAACGAATCCCAGAACCCAGTAATTAAGCATACATATTAAACAATAAAAATAAACACAAACCCTACAAGGCGGAATTAGGATTTACCTCTCATCCGTAGACACAAACGCTGGTTGACTTGTTTATTTTAGAACTTAACAGACCTAATTACTGTATGCAACAAGCTTTGCCCGACAGTACCTCACGATCTTCTGGCATATTCCCTTATATCTCGATCATGTAGCCAAGTGTGGACTTCTACATGATCTCTTTATTCTCTCTCATCCAGCCTCTATTCTAATTTTCTGAATGACTGTTATGTGACCTAGAGAACATAACGATATATTTATAGGGCTAGAGCAGGGACCTGAGGAGAAATAAATTTGGGCTCCTTAGATAAATAAGAAAACCTAATCTCACCCGGATTCTATTCTTGTTTCACAAATTATAATTCACACCACTAAAGAATTATAATTACACTCCCATCTTTATCTCGATTATATTTCGAGCTCTACGTTATTAAATACTTATTAATCACCCCACGTTAAGATTACTGATACCCGTTGATTAAATGTCGATTACTAACAGGCCCAGGGGGGAGGAAGTGGAGCCGCCCCGCCAGGCGAGGAAACCCAGGTGGGGAAACCCTAAATGAGGCGGCTGTAATTCAAAGAGAGGGTTAGAGAGAGAGAGAGAGTTCCTTGTTGAAAGTGCAAACAACTAGTGTTGTCTGATACAAATCTACTTCCACTAACAAATACGAAGACATAACTCCCTAATTACTAAATACTGTAGAAAACAAGTTTATTTTTTCTTAACACTCCTCACATGATGGTGCAAGACATACTTTGAAGAGCTGCGGTGGCAGCTATGCCAGCAACTCCGCTGAAAGCTCCACCGAGTGCCACCTCAAGTACTTTCAACGCAATCTTACACCGTTCCTGAAAAACAAAGCCACATGACCAATATGAACACTCGATAGGCACTTGTAAACATAAATTTAACTTGCACACGAAGTTCGAGACTGGGCAAAAATTTCAGAAATAAACGTACCAAAAAAGAGTCGTAAGCTAGTCTGTATGTTTTTGAGAAACATGTAGTGTTCAAACTGGGGTGTGAGGGGGTGCTTGGTCTCTGCACTCCTCTCAATTTTCTTTCTAGTTATTGTATACTTTCGAATTTTTTTGAAAGACTACTGGTGTCATTCTTCATTTATGGGTACGCTTGTCATGGATGCTGCCTCTTTATTGTTGATTCCATCTCAATGCCAGCTACTACCTTTGGAAGAGGATATTCTGGGTTGGTTTCTAGAGAGTCAATTACTGAATGTTCATTTTTGTATCAGTATAATTTGGCTTTGTTCTCTTTGTGTTGACCCCTTGTTAACTTTTGGTTATTTTCCCTTTGGGTTCTAGTTGGCATATGATTGTCGCGGGGTGGGGTGTCAACATAGTTTTAAATAGAGGTATCGGTCGCGGTATCGAGACATCTCAGCAATACGTCGTGGGAATCGGCTGTCTCGGCCGTGAATTTTTTACAATCATTAGTAATATGTATAAAATTTGATTGTACATATCGGCGGTATTGTTCTGCCCAAAACTGTACCCGTGACCTGACCCAAAGCTAAAGTCTATCACTAGTCTCTAATATAATATGGAATACACACCCCTTATTTGGGTGTGTATGATACACACCCCTATAAAAGTTACGAATTTTTTATAAAAGTTACGAATTTTTTGTAGAAGTTACGATTTTTTTTATAAAGGTTACGAGACATACCAAAATGTTACGAATCATATAAAATGTTACGAAATCATATTGCTGAAAAGTTACGAAAAACTAAAAAATGTTACGATTGCTGATGAGGTGGCACAATCTGGACCATACAATAAGTGCATATGGTACACACAAAACAAGGGGCGTGTATTGTAGCAATTTCCATATAATATATAATAATAATAATAAAAGGCCAGCTGTTAACCACTACACCTGCAAGTGAGTGCGTTAACAAATACAATAGTAAAGAAAATGGGTAGTCTACCACTTTACTTCTTGATTTCTTCCCAGTGAGACAACTGAGCGGTGCCTTCCCATCTCTCTCTCTCATTTTCTGGAAGAGGCGGCCTGCCTCATGCCTTCAAGATCCAGCTGGAGCCCGATTTCCGTTGAAGGAAGGTAAAAAAAAAAATTCTATTCTTCAAGCCAGACCAGATCGTCCAGCCAAAATAATCCTTATGGGTCTGACTAATTTCGCTTAAATTTGTGAGTTTTTTTTCATTTTGGTGTAGATTAGTTATTTGCGGTTTCCTTTCCTTCCCAGACTGCATTCGCAAAATGGGGAACAAGGCAGAAAACTAAGAAAGAAAACTAGGCTCTGTTTTTTTTTTTTCCTGTCTCGGCCGATACGCCCTAAACCGGACTCCGTATTGGCCGATGCACCGGTACGTACCGGGAATCGGCCGGTTCATGTGCGATTTTTCAGTCACACCGCTATATTGGTGGGTATCCGTATCGGAAGCCCAAAATCCCGGTACGAACCTACCAAAAAGTACGTCTTGGCCGATATTTAAAAGTATGGGTGCCAACCAAGTTAGGATGTCTCCCCGCATTATGATGCTTTTTTTTCTAGGTCCCTTTAATCTTTGTAATATGTTTCTGTAGGAAAGGTCAGCGCGTTGGATGACAGGGCAGTTGACGGTATAACGCCTGGCCACATGGCGAATAAAGTCTCAATAGACACGTCACATGTCAACAGAAAATAATGGCTAAGGTAAAACCCCACCGCAAAGGTGATAACCTCGCGAAAGAACATGACAGAATTGAAGATGCCCTAAGCAAGGGATGCCCTGTGCAAGGGAAACCCCATCTAGTGGGAATTCACCCGTCGCGATGGCCTCAGCGAAGACGATTGGCCCGACGGGAAGGAGTTAATACTTACGTGAACACGCGAATTGAGCTCGCGACTGCACCTGGCCATAAGGCAGGGGTATGGAGGTCATTACGAGTCTCGAGTAAGGTTTTGGCGCGAGCCAAAGGGCTTGCGACCATGCCTAGCACTACGGGAATAGGGGAGAAACAAGTGGCTTGGTGGCTTAAAGGATTAGGGATCGTCGCGATGGAATGGAATGAACTGGATAAGCCATGGGAATCTTCCTAACAGCCAGTGATGTCACCCACGTTACCCAGAAATACGAAGAGAGCACGTGTCATCATATTATTGGGGAAATGTCTACAGCCCAATGATTGGGCGCAGACTCCTATAAATATGAGACATTCTTTCATAAATCGACATAGATGAATCCATCCCGATAGCACGGAAACCCTAGAGTGATAAAGTGTTTCAGAGCTCTGGAATCAAGAACATTGTTCTTGAACATTGTTCTTGCTGGTGCTCACGGACTCACATTTCCCTCCTAGAGCTGGGATATTAGGATGATGTTAATCTAAGGAGAATGAATGGAACACTACTGCCTTCTCTCTTTATGTATTTGGCTTGATTCTTTACCCTTTTACACACTCTCTTATTCTCGTTCAATCATTAGTTATTGTTTGTCTCTCCAAGTTAAAGATTATTTGACTCATACCAAGAACCTCTCCTACATTTGGCGACTCTGCTGGGGAGGCTTTCATAGCTAATGGTTGGGACAAGAAGTGGAGTACAAAGTTCATCTTCTCGCAACTTATTAAGTGCAATTAATACTCTTCGTCAGAGAGAGATGGAAAATAATCCACCACTGATGGAGGAAGTCCATGAGGTTGATGCTGTGCAATTGCCTGCTGCAAACACGGAAGCCCTGCAAGCTATCCGTGATGGACAGCAGCAAATGCAACAAAATCAGACACAATTGCTTTTAGCAATCGCTCAACTAACACAGGCAGTAGTGGCTGCACAAGCTCAACTAGCTCCTCCAGTGCCCCCACCAAATATGGTGGATCGAAACCTGGGGAATCTAGCACCACAAGCACTAGACACCCCTGGGGGTACAGCTCCTGCTGTACCACCAGTTATAGCACCAGGTACACCAGCTGCTGGTGGTGGGGCTGATGCGCTTTAACCACAAGGGTTTCTCACTTTAGCTGATGTACAAGCTCTGCTTCAACAAGAAAAAGCGAACGCAACTCTACCCACATTGCCTAGCCCTGAAATACAACCACCATACCCCGCCGCGATATTGGCAATGCCATATCCAGATGGGTATGTCCCGCCAAAATTTGTTAAGTTTGATGGCAAAGATGGAAATGCCCAGGAACCTGTCCATCGCTTAATCGAAACGCTGGGGGTACATTCTCAAGATATCAATCTGCGATTGAGAGAATTCTCTAAGTCTCTGACTTCTCGAGCTTATACGTGGTACGTCAACTTGGAACCTCACTCTATAAACACCAGGGAGGAAATGGTGAACCTCTTCTACAACAAATTTTTCCAAATGACAGAGAAGATAACTTCCTTGAACCTAATGAATGGGAAACAGAAACTCACGGAGGATATCGTTGATTTTATCAAACGATTCGAAGACAAAGAAGTTCAATGTCATGAACCAGTACAGGAGAGAAGATTGGTGGAAATTTGCTTGCTTGGCCTTAGCAAGAAATATAGAAAACACCTTATCAACGGCAAATATCAAACCTTCTCTGCCTTAATGGAGGTCGCGTTCAATCTTCACGGAACCGTAGACGTAATGCTACCCAAAAATACTTGGAAACCAAAAAGTGGAGGGGTTGCTTTTGCGGCCTCCGCGTAAGCCTCGCGTAAGTTGCAGGGGGGTGATGGCAACCCCAAAAGGATAAATAAGCCTTTCAAAGATTACAAGGAGTGAGCAAGGGATGCCCCTACATACCCCTGTAGCATCAAAGAGGTCAAAGATCTTGTCAGCGCTTAGGTCGCGGATGGATGCTTGAAACTTCCAGAGGTGGAGGTCCAGCCTACTCAACAGGACCGCTCCAACCCCAAATATTGTATTTGCCACAGGAGAGTGCAACACCCCACAGGTGATTGTTGGACCCTCAAAGAATTCTTCAAAAAGAAGAAAGATGACAAAGAGTTAAGGGTTGGAGTGAACAGAGATGTACGTGAGAGGCCCTATCCTCAGCACGGGGAAGGGGTCGCGATGGCGGAATGTTATGGAAGGTATTATGATTTCATGTATGAAATGGAAGAAGAGGTCAAAGAGGTCTATATGACTTCTTTCTATGACCACATAGAAGAGATCGCGAGCTACGATCACCCTACTATGAAAGTAAGTATGGATGAAGGACACAAGATCTTGTCAAAGAGCCATAAATTCAAGACTTTCTTTGATGGGTTTGGATTTACCCCCAACATAAGGCTCAAAATGACAAAGGCAATACTGGAATTAGCTAACGAAGGCCAGGAAGCATGTGTGGTAGAAGGGGGGTCTGTCGCAAGGACTATCCGCGAAAACTCCAACACTATCTCATTTTCAGATACAGATAGGAGGGTGTGGTTTCCTCACAACAGACCTTTGTTTGTCACGACTCATATCAACGACATGGAGTTCAGACGGGCTTTTCTAGACGAATGAGCATCAATCAATATTATGCCCCTCGAGACGCTTAAGAAGTTGGGATCCCAGAGCCGCGAATCATTAAGTCCTTGGTGGGAATAGTCGGTTTCGGTGGAGAGAAGAAGCCCTCTCTGGGATACATCGTGTTAGACCTTGCCATTGGGCCCATTCGGGCACCAACAAAGTTCCATATCATAGAAGGTCAAACTAACTACCACATAATCTTGGGCAAGGCTTGGATGCATAAATATGCAGTGGTCCCGTTGAGCTACCACCAGTGCCTTAAGGGCATCTGGGCTGGGAAGAAGGTTACCATACCAGCCACCAAGAGGCCCTTCGAAGCCTGCGAGGCCCACCTATCTGATGCGGTGTACTTTTCTGAGGTCGAGGAGGCCTGCGAGGCTGTGGTTACGAAACCCGTTGGGGTAAAGATTCCAAAATGAGAAAATATTAAGGATGGACCATCAGAACCAGCTGTCGTGAAGCGTACCACGGTGTTTGAAAGCCTAACCCCTCGCAAGATCAAGAAGACTAGTGAGGGAAGAAGAACTGTATACTACCTATGACGGTGCGAGGGGTCAGTTAGCGTCTGTGAAGCTGTTGACCCCCGCGACATGGAAGGAATAGGAGAGGAGCTCGAGATGATTCAGAAACCTGAGCCAGCCCCTGAGTACATGCAAGATGGACCCAAGCCTCAACCCGAGGGGCTCGAGGAGGTCAATTTGAGGATCGGAGATGGGATCGCGAGGCCTGTGTTCATCAGCAAGTCCATGGAACCAGAAGCCATTAGTTGATACCACTGCTGGCCATTGGTTGATACCACTGCTGGCCATGAAATGTTTTCATTTATGGATGGTTTCAACGGATACAATCAAATTAAAATGGCACCTGAGGATGCGGAAAAGACTGCCTTTCGGACCCCTTTGGGGAATTTCTACTATACAGTGATGTCATTCGGGCTTAAGAATGCAGGCGCGACCTATCAGCGAGCAATGACAGCGATATTTCATGATATGATTCACCATTCGATAGAGGTGTATGTTGATGATTTGGTCACGAAGTCAAAATGCAAGGCGGGGCACTACGCGACCTAGAGGGGGTATTCAAAAGATGCAAAAAGTTCAACATGAGAATGAACCCTCTTAAGTGTGCGTTTGGGGTTACATCAGGAAAATTCTTGGGCTTTCTGGTGCATAGACATGGGGTTGACGCAGACGAATCTAAGATCCGCACAATCACAAGCATGCTTCATCCTCATTCTCAGAGGTCCCTTAAGGGATTTCTGGGAAAAGTTTCCTACCTGCGAAGATTTATCCCTGCCTTGGCAGAAATCATTGCGGCGCTGAGCGACCTACTGAAGGAAAAGGCAAAGTTTGAATGGAAAGACGAACACCAATTGGCCTTCGAGCAAGTCAAAGCGGTTCTGGCCTCACCACGGCCATTAATCCTATACTTAACCTCCACCACAAGGTCAATAGGGGCAATGTTGGCTCAGGAAGAGGAAGGAGTTGAGAGACCAGTATACCACATCAACAGAAAAGTGCAAGGGGCAGAAGAGCACTACACGCCTATTGAACGCCATTGTTTGGCACTCGTATTTACAGCACAGAAGCTTAGACACTACTTCCTATCATTCAAAGTCCAGCTAGTAACAAAGAGTGATCCCATAAGGTACCTTCTTTCTTGACCTGTTCTTACTGGAAGGACTGCATAGTGGCTGCTAGCCCTCGCAGAGTTCAAAATAGTGTGCGTCACACCACAACCTATCAAATGTCAAGCCTTCGCAGACCTATTGGCCCAATTTCCCAGTGGGGAATGTGAACCATTGGAAGAATCATTACCAGGTGATGATTTAGAAGCTCTAGCAACCAGCACTAAAGAGGAACGCTGGACCTTAAGCTTCGATGGGGCAACAGGAGGAAATTCAGCTAGAGCAGATGTTACGCTACAAAGCGATAGTGGCGCAAAAGAGTATTTTTCCTATAAACTTGCATTCCAGTGCTCTAACAACGAGGCTGAATACGAAGCGCTCATCTTGGGGTTGCTCACAGCAAAAGAAAAAGGGATCAAAAGGCTCAGAATTGTGGGGGATTCAAAACTAATAATTTTACAAAGTGAGAGTGTTTATGCTCTAAAGGAAGCTAACCTCGTGCCATACAGGGCAACTGTTCAAAGACTTAGGAATTACTTTGATGATGTTAGCATCATTCATGAACCTAGGTCTGAGAATAGATTCCTTGACACGTTGGCTACTTTAGGTGCCAAGACAGAATTCAAAGGAGGCATAGTAGCTATTGAGATCACCAAGAGGACTGAACCATCATTTGTTGAAGAAGAAGTTTGCATCACCAGTAAAGACTGGCGCGAGCCTTTGAAGGCGCAGATAGCGAGTGGGGAAGGAGAAATCTCCATCATGACAATCTCACAATTTACTATCCTAAAGCGAGAATTATACTTTCGTGGCCCTCAAGGGTGGCTTGCAAGGTGCATTGATAGCATGGAAGCACGGAAGACGTTACAAGGGATCCACGAAAAGACTTGTGGGGAGAATGACATCGCGCTGTACAGGAGAATTCAGCGTCAAGGTTATTATTGGCCGACAATGAAGGATGATGCCGCGACCACACTCAAGGAATGCCCTAGCTGTTCACTTCACGAAATCGAGCACGAGTGCAACTTTTCGAGTGAAGAGACGGATTGGAGACAAAAGTAAATTGATTATCTAAAAGAAGGGGCTCTCCCTGTGGATCGCAATAGCATTTGAGAAGTACAGCGCTACGAGAAAAGATTCTTCGTCAAGGATGGCCACTTATATAGAAGGGCTCTCGATCACATCCCTCTGAAGTGCCTATCCAACAATGAAGCAGAAGAAGTTCTGCACAAAGCTAATGGGGGGAAGGAAGCTGTATGAACAAATCACCCATCTGGGTTATTACTGGCCAAGGATGGAAGGAGATTGCAAAAGCCATGTCCGCAGGTGTCACGCGTGCCAGAAGCATGGAGATAAGGTGAATGCACCTTCTGTTGAGCTCCATCACATGTAAAGTGGGAGTACGGGTGTCGAACCACAGGGACTAAGTGATACTTTCAATTTTAAAACCGATTTCCACAGTGACTTAAAGGTGAGGATTTTGTGACTTCAATTTAGAGCTAATTAAATTAAAGAGAGACTTTAAATTTTCTTTTTTTTCTTTTTTAACAAATGAGAGAGAGCTTAGGGTACCGGTTTCACCACTAACTTTGCATTCAATGGTCTACAAACTTTGTAACAATCTC
Organism: Vaccinium darrowii; assembly: GCA_020921065.1. Taxonomy (NCBI): domain Eukaryota; kingdom Viridiplantae; phylum Streptophyta; class Magnoliopsida; order Ericales; family Ericaceae; genus Vaccinium; species Vaccinium darrowii. Next base: position 1,054,683 of record CM037153.1, read on the forward strand.
GTGACTACACCAATTAATGTGATAGTGATGTACTCCTGGCTACAAGCCGAAGTACTATCGTCCAGAAATTCAAATATAAGTGAACTAAAATTACACCATCTTAGATGAGCACGGCCTGTCTACACTAAACTAGGGTCATAGGCACAACCCGTCTCATCTCAAGCAAAGCATAATTTTAACTCACTTAATATTTGGTAGCTTGAAAACAATTGCATAACCGTTGTATTTATAATCACAGAAAATAAATACAACATACACTGAATTTTACAATGAAGTTTACTTGAAACAAAGTCTGGATTATACAATCACCACATTTCATTGGTCTAGCCACAAATATAATTACAAAAGAAAACAAACCATATTTGCAAAGTTAGGGCTTACCAATACCCTAAGGAAGGGTTTAGTTGGCCATGGAGCTACTGATCAGGGCCATGAAAATGGCAGTAGAGCTTCTGGGTTCTTGCTGAGAATGGGAAGGGAGTATTTTCTTCTTTGGTTTCGGACTGTTCGACCCCTCAAATGCAGCAAATCTGCTCTTCTTATAAGCATGGAAAAATGGGTGACTTCAATAAACACATGGGGAGCATTGATGCAAAAGTCTCCACCTTGGGCCAATAACTGACATGCCATCCTGTTAAAGGCAATGCAATTCTCCCCATGATTTGAATATTTGAATCTCAGTGAAGTAAATGGACGGCAGGCATGGAGAGAAAGATGATTTGGTGTGGCGCACACACAAGACGCTCTCGACTGATGTTCGAAACAGAGTCCGATTAGGGCGCAGGAACAGTCAAACTTCTTATTTTAATTCCGGGAACAAAACGGTATAAATCTTGTAATTTTTGTGCTTGTCATGTGTTTCGTGGGGCGAAACAAGATATCATCCGGACTCCACAATTTAAACTCCATTCCTCAATTCCCAGTGGTGGTCTTCCACCAACCTTTCTTCTTTTGCCACTGACATTGATTTATTTAATCAAGGAATTGATTAATTGTTCCACTTTGAACCAATGGGTTGTCCACCCACATAAACAATTGATTTGTTCATTCTCAAATTGGCAGAGCTCGGTCGGGCAGTGGTGATCCGAAAAATGATCGGGTACTTTGCGCTCGCACGTGACACACAATTCTCTCGATTTAAGGCCAAATGTGGTATCCTGCCCTCGGAACCTAAAATCACAAAAACACAATAAAAGACATTAAATAATAATAATAAAGGACATAACAAATGTATATTAGGCAGCCTAAATGTATACATTTCGGCACTTATCACAGACACATTAAGAATACCATTTGCATCGATTGCAAAACAGAGATTGATATCTGGGACACGCCTTGGAGCCGGAGGAATTCCAGCCAATACAAATTTTCCCAACAAGTTGTTGTCCACGGCTCGAGTTCTTTCCCCCTCATAGACGCTAAACAAAAGGGAGCTTTGGTTATCCTCGTGTGTAGTGCAAACCTTCTCTTTCTTCGTTGGAATGGTGGTGTTCTTCGGAACCACAACCCTCATAAGCCCATCACTGTTTTCCCAACCAAGGGAAAGCGGAGTGACATCCAGTAGTAGTACTAAATTATGAACCTTCACATTCTGCTCACCACTCAAAATTGCAGCCTGAACCGCTGCGCCGTAAGCTACAGCCTCATCAGGGTTAATGCTTTTGTAAAGCTCCTTCCCATTAAAAAAGTCTTGCAACAATTGGCGGACCTTGGGAATCCTAGTAGACCCACCAACAATAACGATATCATTGACATTGCTCTTGTCCATTTCGGCATCCCTCAAACACTCCTCCAATGGCTCCATACACTTCCTGAGCAACTCAGTGTTCAGCTCCTCGAACCTAGCCACAGTAATCGATGAGTAAAAATCAATCCCCTCGTATAAACAATCGATCTCAATCGTAGTTTCAGCTGTCGACGAAAGAGTCCTCTTAGCTCTTTCACAAGAAGTCCTCAGCCTCCTTAAAGCTCTTGGATCCCCACTAATATCCTTCTTGTGCTTTCTCTTAAATTGCTCAACAAAATAGTTCACCATTCGATTATCAAAGTCCTCACCTCCCAAATGGGTGTCCCCACCCGTAGCTTTTATCTCGAATTTGCCCTCGTCCATGGTCAATAGAGAGACGTTTAATGTTCCGCCCCCAAGATCAAATACAAGCACGTTTTTCTCACCGGTGCTACTAGCCTTGTTGTCAAGACCATAAGCAATGGCGGCTGCAGTTGGCTGTCTTTGAGAATCATTGAAGTAGGCGGGGACAGTGATGACGGCATTTTTTACAGTGGTGCCAAGGTAATCCTCTGCAATTTCTCTCATTTTGGTCAGGACCATTGAGGAGATTTCTTCTGCGCATAATTGTTTCTCTTCATTCTTGTATGTTACTGCTATCATGGGTTTGTTGTCCAGATCAGGTATGACCTTGAATGGCCATCGCTGTATCTTCTGCTGATTAGACGCTTAACATCTAGAAATAAAGTAGAGATAGAGTAAAATTAGTCCATCTGTTTCATCTATAGTTTATGCTTATTTTTTGATAAAATTTATCTATAATTTCTATGTGTGGTGCAAAATTTGAAATCCAATGATTATTCCCTATACTTTTATTTTTTTTGGTGAAGAGTTAGAAAAAAATATTATTAAATAAAAAATAATCGGCCAAAAAATCGGGTACACACAAAACTGCCGGCCCTTAACCACCGGCACAAAACTACCTACAAAGAAAAACAAAAAAGGACAGAAAATAAGGACGCGGGAAGTGGATGAAAGGACAAATAAAAAAGACGGTGGAGGAAAGGACAAACTAAAATCAAAGGTGGAGGAAAGGACAAATTAAAATCAAAGGTTTTCAATTTTTACACTTAAAAAGTTATCGTGGACAAGTAATGTGGGGCATCTGAAAGGGAAAATATGGTCCAAAATTTTGGAGCGGAAGAAATATTAGTTTATTGTAGTTATAGTATGAAGTTAATAGTAGTACTTTTGGTTAAAACATTATCCGATCGAAATAATTTTGACACCATTAAAGTGTGCAACGCAGTAGATTATTTTCCTCTTTAATTAATTCATTAAGAAACACACAGCTTCCAGTTTTTTATGATTCAACGCAGAATTCAGGATATAGCGAATTAGCTTAAACGGATAATTACAAACACTTGATCCCATCTTCTAATTTTTCATTCGAAAGTTTGATCTAGAAGTATGAATGAAAAATCGGAATACTAGATAAACTAGTTTGTTAAAACTATTTTCCAAAAAAAGCTTTTCCAATAACCATTCAAAAGTTTCTTTTTTTGAAATTTTCTCAAATAAAAAAAAAACTGTTTTCATAATATTTTCTTGTCATAAAACTTTTTTTTTTTTTATAAATCCGTTCTCTTTTTCGAAAAAGCTTCCTTTCAAAAATGCTTATTAATTTTTTTTATTTTTTTAAAAAAAAAACTGGTTTAAAAAAGGTTTAAAAATTCTGTTTTTAAAAGCATTTTTTAATTTTTTTTAAACTTCTTTTTCATAATTTTTTATTATTTTAAAATACTGTTTTTCAATTTATCTATAAAAATTGTTTTCGAATATGTTTTCCAAAAAGTAGTTTTTTTAAAGATTAAAACTGGTTTCAAAAAGTTTTTTTCAAAAAATTGTGTTTTTAGATGTTTTTGGAAAACCAAGGTTTAAAAAGTATTCCTTATGTTCCTTTTTAAGTGTGTAACTTTGTAATTTCAACTTATTAAAAAAACATTATCATTAGATTTTTCACATCAACGTTCCACTATTGCCTTGATAAGACATGATCATCAAACTTTACCCACTAACTTTTCAAGAAGGAATCTACGTTTAAGTGCAAAATAGGAAATGTACCAACTTTATCCACTAACTTTTTAACATCGCACTTATTTATAAAATACTTTTTTCAATTTTTTTGATAAAAATTGTTTGCAAAATATTTTTTCAAAATGTAGTTTTCTTAAAAAAAAAAAAAAATTTATAAAAAAAAAAAATTGTTTGTAAAAAGACGATGTTGTCCCTCGTTCTGACGGATTGGGGTAACGAAGTTTGGGTTAGGGACTTGATTGGTACGATTTTTTAACATAGGGGACTAAACTTCTCAAATTAATATATTGGGAACTAAAATGAGACGCGGTTAATACCCCTAAAAGTTAATAAGCCAAAGAATATACATGTAATTGGATATATAACATCATCTTGAAATCTTAGAGCTTAGACCAACATACCAAAAACAGTGTTCGTAGGGTTCACGGAAGCCTGATTCTTCGCAGCATCGCCGATCAGACGGTGCGTTTCATTGAAGGCAACATAAGATGGCGTCGTCCTGTTTCCTTGATTGTTCGCTATAATCTCAACCCGATCGTGCTGCCAAACCCCCACGCATGAGTAAGTCGTTCCGAGATCGATCCCGATCACCGGCCATTCTCCTTTTCCAGCCATTTTTTCCTCCATAACCAGACAGAGAAAATACACAGGATTACGGGAACTGATTAATCAAATGGAGTGCTACAGAGAGAAAATAGTTGCACTTGACATTTTTCTAACGGGTGTATTGTAGAATGAGGGGTGGAAGAGGACGACTTTTTAAAGGGAAGCTATAAGTTCTTTTTTTGAACGGAAGGGAAGCTATACGTTCAAATCGAGGGGTTTCGTAGACGTTTGATGAAAATATTATGGACGATCAGAGAAGGTCTCTGAGTTATTGTTTAATGCCCACAGTTCGCATGTCATTTGGGAATTCTATTCCCCAAGTTGGTGAAAGAGACTAAGGGTGGGACCCAACATATAGCAACAGCATCCATCACAGGAGTGAGCAGTGGCGGCTCCAAAATATTTAATAGACTGTTTAAAAATTACCTTTAATATTAATAATTTTATTAACCAGTCCTACATACAAAAATTCATTCATTGATGTGAATAATCAACACAATTCATTCATGCGAATAATCAACACAAAAGTACATAAAGATGGTATAATTATTCTACGCAAATTTTATATTTTGAGCCAAGCAAGTTTAAATCAGTGCATAATAAATACACTATTTTTTTGGGCCCATGCTATTTTTTTTAAACTATGAGTTGATTTTCCTAGAGAGATGCCAGAGTGCGATACTGACACCTATACTGATCCAAATAGTTTTTTATTTTTTATATTTTTCTATCTTTTTCATTGCTCAAATTCAGTCAATTAATCAATTAAAATAAGGTACGCACAAAAAATGTAATTAAATGCAAGACACGTCGATTATCCAATAAATGCAACTTTGCGCAGAAAGCAACCGAGAACAAAACAATCCACAGAAAGTCTAGGGGCACATACTCTCAACCACATACCAGCCACACCCACTCATATGGAGCCTACTTCGAGATCCCACACGAGTGATCGGGGCCGCTCAATTTGTTTAAAATAATTTTCTAACGGTCCCTGAAAAAAGCCAGCTCAATCGGACACCCGTAAAAGCTCAATTGATTCATTAAAGTTTTAATTCCTGAATCGAACAGATCAAAACTTTAACAAACTTATCAAGCCTTTCCTGATATCTGATTGAGCTGGTTTTTTTCAAAAACCCTTAAAAACATATTTTAAACAAGTTAAGCGGTTCCGATTATTCGTGTGGGACCTCGAAGTAGGTCACACGAGTGGGTGTAGTCGGTATGTGACCAAATGGGTGTGCCTGTAGAATGACTCAACAATCCATGAAAGCGTTTCTAGTTTTTTCGTCAGCAGAAACATACAATACTAGAAATCACACACGTAATTAATAATTCTGTCTAAAGATTGTTGGGAAAAACATGTTTACTTAAACACAATAAGTCGGAAAGCAAAATCTAAAACCCAATGAGAATTAAATTGTGATCAAGGCGAGAGTTGCACTCTATACCTAAAACAGATTTGCCCCCGCTACGGTGCTTACGATTTGCATGAACGTCTATCTCTCAAAAGGGACGGAACTAGGATTTTCGTGAAAAGGGGGTTGAACTATGGGTAAGCACAAGTACCACCATTATATATGTGGACAACTAAGTAGGTTGTTGATCTTCTATTCTCAATCAACCATTAATATAGACCGAAAATACTTCGTAATTGTTCGAATTCTGGATGCAGAACGAAATTACACTCAAAGTGATTAAGCTCCATTCTTGAATATGTTGTTTGAACTTTCCAATGCCTAAAAGTACTTCTTAATTAATGGTCATGTAAACTTGAAGTATTCATAATAAAAATTTTAAAAAAAATTTAAAAAATCCTGAAACGACGTGGGGGCCCATAGACCTTTATTGGTTCCGTATTTGTCTCCCAACACTACTTGATTGAATGCCCCACAGATGTAACACTACAATCGGTAGGTTTGTCGCGATCTAAACTTGTGCTCATACTCTCTCCAATGAAACCACTCAGACTCAATGAAAGTGTAGACAAATCAACTACTTAAAATAAATAAAGAATGACATATATATAGGCTAACTGGTGACTCCACGAATAGTCACGAGGGAGAAGAGAAGAGACACCTCTGTTCACAAAAGGACACAACCGTCCATACGAACATGTGTCAATGAAAAGATGCAACTCCAAATCATATCAATTTACATTCTCACTTTAAATAAAATATTATCGAAAATATTTTTCCAACATAGACGACGACAATGAACCAGAGAGCCTCTACGATTGGCCATACGATCTTAGATTCGTCTTTGCGAGTTGTTGAATTGACCTCAAAGCATAGTTCCATCGACAGAATCCCAACTGATACTTCAAAGCCTCGTTCCATCGACAGAACCCCAACAGATCCTTCAAAGCCTCCACTTCTCCAATGCTCGCCGCAACAATCCAAACTTTTCTCGCACCACTCATTTTTGTCTTTAATAAATCAATAGGAATACACGATTGCAGAATAAATCTCTTCACGCCCCGTTTGGATGCCGGAGATGATTTGGGTGGATTTGTAATGAGGGTGGATTTGAAGGTGGATTTGTAACGAGGGTGGATTTGATAATGAGGGTGGCCCCACCTCATAAGAAGGGTGGATTTGTTAGTGAGGTGATATTTGGAGAAGAGGGATTTGGAAGGTGGATATGAGGGCAAAAGACCGAATTACCCCTAATTTATTAATTTAATAAATAAAATTGATTAATTTCATTATAATTGTAATAAATGCATCATAAATAAGTGTACAAAAACCCATCATTTTTTGCCATTCTGGAACTCAAACATCACAAATAAGTGTACAAAAACCCTCCAAATCACCCAGATTTGGAGGGGTAAAACAGGAACGAAAATGGCGAAATCCACCCGGATTTGCTAACGACGGGGTTAAGCCTATCGTTAGCTAACGAGGCTTCTCCCTGATTTGTAGTCCCAACAGTATTCAAATCAGGGCGGAGATGAATCGGTGGAGTTGGTGCCAAACGCCGGAGTAAGGTGGGCCCGGGATTACATATCCGGGTGTTTTCCAAATCCGGGTGCCTAGTCCGGCATCCAAATAGGGTGTCAGAGTTGTTGCTATGACCCAATTTTATGAAGGTTGGAATCTATCTAGTAGGGCCGCCTAGAGAGAGAGGATAGATCGGGGTTGGGATAAATCAGGGTGAATTTGTCTTTGCACTCATTCCGCCATCGAAGTTAGTCCTCCAGCGGTTTACGTACATAGAGCGGGTCGGTTTGGAGGGAAATTTTTGTAGGGGGTGTCTGAGATAAAACGGTATAGTTAAGGGGGAGTTAGTCCTCCAGCGGTTTACGTACATAGAGCGGGTCGGTTGGAGGAAAATTTTTGTAGGGAGTGCCTGAGATAAAACGGTATAGTTAAGGGGGTGTCCCGGTAATTAACCCAATAGGTTAATGATTATGGGTTCTCTTCACCAATTTCGATCCTCTCATATGTGGCGCGACAATGATTGACACCTCACTCATTTAGTAAATCAACGGTTGAGATTGCACTCTCATAAAAGGGGACTGAAAATGAAGTTATTTCGAGCCCAGAGGAAAACTCTTTTTTACAAAAGAAAATCCATACACCCCCGTCATTAATTAGAGCAAAAAGACCTCCTCCCCCAAAAAGGGCACTTAAGCCCGTTAAACTGAAATAAAGTAGCCACTCAAACGCACAACAGTAATTCACTGCACTCAAAATAATTACACATCAAGTCCAAAAACATAAACCAAGTGCAACAACTGTTGTCCAAAAATGTTAGTGAACAGTGCACGATTTTCTTTTTACATACTCATATCTCTATAAATTCGATCCCTAATAATATTATCCGTTTTATCTTTTCTTCTGTTAATATATTATATTATTTTTGGTACCAATTCCCAGGTGTTAATGAGTACGAGGTAAAGGCGAGAAAGACAGTCTTGTGCTCTAAGATAGTCAAACACAAATTACAGAGAAAAGCGTGCATGGGTTAAGTTTGTTCGACATGGCTACCATTGAAACAGGGGAGTCGCATGTTTTTATTTTATTTTTTTTTAGGGCCGGGTTTCGTTTGTTTATTTTTAGTCACAACTAGGTGGAGAGTAAGAGAGAAAGAGATTCGGATTCACATGGAGAGCCGACTCTACGATCCTGTCAAACTAGAAAGCCTTGGGCCAATTAAGGAGATTTAATTAACTAAATCCAAGTACAGTCTAAGAGAGGAGATTTGGATTCACATGGAGAGCCGACTATGTGATCCCGTCAAACTAGGAAGCCCAAGCTAATTATGGGGATTTAACTAAATCCAAGTACAGTCGAAGAAATATTTTGTACTTGGGGAATTGTTGGCAATACTGTGGTGGTTCAGACTCAGAGTAAAAAATTGAATAGTAGTGGCAGGGTTTTTAGAAATCACCCTAGAAGTGGGAAGATAAAAAAGTATTACTTATTTTTTTGGTAAAAATATAATATTATAAAAGATAAAATATAACTGGTCCAAGGGTATTTAACCCCTACAGAGTCATCAACTAAAACAAGATAATTAAAATTTACACGAAGCAAATGATGTCTTGGCAAGCTAATCAGCACGCTTGTTCCCCTGCGCCGGACAACACAAATCTCACGGACATGGCACATCTCCAATAACTGCCTGCAATCAGAGATTAATTGAACTAAAAGGATGAATAACATGCGAAGAGAAAATAAGAGACATCGCTTGTGCCGCATCCATTTCCACTTCCAAACCCATTTAAGTTGAGGTCATGAGCTGACTTCAAACCATCCCTAAGGACCCATAGTTCAGCCCCAGGCCCGTGTTGCTACTAGGGCTGTCCAGTGGATCATCCGACCCACCAATCCGACCAATCCGAACCGATCCAAACCATCCGTTGATCCATCCGTGAATGTTCGGTTCGGTTCCGGATCGAGAATTTCTTATCTGACGGTTCCGGATCCGGATCGGATCCGCTCGATCCGCTCAATAATCCTTCTTTAATCTGTCAAATCCGCCCAATCCGACTCGATCCGATCTGATCCATAACCGATCGTTCGGTTCGGTTCCGGATCTTAAAAACCAGAATCCGCTCTGAGCGGATCGGATCCGATCCGTGGACACCCCTGGTTGCTACCAATATAGCATTAAAAACCTTTCACCCACTAACCCCGACAGTCCCTAATAATACCTTCTGTCGTAACGAGGCCCTCCCTATTCCGAGCTCCATCACTTTTATTTTAAATGACCCACTGTTGGGAGGATTCCAACCAATGATTAGTGTCTTGTTTGCTCCTTTCTGAGTGGACCCTTTATCATAAAACATTGCCCATTCCAAAATACATGCAACAACAAGTGGTCAAAAAAAAATAAAAATACGAACGACAAAGTTGGTGGTAGAAATAATAGGCACTACTACAAAAAACGATAAACATCACGTTTATTAAGTGTGATTATATGTCTTTAATCACACTCTCAAAAGCAGTTTCAATCAAACTTCCATAATAGGAATAGTATTCTCAAGTTGTTATTTACCAGGTTAATGAGTAAAAGGTGCGAGTTTGTGTGTCATTTCGAACATAGTTCTAAGAGAGAGAGAGAGAGAGAGAGAGAGAGAGAGGATCATTTTCTCCACAAAACTTGGTTACTCCTAATGCTCTGCCACTTAACATCAGCGAATTTAGATGGTCAGACAACAGCTGCAATAGTCACTGAAGATAAAAATCAATATGCAGACAGAAGCACAAAAGGGGATTCTTGTGACAAACACACACCTCACGCGCGAAAATAGTATAATCAAGAGAAAAACAAGACACACCAATTTACGTGGTTCGGCCAAATCGGACCTACTTCCACGGGGAGAGGGTTTTCACTATAATCCGGAGAAAATCCGAGCTTTGTGGTTACACACTCACTCTCAATCTTACAATAATGAAAGCCTCACTAGTTCTCCCGTGTATCTCTCTCTCTCACTCTCTGCCTCTCTCACTTTTGTCATACCAAATAAACTAGGCAACAACGAGTATTTATAGAGTACATGATAAAACCCTAGTCACTCCCTCCGGGCCTAAGCCCATCCGGCCCACATGGGGTGGAATCCCAACAAATCACCCCCTCCAACCCGAGTGGGCATAGTTGACTGCAACACTCCCATGTCGCCACATCCAATCAGCTACCTCTAGCAGCACTTGTGTCACTAAGCCTTTTGTAGGCATATGAGCTTATCTCTACGTTTGTTAGTATCTTGCCAACGCCTTTTTTATGATCTCATGTAGCTCTTATTTGTCCTTGTTCATTTTAATCTTTGTACCTTCAGAGATTCATAAAATTCTTTTGCCAAGGAAAGACAAATGCAAACCTAATTTTTCAAATAGAAACAGAGATGGACAATGAAGCATAAATGCAAGTTGCATTTTTTTATTTCCGCAACTGTTTTTTTGCTTCAAATAAGTGATCCACTAGTACTTATAATACTTCATTCTACATAGAAATTCAATACGAAAACTCAAGTGATAGTGCACCGTTGCTCCGAGCCTTATTACATTTTATTACAAGCGTCCGAGCCTTATTACATTCTACTACAAGCGGAACTCGCAGCAACGGTTCTAATAGAAACCAGAATTACAATCCGAACGAGTTCTCCAATTTCTGCATCACATCAACTTACTGTTGTGAACAGTTACTGTTGAGAAATTGACAGATATTCCAACCGAGGTTAAACCATTCGAATTGATTCGTACCAAGGCCCTAAATCCATTGAAAGTTTGAAACACACAATTAGTATGTAAAGATCATCAGTTGGGAAATGTAAAGCACACAAAGCATAAACAACTTCAACGCACATTTTGAATGAATGACATACCAATTTTATCAGCAGGAGGCTAAATTAAAGCAGGGACCTAGGTCCCTTGTGATCCAATTAATCCGATAGTCATACACGGTCAAACAAACTACAACAATAACAACAATAACATAACCCATTTAGTCCCCAATAATTGGGGGTATGGGCGGGGGAAGGATAGGAGACAGACCTAACCTTTGGCAATAAATGCACAAAGTGGCTGCTCCCAGAATACCACTGAAACAGATGGATTGGAGACAGACCTAACCTTTGGCAATAAATGCACAAAGTGGCTGCTCACAGAATACCACTGAAACAGTGATCCCCCTATACCGTCGCGTTTGCTGCGGAATCATGCCCTCAAAGATAGGTAGTTGAGAGTTGAGACGTACATCAACCCTCTTTCAATGCACCCTTACCGAATTTTAATAGTATATATAGTCAATGTAGCATAAAAGCATGCGTCCATTACCCAATAGAACTTACATGATTCGAATACGTAGCCCTTCCATTATGGTCAACCTGCAATCACCAAGTGTAGTTGAACTTAGCTATAATATATTCGTACATACAGACACAACTAAATATATTCGTACGTTAGGATTTATGTTGAAGTACCTGAAATTGTAAGGTTCGGAGGAGAGCATAGTTGTCCAAGAAGGATGCAGCGGAGTGGACATGGTTGAACTTCCGATTACGGTAACAAGAACAACAGAGGTCGAAGGTCTTCGCCGGAGTAATATGGTAACATTCGTCATACAGGAAATAGAGGCCCCACAAATAGGACCCACATCCGTCACATTTCACAAGCCTCTGGCCTTTGATCATGTAGAAAAAAGTAAGGCATTCTTCAAAATCCAGAGTGCCGTCGTTGTTTTTGTCCAGAAGTTTGAACAGGTTCGCTGGCACGTATCGGTTGTAGCCATTTTCTGCGAGGAACTTCAAGAACTCTTGGTTGCTCACCCTCCCATCTCCGTTTATGTCTATTGATCTGTAGAAACTCAGAAGCATTTGTTGTTGGTCGTAGGACATGTTAGCGTAATACGCCATTCAGGGCCGGCCCTAGGGCACTCCCCAAAACTCAAAATTTTGGGGCACTCCAATAATTTTTTGTATTGGGCTTAAATAGGAATCTTTTCAGCCCAACAAAAAAAATAGAGAAGGCCCAAAAAGTTATTTTCTTAAAGGAAACATTTAACAGTGCTCACAATGTAATGGCCCATCACGAGCCCATCTCCCATAAGTAGTTTCTTTACAGTTGCGTCCTTCATTCCCTTTTATTTTCTTCCTCTTACCCCTTTTGTTTCCTCCTTCCCCGATGTGGGACTCAAAACAGAGATAGATCCAAAAACCCTTTTCTCACTCACTCTCACTCCTTGTATTCCTTCGGTTCTTTTGGGTACATTTGTTTTCCCTTCAAATCCAATGCTCTAATAAACTTTTTTTCCACAACAAAATAAGCCCATCAATCACAATTTCTCTCACATATCTTGCACTTTGATTCACTGTGCATAACCATTCAAACATTGGTAAACCGTAGTGTCCTATATTTCCAAAGTACCAAAAAAAAAAAAAAACTGTAGTGTCGTACCTGCCACCATTGAAGAGGAAAACAAAAATAAATCATGGTCGTTGACTCATTCGGCGTGTTTTATTCGATTTCAATACTAACTAAACTACAAGAAACCATGCCAAATGATTTGTGATTGTTCCTAAAAAAAAATTTTAATTTACTCCGTAACTCTTAAGGGCACATTTTTTATATTAGGCCTAGGGCACTCAAAATCGTTGGGCCGGCCCTGACGCCATTGCTGCCCTGCGCATCTCCTCCATCTCTCTCTCTCTCAAAGTATTGCTGTTTTCTTTGAGGGGCAGTACCGTTACTGTGCATATCCTTGGACATATAGAAGGAGAAATATTACACTCGCGAAAGGATCTACCTCCGTATAATGCGGAATCAGAATATTTGTTCTCTCCTTTTCGTAGAAAAAATCTGACCGTAAAAGTGGTCTAAAACTACCAAATTCAGATGCTCGAGGTGACAATTAGGGATGGCAACAGGGCGAGTTGGGGCGGGTTTTGATGATCCCGACCCCGACCCTAAAATTCCCTAACCCGCCCCTAACCCGACTGGGTAGTTTATGGGTACCCCCGCCCTATCGGGTATCAGGTTTACCCGCCCCACCCCTATTTTTTTTACATATTAGTAAAGTATATTTTAAACTTCAATTAGGAGCACAAATAATAAAAATTCACAAAATAACTTTTACAACTTAACCAAAATCTAGTATCTAATGTTGTATTTTAGTTGTAAAATTAAAATTATAGGAATAAAAGTAAAATTTGATGCATATAAGTGAAAAAATATAATTTGATATATACATATAAGCGTGTATAAATATAGTTATACATATATATGTATGTCGGAACGGGTAATATCGGGGCGGGATGACCATACCCCTACCCTAACCCAGAAGAGTTTTTCAAAATCACCCCCTGCCCCTATCCGTTATCCAAAAAAATAGTAAAAAACCCTACCCTATCGGGGCAGGGTTGGGTGGGTTCGGAGCGGGGCGGGTTGAATTGCCATCCCTAGTGACAATAGAGCAATAAATACAGTATGAACATCTATTTTCTTAAAAATAAAATAGAAATTACAAAATGATGTTTCTCATAAGCGCGTGCCTTTTGCCAAAAGTCTCAAGTGGTTTGGCTACATGCAAAGAGCTGCCTTCTGCTTAAGAAGTTTTCGGCACGATTTTTTTTGTTGTTTTTATTTTAATTTTTAACATATTTGGATCAATTCTCTACATTATATCATTCGTCTTGAGGTGAGGAATCAGAAAAATATAAATATATAACTTATAGTTGAAAATTAGCATATAACAAGTATACCAGATTGGCTTCGGATTTTTTTTTTTTGTGCCAATTGATTACTCCCTCCGTCCCAAATTGTTCTCCCTTTTTGGGAATCCGTGCATTTTGCACCAAAAAAATTTATGTATAAGCATTCTTTTCTTTTCAAAAATTTTTACACCAATTTAAAGATCTCATTGAGTAGAAAAAAATGGTGTAATTTTTTTTGAAAAATAATTTTCATAAACTCATCATTTTTTGCATCCAAAATACACGCGGTGAACAATTTGGGACGGAGGGAGTATTATTTATTAGGCGTGTGGGGTCATTTGGGGACAAAAAAATTTACAATCACAAATATTTGAACGAGGACATGGCAACTGCAGAGAAACTGCACAGGGTGCAGTTTTATGTTTTGCTGCCACTTGAACGCACATTCTATATACTCTCCCCCTCCAAAAACAGTTAGAAACTTTCAGTATTCCAGTCTTATAAAAAATCGTCTATGCAGGGCCGGGCCGACGTTTAGGTTGCCCAAGCCCGACCGTAGGCTTGGTCGCCACTTGTTAAATGCAAATTTCTAACAAAAGTAATTTACTAATGTTATTTTTGAAATATCATGGACCGAAAGAAAAACCAAAAGACCCAAAACTAATAAAAATGGAGAAATAAAGGGAAAGAAGCCAAAGTCAAAATATTAAGGAAGAGGCAAAGGCATGGGTAGTTAAACCTACGTTCACGTGTGAGGGGGCAGCACTGGCGGCTCCACATGAGCCTATGGGTTGTCAATTGACCACCCAAAAAAAAAAATTGTTTAAAATATATGTAATATTTTTAGTTTTCTTTGAGTTTAGGCCTTATGAACACCCAACCTAAAAATATTTGAACACCCTACGCATAAATATTTGGACACCTAACCCAAAAAATTTGAACAAGTAACCCAAAAAATTTGAACAACTAACCCAAAAATTCAATCCACAAACCAATTGAATGTAAACAACCAAATTAAAAGTCATAGGCGACTCCATAACTTATCATAGATGTCAATTGAACAACTTAAACTCTTTTATATTTTATATTACACGTAATAATTTGATCTCGTGTTTGTTTGAACTCTTAGTCCTACACTGTGAACATTCATCAGTCCAGAAAATTCACACAATTTAACACATACTGTATAAGCTCAAACCAAAGCACACACTCTTAATGATAAAAATAAAAAAATAAAAAACTAGAGACCAAAAAGTACCTATTGATATTGATATCGTGGTCTTCCTTTTTTCTCGGAACAACAATCAACTCTATATCTCCAAAAATAAGAGCTATGTACCAAAAAAAAAAACCATGGGAACCTATCGCGAAACAACTTTCTACAATAAAAACTAATATTCTTATGCATGTGTTGATTTAATTTTTCTTGGCCTAAAATATAGAATTCGCCGAGAAAACATGCAATTGTGACATCTTACGTATTTTTCGTATTATTTGGTTGCATTATTCACACCAATATACTCCATAAAAATTTGTGTATGTATGACTAGTTAATAGGCCTAGTAGAATTAATGTAATTTTTGAACACCCTATTCAAAATTTTTGGAGCCGCCACTGCTAGGGGCATCATCACCACCGTACCAAGCACAAGCTTTGTGCTTTATGTGGAAACTATTTTAGATTTATATCTAGTTTCAGGATTTATTTTTTTTGGTTGCTCCAGCCCGGGGGGTTGCCCAAGCCCAGGGGCTTGCGGGGCTTACCGGTATAATGTTTTAATAAGCAATATAGATCTACATTTGAAATATTTCAATTAGTTCTGTTAAACAACGTTTGAAAATTACGTACAATATTATGAATTTAAAAGTATAGGCAATTTAAAAATGACGCACAATTCCAAAAGTATCTGACATTTTGGGACGGTGAGGGAGTATTATAAAGAGTCCCAAATTTACTAATTACATCATCAAAATTTCCCAGGAAAGAGCAAGAAATTAATTAGATAATAAACAGTTTACGGGAGGATAAAACAACAGAATAATAAGACTACACAGGATTAGAAAATTTTGCAGTAGCCTTTTCCAGCCATAAGTGCGTTGGCCGGAAAAGACAAAATTGCACCTCGGAGTGGGCCACATGTGCCCAAATTTCTTGTTGCCCAAACGATAAGTCAAGTAACTAGAAACAAATACATCACTAAGAGCAAGAAGTGCAAGTTGAGCAAGAAAACAATTCCAGTATGGTACCCTGCTATTTGACTTGACCTCGTTGGAGTGAGATGTGGGCTGAGACTCAATAAAAAGATTTTTTTGAGTAATTTTCTATCCATGAATTTTTGTGGTTCACTAAAAAAATTGGATAAACCATACGATCTATATATAGAGAACCATGAAATCGACTGATTTTTCAAACTCCACCAAAGTTTCCAAACCTAAAGGGCACATAAAAGAGCAAACTGTCACAATTCGAAGATAGTGACAAGCAAAAATTGTCACTGCACATAGACCTGGTTGAAGTCTATAATTTTTGTCTTTTTTTTTTTTTTTCCCCTACTTCTTCTTCCTCCTCCTTTCCATTATTCATTTTAAATTTTTGGTTGGTTTCTTGCCTTTCTGGCTTTGCAGGTCATGGGTGGTTTTTTTTGCCAGTGTGCCACTGTCCCTTTAATCTTTGTTTTTTTTTTCAAAGATTAATCTTTGGTTTCTTGCTGGTGTTTTCTTTGTTTCTGCTGCTACAATTTGGACTGTTGGAGTGAACTCTTTGTTTATTTTTTTTGCTACAAGTTGGTGGACAAATGATTTATCTTTGCAATTATTTTGGAAATTATAATTCTTCGTTATAGTCCAGACTCTGTTTTTGGGGCTTTGTCATTAATGGGATTTTTTAATCCCACTGGTGGTGCTTGCAATAGGGGTGTACAAAAAAACCGAAAAAACCTTGAAACCGGACCAACCAGACCAAACCGGTCTATTTGGATTGGTTCTATGGTTTAATAGATTGGTTTTCGTTCTAAAAAAATGAGAACCGGATATTTTGGTTCGGTCCCCGGTTTCATAATTAGGAACCGTGATTTGAACCAAACCGGTCCATTATATAATATAATATAGTATATGCACTCCTATATACCCACACAAACTTGATAATTTTGTTAGTTGTAAGTTTTAATGTTGCATCTGCCATCTATATCAATAATGATATTAGTTATTTTAGTTATTGATGGACTTCTTAATCTATTTTTGGGTCGGTATATGGTAGTAGTTTTATGAAGGAGTTGCAACAATTTTGTGGACAATTTTTGAACGCTAACATGGTTTAGAACCGGAAACCGAACAAATCCGGACCGATCTAATGGTTTGGTGTGGTTTGGTTCTATTTGTGTAATGTTTGGTTATGGTTCTCAATTCTTTGAAACCGTTAGATATGGTTCCGTTCCCGAATTTCTACAAAATCGGTCCAAATCGGACCATGTACACCCCTAGCTTGCAATTATATATTCCATATATAGATAATGACCCATATCATAGATTTTTTATCCAACGTTGTGAATTATTTTTGTCCAATCAGTCCCAATGATCATTTTCAGCCCAAATCGATAAAATTGTTTTTTTTTTTTTCGGTGAAGAGATAAAAATTCAGTATTTGTGAATTTGTGAAGTTGCCAGTACAAACTGCCGCTGGCAAAAATCGTTGAAACCGGCTGAAACCAAATGAAACCGGACTGGTCTAAAAAAAAATTCAAACGGTTTTGTTTTAGTTTGGATTTTAGAAAACCGAAAGACTTCAGTTCAGTCTGCAAAAATCTCAAAAACCGGATTAAAAGGCCTTGTTCTCCAATAGATTTTAGGTAGATTTTATGAAAATCTCATAAAATGAGCATTTTATCGAGAGGTGATAAAATGAAGTTGTTTTCCCAACTGATAAAATGTAGTAGTTTTCCTATAGATTTTAGGAGGATTTTATTAAAATCTTATAAAATGACTTTTACATTTTATGTGTTGAGATTAGAGTGTTATAAAATGTGAAATTTTATGTACCTAAAATCTATTGGAGAACAAGGCCTAAACTACACCGCTAGGTAGGTGCAGTGGTGGAGAGAGCCTAGGCCCATTTGTGGGCCTGTGTCTTTTATGAAATATTCCATTACTCATATATTCTAGATTTCATTTAATTCCAATCTATTCATTTCAAAATTATGACAATTCCAATACAATGGTGAAATGAGATGTCTAGAAGCAAAAAATAGCCACCACTTACTGTTTGAACCCATAATGTAAAAAATTCGAGAGTGGCTAAACAATGGCTTATAAGCATTATGCTTTAGTAATTATTTACTACAATTTTTTACGGTTGTCTTGTTTATTTCTCACTGTCAAAATATGCATGCCTGAATCACCAAGTGGCATGGAGAATGGCTGCCTAGCACAAAGTGTCTCACTTGTACGATTATCATGAAACAAGTAAAATCGTTGTATGAATCCTAAAAATTGTTTCACGTAAGACTTGTTTCATACCGGTATAGAGAACCGAAAAATTGTTTAATTGGTGCTTGGTGCTAAATTTGAGGGTGCTGCTTCGTTACAACTCGGTGGAAGCGGGGACATATCTTCACTTAGGAGAGCTCTTTACACGGGGACATATCTTGGGAGTGGAATATCTTCTCTTTGGCTCCGATAATTTTTAAAGGTATATACGAGTTATTTGAAAGGCTCCTAACAGTGAAAAGACTATTGGCCTTGTGATTGGGTAAAAACTCGAGAAGGAAACAAAAGAAGTGGTATGAGTAGTATGACTACTAACCACACAAGGAAAACCTATGAGCTATATGTAACACATATATATCGAGATTCGTTGAGATATATATTTGTTGTTTTGAGCATACGGGCGATTCTTGATTCGTGTGGAAAGCTTTAGCTACACACAAAGCTTCTGTGGATAATTTTTCTATCTTGGAGTGAAATGTCACACAACTCGATGCAGGTTAGAACATATCTTCTCTTAGGAGAGTGCTTAATTAACACGGGGACATATCTTGGGAGTGGAATATCTTCTCTTAGGCTTCGATAATTTTTAATGCTATATACGAGTTATTTGAAAGGCTCCTAGTAGTGAAAAGACTATTGGCCTTGTGATTGGGTAAGAACTCGAGAAGGAAACAAAAGAAGTGGTATGAGTAGTATGAGTACTAACCACACAACCAGAACTGTACATGACGGTTAACCAATTGATTCTGCAATTGACCCCATCCCTTCCCTTGACCATCCTCAAGATTTCGAACAACTCTTCTCATATACTTGTTGAATGCAAAAGCCGATGTAATGAGCTATGTGTTGGGCTTCCACCCCGTGTGGGCCGGATGGGCTTAGGCCCGGATGGGAGTGATTTCCTATTGCCTTTAGGATTTCCTATTGCGTTTAGGTTTTCCTATTGGGTTTAGGATTTGTATCTCTATATATACTCTTGTTGTATCCTTTATTTAAAGTGTGGTAGCATAATGTAGAGAAAAAGGCAGAGAGTGTGAGAATGGGGGGCCGGTTGTGGCTCCCCGGTGAGAGATACATGCATGAGAGAACTGGTGAGGATTTCATTATTGTGAGATTGAGTGTGAGTGTGTAACAGAAGAACACGGATTTTCTCCGGATTATAGTGAAACCCCCCTCCCCGTGGATGTAGGTCTAATTTGGTCGAACCACGCATATTGTGTGTCATGTTTTTCTCTTGATTTTACTGTTTCTGTGCGAGAGGTGCATGTTTGGGCACAACAAATTGGTATCAAAGCTTTGGCTAAAGCACCGGATAGCGCAGAGCAGTCGGATAATCACTTGGAGGCCATTGGAGCACTGTTTGAAGCTTTGGTCGGACAAAACAAGTGACGAAACTTGTTTTTGACCAAAGGGATAGGTGCTACTCTCGGAGACGATCACCACGGTGTGTGGGTGGTCGGTTTTGTCACCGGATACCCTGTTTCACGAACTAGATCGAAAACTGACGGGAAAAATTGTTTCAAAATTTAGATTTGTACCATAATTGGATAGAGCTCGGCGAGATGATCATTTTTGATATATAATTCGTCGAAATCGGAGTTGAAACGAGATCGTGAGGGCCGGTCAAAGTTTGGTCAACATTCAGGGTTTGCGCACAGAGCTGGTGGAAAAGACGCTGACGTCAGCGTGACATCAGCAAGGTCAAAGGGTCAGTCAACGGTTCAAAAGGGTTAAAGGGTTCGGGGATTCGGTTCAAAGAGGTCAGAGACCGGGTCAAAGAGGTTAGTGGCCGGGCCAAAGGGGTTAGAGGTCCGGGTCAAGGGGTTCACCCTGTTCAAGTTTCGGTTTTTCCCAGAGGAAACCGACCGGTTCAGTTTGATTTGGCGGTTCATACCAGATTTTGACTGGTCAACGGTCTGGCTCTACCAAGAGAGTGTTTTTTGACCAGTTCATGAGGTTTTTGGCCGGTTCTTGGCCATTTCGGATCTATTCCTGACTGGGTTCGACGTTCCGGATCTAACCATGCACTCCGTTTTTTGTGTAGAGGCTCGGAAGGAGATTTTGTTGCTGGATTGAGCCGGATTTGAGTGTTCGGAGGCATTTTGGGTTGTGAGGAGGCTTGTTCTTAGCTAGTTGGACAGTTCCAGATTCAATGGTGGGCTTGATTTCGTGTGATTCAGGATGGATTTTACAGTCCTAGATACATCCGGAGAGATTGAGGAAGATCCGACGCGGTCAGGTCAATTATATGGCAGACGATGTTGAGTAAGAGGCAGACCATGGGAGATTTGATGGGAGTTCAAGGGGTGCTAGGAAGGCCGGGGATGGAACATGGATGAACTAAAGCGACAAATCGGTGACAGAAAGGAGAGCATAGTTGGAAAACTACACAGCAGGAGTATTGGACAGACTTTGCAAAGATCGGAGGCTGACTGGAGCAATCGGGTGATTGCGGATTCTCGGCGTTTGAGCCGTGGTGATCAGTCGGAGAAGCTAGTGAGCAAGGATACATTATTTCGAGTGTTGCATCTATGTTTGGTGGGTGTGGATACACTTGATTGGTTAATGGCACAGACGCTTACTAGAGTAACAGGTCAGAGTTGGTCAACGGTGATCGGAGGCAGTCTGGTTCAATCGGATTAGAAGACCTATCAACAGGATTTGCAGTTGTGATTCGAACTGCATTGGATTGGATGGTGGGCCACCATACAGGCTTGTGGGAGCGCAATGGCAGATGGAGCTGATGTCAGGCATGGCCAAGCAGTATGGGTGTTTTGTGACGCAAGCAGGGATGACGACAGTTGCGGATGCACACAGGATAGGCGCAGGATTGTACCAAGGAGTCATGACCAGATGGTACCGGATGCGTTGGGAGTCGAATCAGGAGTGTGCAGGATGCTGGCCAGCAACGATGATGCAACTGGTTGTTCAGGATATGTTCATGGGAGCTCTGGACAGAGGGATTAAGATGGAGATCACATGATGCATCAGGGTATTCTCTTTCTTTTGTGTTTTTGTGGCGGATTATCTTTCCAGTTATAAGCTCATGTTGGTGTGGAGAGATGGAGTCATAGATTATGTCCTGTGATTGGGCACGAGCATTTGGGTTTTGGATGCCCGGATGCGAGCACTCTGATTAAGGGGTGTAGGATTGTGATCAACCGCGGAAAATCTAGCTTGCAGGGATACATTCGTTCGAGTGGTGTGCTCGGTTAGGGTGCAGAGATGCTTATTTGGGAATGACACAGGCGCTTGACAGAGCGGTAGATCAGTTTGAGCCACGGAGATCTAGCAGAATTTGTTCACATCCCGGATTCACGAGAGGTGTATCCCGGTTTTGGGGTGCGGAGGCACTCGGTGAGGGATGCGGTGTTAGAGAAGGAGTCGGCCTCATCGCAGATGGTGTGTGAGATCATTTGGGGATTCGAGCCTCTGGTGTGGGTAGAGGGTAGTTGTATTCTCTTGACAGGACAAGATGCTAGAGTGGCAGAACACGGCGATGAAGCTGCGGGCGCTTCTGTTGGTGAGCGCATACATCTCGGGTTTGAGGTGTGCGAGTGGAGGCATTCTTTTTGAGAGGGTGCGGTACTCGGATTTTCTGATTGGCTGGGGATTCTGGTTTTTCAATGATACACTTTTTCGGGTTTATGTACTCTGTTTGGTGGTGCATGGATGTTCGACTGGTTAGTGACACAGGTGCTTGCTAGAGGTAGCTGATTGGAGGAGGCGACATGGGGGTGTTGCAGGCAACTTTGCCCACTCGGTGTGGAGGGGGTGATTGTTGGGATTCCACCCCGTTTAGGCCAGATGGGCTTAGGCCCGGATGGGAGTGATTTCCTATTGCCTTTAGGATTTCCTATTGCGTTAGGTTTTCCTATTGGGTTTAGGATTTGTATATATATATATATACTCTTGTTGTCTCCTTTATTTAGAGTGTGGTAGCACAATGTAGAGAAAAAGGCAGAGAGTGTGAGAGGGGGGGCCGGTTGTGGCTCCCCGGTGAGAGATACACGAGAGAACTGGTGATGATTTCATTATTGTGAGATTGAGTGTGAGTGTGTACTACAAGAACACGGATTTTCTCCGGATTATAGTGAAACCCCCCTCCCCGTGGATGTAGGTCCGATTTGGCTGAACCATGTATATTGTGTGTCGTGTTTTTCTCTTAATTTTACTGTTTCGGTGCGAGAGGTGCGTGTTTGGGCACAACACTATGGATGTTCCTAACATTCAATTACGTTGTGCGTTTGTTGGTTTATCAGAATTCCCATCAAGTAGCTGTGGAAGAGACCATAGGCTTAGTCTCGTGATGTGCGCAAACTGACTCAGAACAATGCATTTCCAAAACTACGAAGCTATGGGGATTTTTTCCGAATGAGAGGACAACGTTCGCCTCAAAATTAAATTTGCGGATTTTAAAACAAGAAATCCTGCTATCTTGCAGAATTTGGGGATTGTGGACTCAGCTTGGCGATTGGGAGTGTTCTTGGAAGGTATTTACATAATTATCAGAAATGAAGACGGTGGCATGGACGTAATTGGGCTTGGAGAGCCCAAAAAAGAAAAGAATGGTGAAGTGGGTGCAAATCAATTGTATCAACTTCATCAACATTTCTTCTCATTTTGGTTGCTGCGTAATTTTCTTGGAAATATGGAATGCATTTCTTTGATGGTATGCATTGAATTGGGTGTCCCCTCCAACTTATGCTGATTTGCGCATCCGCTAGTGAACGGGAACTAGTCGAGGTGTAAGTTAATTAGTTCAGACACGTTAAGATATCAAAAATAAATTTATGTTGATTTTGCCATATATATAGTGGTTTGGTTTCACGTTCAAAGGGTTGAAAATTTACTATGGCACAATGGGAGTCCATATTTTTTGCGGTATTGTGGCTAATCTAGTTGTGTAGAAATGAGGTAATTATTTAGTCCTATGAAAGTCTTAACTGGGTTGAGGAGGCTGATGAAGGAAGGAATTGGGGGACCCTGTAGTAACTCAATCGTTCGAGATTGGCCAACTCAATACTAAGAAAAACCAATTGGCTCATGAGTCATGACTGACTCAATTAATCAACACTAAAAGTTTGTTCTATAATGAAATACATACATACATATGTATACCTCCCATGGTTTGGTGTGGAGGAGATCATAGTTGTCCAAGAAGGAGTGTCCAAGAAGGAGATCATAGTTGTCCAAGAAGTAGGAGTGTCCATGGTTATTTCCGATTTACCAAAAAAAAAGGAGTGTCCATGGTTGTAATTGTTATTCTGATAACAATAACAACATAGGTTGTATGTTTCCCTTCCAACACTGTAACATTCGACGCATACAAAATGAAGGCCCACCAAGTAGGACCTACATCGATCACAGAACACAAACCTATTGCAGTTGACCATATAGAAAAATGTAATGCACTAAACATAAACAAGAAAGCCATTATTCTTTTTGTCGAGAAGTCCGAACAGGTTTGATGGCACGTAATTGTAGCCTTGTTCTCTAATGAAAGTAGAGTACTCGTAACTGCTCACTTTCCCGTCTCCGTTTTTGTCCATTAAGCCGTAGAAACTCTGAAACGATTCATGTTGGCTGTCGGACATGTGGGCGTAATATGCCTTTGCTGCCCCGCGCATCTCCTCCATCTCTCTCGCTACAAGTCAGACTATCTTTTTTTCTTTTTGGATGAAAGGGCAATACTGTGCATATCTTGTACTTATAGAAGGAAAAACTTGACTGCCCGTTTGGATGAGGTATTAGTTTTTTTTTTTTTTTTGAACTGCGATGAGGTATTAGTTTGAGAGGGATAAAATAGTAAAAGAGGATAAAATAGTAGGGGTGATTAAATAAGAAGTGGGGACCCACATTGATGTGACAGTTAAGAAGGGAAGATTAAATAGTACATGGCTTGGATGAGGAATAAAAAAAAGAGGGATAAGAAGGGTGGATGATATAAAATCATGCCAAAAGACAAATTTGCCCTTTCATATGCCCGTATCAGATTATTAGTTAAATCAATTATGTAATTTCAATCATAGTTAATTAGTTACACTTAACAAAAATTAAGCCATAATAAGTCATTCCAATAATTTTTTTATACATTAAAATCATTATATATTCAAAACAAGTTTTATTTAGGGCTTGAGTGAATTACCAAATTAAATATAGGATGGTAAAGTTTAATTTTTACACTAAAAACCCAATAAGTCGTCAGTTTCTTTTTCTTTCTTTCTTCTTCATCTTCTTTCTTCTTCTTCCTCCTCCTGAACCAACCCAAAATCAGATGATGGGTGGAATCCGACGAAATCAACGGCGATGGTCCGATAAAAAAGGGAAAACAACAGTGATGGTCCTGCAAAAATCTCTGGCCAAATATTTTTTTTTTCCTGATTGTTTGTATTTGTTATAAAATTGTTATAAATTTCTAGATCTGAAAATTTTTTTATCTCTATTTGTTGGTTGTTGTGGGGTATTCAAGTAATTCGGCCACCCTCATCCCCCATGATTAAATACAAGCACCCCCCCTCTGCTTGTATTTAGTCCACCCTCTCCCGGATTATTTAGCCACCGGCTATTTAGTCGGGGTGGAATTTTTGTTCCCAAACCATGGGCTAAACGTCCAATCACTCCCTCATCCGGCCGGATTCCTTCATCCCTCCTCTTAGTACTGCATCCAAACGACGCCCTACTGTCATGAATAGACCTACCTCCCTATAAATGTGGAATATGAATTTTGTGTGCAGTTTGACAAGCCAGGTAAACATCTTTTCATACATGCATCCGGCCTTTAAAAAACAACGGATACGTATATGACATGATATGCGTACGTATTTGAAAAGATGTAACCTTGCTTTGTCAAAACTATGGAATATGAATGTTCAAACAGTGTACCGGGCGGATCTCATCCGTTAGATGATTTTTCATGTTCATTTTCATGTTTTCTTTTCATGTATCAAACTCTTTCTCTTCTCACGAGCATGTAAAGAGCTGCCTTTTGGCTAAGAAGTTTTCGGCACGATCTTTTTTTTTTTTTAAAATTGGTCTAAAGGACAAGTTTGGGGCTTTAAAGGGTGTTTAGTCTAGCCTAACTTATTTTAATGCTTCCAATACATTGATGTGAAATTTTTGAGGGTTCAAGGACAATACTAGACAAAAATACCCTTAATCATAAAAAAAAAATTACAAAAGAAAGGTTGGTCCAGCCCGTAACTGTTCCATTTACCGTTGACTGACTAACCCTTTAAAGTGACAGGTCATGCCGTCACTTTTCATTTCCTGACCCGTCACTCTCCCTCTCTCTCTCTCTCTTTCTCGCGTGTGGGTCAGGCACTTTAATTAACTTTTTGTCTGTTTTCGAATTTGGGATTGGGTTCAATTTTGGGGTTCAATTTTAGGAAAGTTAGACTTTTTTGGGTAGGTTAGTGGATTTAGGCATTTTGGGTTAAGGCACTTAGTGTGCATTTTCCAATTATAGGGTTTTAGTTGTTTAGACACTTTCATAGTACCCTAGTGTTATAGGCACTTTCATAAGGTACCCTAGGGTTTAGGTTTAGGGTACAATTTCCAATTATAGGGTTTTAGTGATTTAGGCACTTTCATAGGGTACCCTAGAGTTTCAGGCACTTTCATAGAGTACCCTAGGGTTTAGGTTTAGGCATTTTCGTTAGGTTTGAGGATTTAGACACTTTCATATGGTTTGGGGGGTTTAGGCACTTTCATTGGCTAGCGGGTGCATTTTTAGAATGTGTAGGTGATTTGTCCTCTTGGAATTAAAGAATTACTTTGTGTCCTATTTCCATGATTAACTCCTATATCATGTCCTTGTCGAAAGAAAGACCGTTTTTTGTGCGTGTTTATTTTGACTGTTAGCATTTTTGGATCAATTTTCTACATTATATCATTCGTCTTGAGGCGAGGAATCAGAAACGTTGCAGTTTAATTTCTGGGTAATTTCTGAATACCATTCTTGATATGTACGTAGTAGTGCTCTAAACAATTTATAGGTCAAAACAACAGAATAATAAGACCACAGGATTAGAAAATTCTGCACTAGCCTTTTCCAGCCATAAGCGCGTGGGCTGGAAAAGACAAAATTGACCTCGGAGAGGACCGTATGTGGCCAAATTTTTTGTTGCCCAAACGATAAGTTAAGTAACTAGAAACAAATACATCACCGGGAGCAAATACATCACTGGGAGCAAGTTGAGCAAGAAAACAATTCCACTTTTTTTTTTTTTTTTGCCAAATGAGAGAATTTATATAGATCAAAGCTAGAGTACACGGGGAACAGTTTCAGACACAACCAACAAATAAACAATAGACAAATCCTAAACTGTAAAAAAGAAGACCACAAAACGAAAGTCAGGTAGCGTCCTGAGCAAGTTGGTCTTCAACCCCTGCATCTGGATGGGACAAGTAATCAGCAAGAGCTTGCCAAGCAAGCAAATGGGCTCTCACAACCTCCTGGCGTGGAACTTTGGAGATCCTACAAAAAGCAAAACGCTGGATCTCGGAAGTGAGGTTGTCGATCAAAAATTTGTCCCTGTAATGGCTGTCATATCTCCCTGCTAACTGCATGACAGCATTAAAACAGTCAGTACGGATACAAACATTATTGAAATTATTCCTTAAAGACCATGCAATTGCCTCCCGTATAGCTATGAGTTCTGTTTGGAGAGGGCCAAGACTATGAGCAGAAAGAGCAATTTGGGCAAGAAGATATCCATTCGGAAGGCTAGCGGTAAAGCCCACGCCGCACCAAGATTTATCATCCTTCCAAGCTCCATCCACATGTAAGATGCAAGATTTATGAGGATTGGTAATAGAAGGATCTTGCTTAAGGATAAAGGACGGGAACTTGCAGTTTAGTGAGTATGTGGACTGCGGGTTATGTTTATTCCAGGAGGAAGCCCTTTTGAACCATTGAGTGTTCTCCTTTACCATGGCTAAGACTGCATCCGAATCAAATTGAATATTCGAGAAAACTAGCTGGTTTCTATTTTTCCAAATGGACCAAAGGGTGGAAATGAAATGGATGAAAAGTTGATCGTTCTTGTGGAAGCAGATAATTTGATCCAACAGCCAGTCTTTGAAAGCTACAGTTGAAGAGAAGTTTAAAGTAGGGAGAGGTAGGGCGCTGTTATTCCAAACAATTCTTCTCTGATTACAAAAGCAAAATAGATGCCCAATCGTTTCCTCTTCCGCACCACAGAGCGGACACAAGGGGGAGATGTTTTGCATACGAGTGTGAAGATTACTACGAACAGCAAGAATTTCCCGAAGGCATTTCCATATAAAGACTTTAACTCTCTCAGGAAGGTCAAGATTCCACATCAAGCTCCATGCATTATGACCCTTATAGATCCAAGGGGAATGGTTATCTCGATGTTGATTGTAAAGCGATCTGTACCCTGATTTAGTGTTATACTTGCCGGAGGGCGTGTAGGGCCCAATAAGTTGATCAGCTTGGTCCGTGCTAGGGAGAGAGATCGCTAAAACCTTGGGGACTAGAAAGTGAGGTATAATATCATGAACCTTATTAATGTTCCATGTCAAGCCTCTAGAGGTAGGTTGAATTAGAACAGAAACAGTAATGTTATCCGGGCCGGCCAATGGAACCAAGTGGTAAAGAGGTGTATCCCAATTGGGAATCCATCTGTCATAAAGAAGGTTTATAGATTTCCCATTACCCACTCTCCACGAGACATGTTTTACAATAAGGTCCCGTCCATGAAGGATACTCTTCCAAGCCCAAGAAGAGTTAGAATGAGGCTTCACTTTAAGGAGGTCAACTTTAGAGCAATATCTAGGGAGGAGGATTTTGGAGATTAGAAGCGAGGGATTGTTGAGAAGCCTCCAGCACTGGTTTGCCAGCAGGGCTTGATTGAAGAGCTTGACATCCCGAATACCTAAACCTCCTTCATTTTTATAAGCCGCAATTTTCCTCCATGAGAGCCAATGGATAGGTTTCCTATCACCAACCTTCCACCAAAAGTTAGCCGAGATAGAATTCAGCTTATCGCAAATGGATGTAGGAATCTTGAAGGAGGAACACAGATAAAGGGGTAGCCCAGCTAAGGCTGACTTGATCAGAGTTAGTTTCCCAGCTTGAGAGAGGTTTGTCTTCCATCCTGCAAGAGCCTTCTGAGCTTTTTCCACTATAAAGGTAAAACAATGACGCTTATTGGCAGAAATTGAAATGGGAAGCCCAAGGTATGGAGCTGGCTCCGTGCTAATAGGAACATGGAAAAAGCTTTTGAATCTCCTGACAAAAACCGAGGGAGTGTTTGGGCTAAAAGTGATATGGGATTTCTCATGATTAATGCATTGTCCAGAGAATTTACTAAAGCTTTCCAAGGCCTGACTTAGGCGACCACAGCTATCAAGGGACGGTTCAAAGAAAATTAAGCAGTCATCAGCAAAGAAGAGGTGAGAGAGTGAGACCCCATTTCTGGACAGCTTGAGCCCTTTACACTTACCCTCATCATTCAAGCGATTAAGAACACATGAGAGGGTTTCCAAGTAGATAATGAACAAGTAAGGGGATAGAGGGTCGCCTTGTCGAAGGCCTCGTTGAGGGATGAATCTCTCTAATTGATACCCATTAACCAGTAGAGAGAAAGAGACAGTGGAAAAACACTGATGCAAGAGGTTAATCCATTTATCTGGGAAACCCATCTTATGAAGGGTAAGGGTTAAGAAGTGCCAATTTACCCTGTCAAAAGCCTTACTCATATCTAACTTGAGAGCTGCCATAAATTTGTTCCCATCCTTAGTATGTGCAATGAGATTAGAAAACTCACAGGCCAGCATAGAGCTATCAGCTATAAGCCGCCCCGGGACAAAAGCATTTTGAGAAAGAGAGATGTAGTGCGGGAGAATGTGTTTGACTCTATTAGCCAGAGTCTTAGAAATGATTTTATAGATAACATTGCGGAGGCTGATAGGTCTGAAGTCCCCGGGAGATTGGGGAGATGAAGTTTTGGGAATGAGAGCAATGTGGGTGTAATTAATTTCCTTAAGCAACCTCCCAGAGTTGAGAAAGGAGAGGGCGGCCGTAGTCACTGCTGGACCAACAATCTCCCAATAGGATTGGAAAAAACCTCCAGAAAACCCATCCGGTCCAGGAGCTTTGGAAGCCCCAATTTGAAAAGCTGCCTTATGAATTTCATGACCTGAAAAAGGCCTATTCAACCAGGCCAGATCTTCCAACGAGAGGCGTCTATCAAAAGAGTCCCATCCATCCCAGTCCTCAAAAATCAGAGAGGGGTTTGGGTCCGTATAGATGTCCCTGAAGTGATCCAAAAAGACGGCATGAATCTCATCCTCCTTATCAGTCCACATGCCATCCGGTTTATAGATCCCTTTAATGCATGACCCTTGCTTACGGATTTTGGAGGCCTTGTGGAAAAAGGAGGTGTTCTTATCCCCTAGAGCAAGAAAGCGGGTTTTAGCTCTTTGAGCCCAATAAATCTCTTCTTGAACAAGAAGGGATTCAAGTTGGTTTTGCACTACCGCTTCTTGAGCAAAGTCTTTGTAAGCGGGTAAAGCTTGTTGAATATTGTTCAGAAGTGCACTGGTAGAGGAGATTCTATGAGCAAGGTTACCAATTCCTTGCTTGGACCAATTAATAAGGTTACCTCGGGCTGAATGGAGTTTCTTAACAACCTTAAAAAGTGGAGAACCGGTGAAATCTTCTTGCCAAGAAGAATGAACGATTGAGCTACAATCCTCATAAGCCGTCCAGAATTGCTCAAATTTGAAACGTCGCTTTTTAAGGAAGCCAGCTTTGCTGGTGAAAACAATAATTGGCGAATGGTCCAAACCGTGGATGGGCATATTAGTGACTTGTGTATTTAGGTCCAACACCGACCATTCTCCATTGCAGAAGGATCTGTCAAGTCGCTCAAAGATGCAATCACTGCCCTTACGATTATTGGTCCAGGTGAACTGAGGGCCGGCAGAAGGAAGCTCAGTTAAATCCATGTCAAGCAGGAACTGTTGAAAACAGGTAGCCCCAGGGATGTACGAGCTTGATGGACCCAATTTATCTTCGGGTCCAAGAATTTGGTTGAAGTCACCAACACATAAAAGAGGCCCAGGATGCTGGGTCAATACATGTTGGATACTATTCCAGACTGCAGCGCGATGTTGGAGGTAGGGGGAACCATAAATAAGGGCGAGATACCAAGAGAGGTTGAATTCATCTTTAACAGGGAGGAAGATCAAGTTTGCTGAACTGTGTAAAATGTTGACCGAAAAAATAGGTTTCCAACCAACCCATAGACCTCCGCTATTTCCAATAGCATCGAAGCCCGTTGAGTGGGTGAAACCCTTATTTCGCAGGATATGGTTAACAGAAGTAATAGTATTTTTGGTTTCCATCAAGAAGAGGAAACTAGGCCGTCTATCTTGGATCAAGCGTCCAAGTGTATGAACCGATAGGGGGTGGCCAAGTCCCCTACAGTTCTAGCTTAAGAGAATCATTGCTGCTGCCGTGGCTGAACCACAGCAGCCACAGCAGCATTGGAGGAAAGACCTCCAGGTAAACGGGGAGAGTAACAGAAAGGAACAAAAGATTCATCAAGTTTGGGAGTAGTAACAAGTGTAGGTGGTGGTGAAAGACTAGGTGTATCTACTTGTGCTGGTGAGGGGGCATGCAAAGTAACGGGGAATGTAGCAAGTAAATTAAAAGAACTACAGGAAGTAAAAGCCAGATTTGTAGTGGAATGAGGTATTGGAATACCTGGCGAGTTACCCAAATTCGGGAACCCAGTCAGCAGAAAATATGGGTCCGGGTCAGGATAGAGCAATGAGGAAGGGCCAGCTTTGTCCTCTCGGTGCTTCTTTGTGCTACTAGAATTGTCACTATCCCCCGAGTCTTCCGAGCAAGTTTTACGCTTCCCAAAAATGATACGAAGTCCTGCATCTTTGCATGTTTTAACTTCTGACATCGGATTGCCTGAGATTTCCTTATTGATAGGGCCAGAGACATGTTCAGATTCCTTAGCGCCAGTCATAGCAATTGGTCCTTGTTCAGCAGAGACATCATTTGAGTTAGCAAGGATATTCAAAGTCTGGCCAGACCCGTCCGGTACTCCATCATTTACCCCAAAAACTGGTCCAAACCGATCGGGTTCACCTGCTGCAGAACTGTGCTCAGAACCCAGTCCAGTGTCACGCACATCACCATCCCCATGCAACCCAGAAGAGTCACCTGCAAAGAAAAATTTCCCGAGGCCGGGCTGCCCCATAAACGCTTGAGACGTGAAGATTCCAGTGGTGCTCCATCGCGTTTGTAAAGAAGGCTCACGTTTTCTGGGCTAGAGGTGAGACCCATCGAGTTAAGGGCTCTTTCAAAAGAAGCATCCAAACCGTAAGTCTTAGAGCTGCTCAGTTGAGTTGTCGGGCTAGAGGAGCCATTGCCATGATTACCCTCACCGGAGTCGGGTTCATTTTCCTCATGTGGAGTATCTGGTTCATTAAGGGAAATGGTTATCATCCCCCTCATCCATGGACGGTTCAGTAGGGTCATCCTCCGATGAGCTAAATTCCTGATTGCGCACAAAATATATCGTTCGAATTCCTTGGCTATTCTCCGTTTCAATGACACGACGCTGCTCATCCTGAGCCCAAAGTATTTCAAGCCGTGTAGTACGATTGTGATTAGAGTTTTTGTAGGCCTTTATCGCTCGAGTATACAGCGGTCGCCCTTCAGCTATCCAAAAAGCTCCATCTGGTACATAAGCAGCCTCATGAATGCGATTACGGATGGTGAGACCAGCCTGGTGAAAGGAATATGGGCATCTGTGGTTTAGGTGGCCAACACACCCACAATGGTAGCATACTTTGAAGACCCTCTCATAGCCGAATTGAATCCAAATAGGGTTCCCATTCTCTGCCCGTAGTAAAGCACCCGGTATAAGAGGTTTACGAATTGGGATCTGGACTCGAACACGCATGTATTCCATATTCTGTTGAAGGATAGTACCCCTATCAATGGAGATAACTGTACCCAGCAAAGAACCAAGTCTAGCTGCCATGGCTGGGGTCATGTATTCCAACGGAGCGCTGTGCATTTGGACCCACATATCAGCTGTACTGAAATCCAAATGATGCAGCGGGACGTCCGGAAGCCAGGGGCGGAGCAGGAGTAGAGCCCCATGAATGTTCCACGGCCCTGCATGAAGAAGATCATCCCTATCAACCAGAGTTGTTGGCTTGAGGATGTAGTAGGGCCCTGCACGTTTGAGTACTGTAACTGCTCCAAGTGCCATGAAATATGGGCTGAGACTCAATAAAAATATCTTTTTGAGTAATTTTCTATCCACGAATCGAGAATTTTAATGGATCACAAAAAAATTGGATGAACTATATGATCTATATATAGAGAAGCATGAAATCGTCTGACTTTTCAAACTCCACCGAGTTTCCAAACCTAAAGGGCACATAAAAGAGCAAATTGTCACAATTTGAAGATAGTGACAAGCACAAATTGTCACTGCACAGAGACCTGGTTGAAGTCTATAATTTTTGTTATCTTCTTCATCTTTTTTTTTTTCCCCCTACTTCTTCTTCCTCCTCCTTTCCATTATTTATTTTAACTTTTTGGTTGGTTTCTTGCCTTTCTGGCTGTTCAGGTCTTGGGTGGTTTTTTTCGCTGGTGTGCCACTATCGCTTTAATCTTTGTTTTCTTTTAAAAGAGTAATCTTTGGTTTCTTACCGGTGGTTTCTTTGTTTCTGCTGCTACAATTTGGACTGTTGGAGTGAACTCTTTGTTTATTTTTTTTGCTACAAGTTGGTGGACAAATGATTTATCATATTATGTATTATATGGGCTTTGCAATTATTTTGGAAATTATAGTTCTTTGTTATAGTCCAGACTCTGCTTTTTGGGCTTTGTCATTAATGGGATTTTTTAATCCCACTGGTGCTTGCAATTATATAGATAATGGCCCATATCATATATTTTTTATCCAATGTTGTGAATTATTTTTGTCCAATCAGGCCCAATTATTATTTTCAGTCTAAATCAATAAAATCTTTTTTTTTTTTGTGAAGAGGTAAAAATTTAGTATCTGTGAAGTCGCCAGTACAAACTGCCGCTGGCGAAAATCGTTGAAACCGGCTAAACAAAATGAAACCGAACTGGTCTAAAAAAAATTCAAACGGTTTTGTTTTTGTTTGGATTTTAGAAAACCGAAAAACTTCGGTTCAGGCCACAAAAATCTCAAAAACCGGATTAAACTGAATGAACTACACCCCTAGGTAGGTGCAGAAGCTGAGAGTGCCTAGGCCCGTGTGTGGGCCCGTGTGTCTTTTTATGAAATATTCTGTTACTCTCATATATTCTAGATTTCATTTAATTCTAATCAATTCATTTCAAAATTATAACAATTCCAATACAATGTTGAAATGAGATGTCCAAAAGCAAAAAATAGCCACCCTTTACGGTTTGAACCCATAATGTAAAAAATTCAAGAGTGGCTAAACAATGGCCTATAAGCATTATACTTTAGTAATTATTTACTACAATTTTTATGGTTGTCTTGTTTATTTCTCACTGTCAAAGTAAGCCTGAATCACCAAGTGGCCGACATGGAGAACTGTTGCCTAGCATAAATAGTCTCCCTAGTCCGATTATCACGAAACAAGTAAAATCGTTGTATGAATCCTACTTAATCTAGAAAACAAAACCCTTTGCAATGTACAAATACCAATACCCAGTGTACAAGCTAGCTTCATCAACGCCCGAGAGAGAGGGTTAGCCAGCCATTGGAGCGGGAACAATCAAGGCTTTGCTGGAACGCCATGAATCTCTTCTAGCTTGCTCTTGCTCACTTATATAGACCTTGTAAGTCATATAACCCATAACAGAATAACAGATAACCCTCAGAAAATGTCTAATGTCCATTGTTATACTCCGGGAACTTTACTGCAGCTCATGTTCATGGCATTAACTCTTCACAAGTGTCACGTAAGTCTTGTTTCATACCGGTATAGAGAACCGAAAAATTGTTTAAGTGTCACGCAAGCTAACATCTTTTCATACACGCATCCGGCCTTGAAGAAAAAGGGCACATACGTATATGAAAAGATGTGTGTACGTATATGAAAAAATGTAAGCCTGCTTTGTCAAAGCGGTGGAATATGAATTTTGTATGCAGTTTGACCAGGCAAGCTAACATCTTTTCATACACGCATCCGGCTTTCAAAAAACGACGCATACTTATATAAAAAGATGTAAACTTGCTTTGTCAAACTGCATATAAATTCATATTCCACATTTATACGAAGGTAGGTCTATTTATGACAGTGGAATTTCTCCTTCTATAAGTACAAGATATGCACGTACTGCCCTTTCATCCAAAAAAAGAAAACAAATACTCTACTTTCATTGTTAATGCAGGGTGTCTCTATATAGAAATTAGTCCGAAATGTGTGCAAGCTAACCGAAAACACCCTGCATTATAAATAAATACTACCACTCCCTGGAGTAAGGCTAGGTATATATGCACATTGGGTTGTTCCACAAAACTAGCTTAAACTCAAAACTAATTTATTGCGTTTTAAGTGACTGGTCATTCTTTCACAGTACGTCAAACCAATAAGTCAACTTAAGTCGGTTCCATTGGCTTCAATAAGACAGTTTCTGGAACACCTTAGACTAATTATATAAAAACCTGTGGTTCATTTGGCTGCTTCGGCCAAATTATGTTGGATATGAGTAGAAATATCCAACATAATTATAAAATTTATGAGAAAACAATCCCACCGTCCATTAATAGGAGAATGTTAGTTTTCATAGTTGTAAAACCTGTGGTTCATTTGGCTACTTTGGCCAGATTTTTTAAAAATGAAGTTAGAAATTTTTGTTTGGTTATGAATTGAATGGGGTCCACCCTCACCCATTGAATATTCAACACTCTGCAATTGAAGGCGCGTGGGAAGAGGGTAATCTTTGGTGTGGATTGGGAATTTCGGTCTGGTTCTATTAATCGCACAAATCTGTAAGGACCAAGTTTCAGAGTTCTTTGTTTTGGCAATTCCGTTTGACAAAACACAAATGTACATCGAGTTGTAATTTTATTTTTTAGAGTGTCTGTTTAGGTGTGGAAAGGAATCATCTCTTTATGTAATGGTTGAGAGTGCGATAGTATGTTTTTTAGTGGTGAGTTGGGTAGGTTATTTTACTAGTTCAGAAGTTGCTCAAGACTTGCTCGAGCAACATGTCCAGCAACTCTTCTGCCAAGAATAACTCCAGAACTTGCTCGAGCAACCTATCGAGTCAGTTGGGCGCGGGCAACTATCTATAAATACCGATGTGCTAGGGTTTTTTCATTATCTCTCATACTTACGGCAGCCGCACTTTTTGGGAAGAGAGAGAAAAAGGTTTCTTGATCTTTTGAGTGATTATAACCTTGGAGTGTCAACACAAACGAACAATCGTACAACTACATGTTCATCTTCAAGAAGTTCTCTACAATCTAGAAGTGATTTCTAGTGAATACTTTTGGTGGGACTCTGAAAGTATCCAAGGAAGGCTTGTGCGATTCAAGGCGTTGGCAATCAAGATCACTGGGTGTGGTGTACGTGTGACTCGGCAGGTGATACTTAGAACTTTGTGAGGATTTACATCGTTTGGATAGGTATATCTGTAACTGCACAATAAGTATAGTGATTTTGATTCCTTCCCGTGGTTTTTTTACCCATTTAGGGTTTTCCACGTATATCTCTATGTTGTGGGATTTGATTGCTTGCGTGAATTTCTGCTGGTAGTATTAACTAGTGATTCGCATTCATACTATTAGGGTTTTTACTGATTTTTAGGGAACCTTGATTTTTCAATTGGTATCAGAGCTAGCTGCTCCTTCTGTTAGATTTCTTTTCCTAGAGCAGATCCATCATGAGTATGAATATGAATCACGTGTCTAGAAATTTGCCTATACTTGATGCTGATAATTTTGATTACTGGAAATCAAGATTAAAGGCTATAATGAGATCTGCGGATGAAGAAATTTGGGATTCATGTATTGTGGGGTACACTCGGCCCATGAAAACTGTAGAGGACAAAGAGGTTAAAAAACCCCCAATCTGAGTTATCAGTCGCTGAAAAAGCATTACTTCAGGCTAACAACCGTGCACTTGATATTTTATTTTCTGCTATTGATATTAATGAGCACAGGAAAATAGCTAACTGTGAAATAGCGAAAGAGGCATGGAACATTCTGGTTACTTGTCACGAGGGGACAGACGTGGTTAAGCAGTCTAAGCTGCAAAGGCTTACTACGGAGTTTGAGACCATCAGAATGCAAGAGGATGAGACATTCAATCAATTTTACTCCAAGCTCATCGCCATCGTCAATAGTTGCAAGAACTTGGGTGAGCCAATTTCTTCCTTTCGTATTATTAAGAAAATTTTACGTTCCTTACCTCCTGGATTTAAAACTCAAGTAACTATGTTGGAAGGTAAGAGAAAATTAAAAGAAAAATCTATTCAAGAAATAGTTGGAATTCTTCGAACTTATGAGGCTGACCAATTGCAATCTGAACCTGTTCAGCCTAAAGTAAAACATTCTGAGACTTCTATTGCTTTTAAAAGTACTCAGAAAAATAAGAAAGGTTCAGATAGTGATAGTGATAGTGATAGTGATGTCGATTTTGAGGAGATGAAAGTTTTTTTCAAACAATTTAAAAATATTATGAAAAAGAAAAATGATAAAGAAAAAGGAGAGTTTTCTAAAAAAATTAAAAAGGAGGGAAAAGGACCACCTGAGGGACCACAGTATTTTGAGTGTCATGGTTTTGGTCATTATGCCCTAGAGTGTGCTAATAAAAAGAAAAAGAAGGGTTTTGTTGCTCAAACGTGGGATGATAGCGATTCTGATGAATCGAATGAAGAACAGGACGGCAACGAAAATAATGATAGAAAATTTTTGGCTTTCGGAGTTTCCTTAAATCCTCAGGGTCTTTCCCAATCGAGTGGTTCTGAGACAGATAATAGTGAGGCGGAAAGCTGTGATGACATGGATGAGATTAAAGAGGAGTACAACAAACTTCATGTTTTTAGTAAATAATTGGTGAAGGTGAATGATAAGCTTTCTGATAAGGTCAAGAGTTTAGAAGCTACTTTGAATGAACGCACTCAAGAGAGGGATGAAAGGAATAAAGAAATTGAGCTCTTTCTTGAGAAAAATAAGGCATTGACTAGTGCAAAGTCTAAGGAGAAATTAGAGGATGATACAAAGACGGGGACCCAAGTATTGGATCATATTCTTTATATCCAACGACATCCTAGCGATCGTTCAGGGCTTGGTTATCATGCGACATCTTCAACTCCGCCAATTGGGAAAGAAGGTACTAATCTTAAAGATAAGAAGAAGAATGCTAATGGCGTACAGAACAAGCTCAATTCTCTCACGCCAAAGAAGCAAACGACAACAATGGTAAACGGACATCCCAAATGCAAGGAGGTAAAAACTAAAGTTATTAATAATGCTAATTCTCAAGTGTTTACTCCTGTCGTTAAATTTGTACCTACTTGTCATTATTGTGGTATGACTGGCCATATTAGACTGCACTGTAGGAAGATGCATGAGTCATACACTTCACATCCACATGTAGCTCGTCCTTATGGTCATAATATTTTTGTGCCCACTTGTCATTATTGTGGAATTAGAGGCCATATTCGTCCTTATTGTTTTTCTCTCCATGGCTATCATAGGACTCCTCCCCGGTACGATAACATGAATAATCATAAAGAGTATTTTCAAAGGCCTAGACGAAGAACCCATTCGCATGCTAATTATACTACAAGAAATCCAACACCCATAACTACTAAAAAGACTAGTGTTAAAAAGGGCAAGCCTAGACAGATGTGGGTTCGTAAAAGTGATTTGGTATCTTGGGTTGACGATGATCTTGACTCTCTAGATGACTATAGTTCACTTGGAGAGTTTGGCCTTGCCTTTTAAGGCTAGGTTTGGTTCCATAAACTAGGTTTATTTGATCATGCATATGTTAATACCTAGATTTATGGAGTTTAATTTATAGTTTGTTTCATGGTTGTCTTATTTTTGTTTTCTTTGAGTTATTATATAAAAAAATATTCAAAATTTTTATGTCTATTTATTAGTTGTTTTGTGGATTCAGTGCGTAGTTGAATATCATCGGATTTTATGAACATGTTCATCCTTATTTTTATTGCACTTCTTTTTGGTATTCTCCCTGCAAGAACATTCGAATGCCAATAAACCATGAGTATCCGACAATCTGTACACTTATTCATGGCTATTATGGATGGTTGACAATTAGGGGTCTTGTTCTCATAAACTTGGTCTGTATCTTGAGATTTCTTTTTGAGATTGACCCGTGGTTAGAATTCCAAATGTGATGTTGAAATCCATCCACCACCATTTGTTTTTTGTCTCCATCTCCCCCTCCAGAATTGAGAGAATGAATGACTTGAGGAATGGGCTACCTATAGGATAAAAATCCTAGTAGTGTGAAAGCCGCTGATGATAGTGCAAAATATAATAGAAAAAATTATTTCCATCGGTGAGGTTATAAAAAAAAAAGAGTTTATGAAAAAGGTGGTATTAGTATTGGACCACTTGCTTAGTAACCGGTTGCATTCGGCTCTATCCAGTCCGAACAATCGCGTCAAACGGCGAGTGGGGTAAAAGAGAATACATTGTAAAAAAATAAAAATTAGAAGTTGAGGGGGAGCTCCGCAAGTACTTATCAACAAAAAATCATTGAGGACCTAGCTTGGTTTGACTTCTTGAGGGGGACTCATCTTGATACTCCTATTGTTCATGAGAATATGGGTCCTAAATTGAGCTAACCTGATATCTAGGCCATGGATGCACACACACACTTGCCTCACATGTCGTTGATCATGGTGTGTTGTATTTCTTCTGTCTTGCATGGTGTTCTATCATCAAGTTGTGTGTGGACGGCCCACCGAGATCGGTGCGGTTTCGCTTTTGCAAAAGATTGTGGTTGTTAGAGTCGCCACCCGGATTTGAGGTCCGAACCCGAGAAACCGATCAAAAATGACTCGTTTGCCCATTGAAAAAGATTTCACTGATCATGGCGGAACCAAAGATTTCTCGGATTCGGGGGTTTGGTTACGAGAGAGGAAGGATTTTACGGCACCCCTCTCGCCCGGTCCGTGAACCGGTCTCTACTCAACATTTTGTGGGATTTTGAAAATATTTGAAGATCAATTTTGAGCAAATAACGGGGAGTATGGGAATGGGAAAACACATAAACAAGTATTCAAATACGAACCAAGTGATGGTGGATGCTTTGTGCAATGTACAATGCGATGGTGGAATGATATAAACAAAGAAAATGACAATGAAAGAGAGAAATAGGACTTAGAACACCATCTTGAACAAATTATTTGACTTTCCAACACTATTTGCATGTTTTGGAGGGTTTTGATATAGAAATGAGAAGAACATAAAACTACAAAGTTGTAGCCCTTCAAATTATCTACGTTTTGATATATAATACGCCCAAAACGGAGTTCGGAGTAAAAAGTTATGGCTGAAACACTGTGACTGACTTTCTGTTGGGGTTTGAGTGCTCAAAGTGGATTGAGCGCTCAAGGGTAAGACCTTGAGCGCTCAAGCTCAAAATAAAATTCTTTTCTTGCTACTTTTCAGACCTTCTAGGCTCATTTCAAGTATGAGGAACTTGAATGAGCCCACTGGTCCCCCTCAGCAAGACCAAAACAGTGATTTTCACATGGTTTTAACTACCTTTTGGCTTGATCAAGGCTTGAACTTGGGGTTTTGATGGATGATTGAGTAGTGACTTAGAATATAGGCTTGATTTGAGGTATTTTGGACAGAGGAGTGTGAGTGTAGGGCTG
Organism: Vaccinium darrowii; assembly: GCA_020921065.1. Classification (NCBI taxonomy): domain Eukaryota; kingdom Viridiplantae; phylum Streptophyta; class Magnoliopsida; order Ericales; family Ericaceae; genus Vaccinium; species Vaccinium darrowii. The sequence continues at coordinate 1,095,128 of CM037153.1, forward strand.
ATTGGATAATTGATTGAGTGGATGGGGGTGTATTTGAGCTTAAAATGGTGATTTTGACTTGGATGAGGTGGGTTTTGGTTGAAGAGCTGGGTTTGGACGAAATGGATGGAATGTATGGGCTGTAAATGGCTTATTAGAGTGAGAGAGGGGCTGTTGAAGTTGGTATCTTAAAGACCCATGTGTATTTGGTCTTAAAGATGAGATTTTTGGGTGTTTTGGAGGTTGAAGATGATAGAAATGGATGAGAGGGAGGCTAAAACGTGATTGAAGGATGAGAGAGAGTGGGTTTGATCTGATGAAGGGTGTGTGGGAGAGAGATTCAGCCAAGGGGGTGAGTGAGGGAGTGGAGGAGGTTTATATAGAGAGAGAAATGGGAGGGAAATGGGTTTAATTTTTGAATTGGGTTTGGGGGGTGATTGAGGAGATGTTCAAGGGTCTAGGAAGTGTATTTAGGCAGTAGAAAACATAGGTAAACGCTCCTCTTGCAGTAGAATATCATGATTAGATGCTCTGCAGAAAACTGATCTGGATCAGAGTTGAGCGCTCAAGCCTACGGCTCTGAGCGCTCAAGGTGGCTTTTTAGGGCTTGAGCGCTCAAGGTTGGGACCTTGAGCGCTCAAGGCTGTTGCTAAAAAGGTAAAACTTTGCGAGGCCGCCCCGGGTGCTACCGAACTCCGATTTTGACGCGGTTTGAAGCGTTGGAAAGCTTGTCGAGTGTACTTTCTAACCCAAGTAGTTTGAACCCAAGATAATTTGTTCATCCAAGTATGTGACCATTTTACCCTCAGAAGGTCGGGAAAACAAGTCGTTTTAGCAACATTAGTGCATCTCTCTCATTTCAGAACGGATTGGGATGTATTATATATCAATAAAGAGGGTTTTGAATGTACTAGAAGTTGGTGTAGGCTTGGGTTTGTTTTGAAGAGGTTTTTGGGTGATTTTGCCAAGTTCCAAGCATTGTTCAAGCCTCGGGTAGCCACGATTGGTCCATTTCATCATTGGGAATGCTTGAGCGCATCCCAGGTTCAAAATCGGGGTGTCTACAGTTGCCCCTCTTGGACGGGACTCGATTGCCATTGATTTGGTATGAGTGACGTCCAAGACATAGACAACCCGACTCATTCCCTGCAATACATCTCAAGCCACAAAGGAAAACTTTAAAGATCAATCGGTTGTGCTCTACGAGCTGCCTACGTACCCCATTGCAGGGATCAAACCGGCGTAGTTCTTCGGGGCAAAGGAATAGATTGATGATTCTCTTGACAATGAACGATGAATGATGATGCACACAATAGATGATTGATGATTGATGGGTGATTGATTGAATGATTGATGAGTAATGATTGATTGAATGATTATTGGATGCGCGGGTTAGGCGGCTTTTGAATGTTTGGGGTGCGCGGGTTAGGCGGCTTTTGAATGTTTATTGGATGCGCGGGTTAGGCGGCTTTTGAATGTTTATTGGATGCGCGGGTTAGGCGGCTTTTGGATGTTTATTGGATGCGCGGGTTAGGCGACTTTTGAATGATTGGGGTGCGCGGGTTAGGCGGCTTTGATTAGGGTGCGCCAACTAGGCGGCTACAACAGGTGAGAAATCTATCTCCAAGCAAAAGCAAGAATTCTATCCCCTGGCCAACATGGTGAAGGAACTTTAATCAACAGTAACAGCTTGGTCCCTCAGGAGGATTGATTTAAAATGTTTGGTCCTTCAGGATGATTAATTTAAAATGTTTGGTCCCTCAGGACGATTGATTTAAAAGTTGTCCCTCAGGACAAATGATTTAAAAGTTTGGTCCCTCAGGACGATTGATTTTAAAGTTTGGTCCCTCAGGACGATTGACTTAAAGGTTGTCCCTCGGAACAAATGATTTTAAAAAAGTTTTGGTCCCTCAAGACAAATGATTTTAAAGTTTGGTCCCTCAGGACGATTGACTTAAAAGTTGTCCCTCGGGACAAATGATTTAAAAGTTTGGTCCCTCAGGACGATTGATTTTAAAAAAGTTTGGTCCCTCAGGACAAATGATTTAAAAGTTTGGTCCCTCAGGACGATTGATTTTAAAAAAGTTTGGTCCCTCAGGACGATTGATTTTAAAAAAGTTTGGTCCCTTAGGACAAATGATTTAAAAGTTTGGTCCCTCAGGACGATTGATTTAAAAAAAGTTTTTCAGGGTGTTTGTAAACAAACGAAATTATGCGAATCGACGAGCCTTCCTGGGTCGTGAAACGCCAAACAATCAAATCATGCGAATCAACAAGCCTTCCCGGGTCGTGAAATGCCAAACAAATGAATTATGCAAATCAACGAGCCTTCCCGGGTCGTGAAACGCCAAACAAACGAATTATGCAAATCAACGAGCCTTCCCGGGTCGTGAAATGCCAAACAATCATGCGAATCAACGAGCTTTCCCGGGTCATGAAACGCCAAACAAATGAATTATGATTTTACGTGAATCGACAAGCCTTCGCGAGTCGAAACACTAAAAGCAAATGATTGTGATTGTGATTGTGATTGTGATTGGATTCATTCATATACACCAGCTAGGTGGCTAAAGCGATTAAGCGTAGCTACCCTCTGAACAACGGGGAGGCTAAATCTAATGGGGCTATCCTTTGAGCAACAAGATAGCCAATGGTAAGATGATTGTCTACTGAGCAACGAGACAATCGAGGAAATGTGATTGCTTACTGAGCAAAGAGGCAATCAATACGCTACTGATCCTAACACATTTATGTGATGGACTTAGCGATACAATGGTTCATCAACAACAAATACTCAGATCAACTGATTAAAAGCATTAACTGAGTGATTGATGCACCAGCTAGGTGGCTTAAATGATTGGGGTGTGTCAGCTAGGGGACTAAAATGATTGAATGCGCCATCTTGAATGACACTATTGAAAATGTGACCATTTCTGGTCTTGAAGTTAATTTTGAGATTCATTTTGAAGATGACCATATCTGGTCTTGAATTTAATTTTGAAGATGACCATTTCTGGTCTTGAAATTAATTGAAAAAGTTGTCCCTCAAGACGATTGATTTAAAAGTTGTCCCCCTGGACCATTGATTTAAAAGTTGTCCCTCAGGACGATTGATTAAAAAGTTGTCCCTCAGGACGATTGATTTAAAAGTTGTCCCTCAGGACGATTGATTTAAAAGTTTGTCCCTCAGGACGATTGATTTTAAAAGTTTGTCCCTCAGGACGATTGATTAAAATGTTTGGTCCCTCAGGACGAATGATTGAAAAAAACTGTCCCGCAGGACTACTATATGTGACTCGTGCATCGACACTTGATGACAACAACAACAACAACATTCCTTCTTTAAAAAGTAGGAGGCGTAATAAGGGTTCCTCTTTTGCTTTACTGTCTTTCCTTTTGGCCAGGGTTTGAGTTTGCGCTTGGCATGACTTGGGTTTTGGATTGGTCTGAGGCTTTTAGGCTCCTATGTTCCTGTCCTGGATTTGGGTGTATGCTTCCCCCAGAAATGGCATCAGGCTGGCATGCCCCAATTTCGGGTTGACGTGCCTTCACAGATGATGAACCTCAATTCTGATTTTCTTTCTCGCCTCTGCTGATGGTTTTGGCGACCAATTGACCATGTTCCCAAACACGAGTTCTTTGATGCATTGAAATTGTTTCCACGAGTCAAGGATAGACAAGACTAAGGCTAAGGAATTTGATCGCCCTTTTGACAAGAGGGTGGACATTGATAAGACTGATAGGGCCAAGGAACTTGATTGGCCCTTTGGACAAGAAGGGCGGACTTTGACGGACAAGGCTTGAGGAATTTAATTGACCATGTTGACCTGACAGATAGGAGCAAGAACGTGTTGACTCGAAAGACATGGAAGACTACGTTGACTCAAAGTTCTGAAAGATGCCAAACATGTTTTACTATTAACTTCGAAATTGTCTTGATAAAATTGAATTTTTATTTTGTGATTGTCTTACTCCATCAAGTGATGTTCATTCAAATCTTCTTATCAAAACACAAGATTTCCTGCCTGATGATGCCTCATTGATTTTTCTTCAAAATGCCCCAGTTTAAAGAGTTGTTGATGAAGACCTGTTGATATGCCCCGGTTTGGATTTTTGCTTTGAATGATGCCAGCGTTTGCACAATGCTTTGACTTTTGATTTTCGAGGGAGATTAGACTGTTCCCTTTTGACTTGAATTCCCACTATCGAGTTGCACTTTCCAATCTGAAAGGACTTTTATCTAGGTTATGACAGGGCCGCGGTTATGGGCTTAACAAAGGAAGGATTATAGGCTCAAAACATCTCATTTTTCCTCGGGGTTATTTGAGCTGATAGCTATCTTGGACTCCATTCATGCCCTTTTTGCTTTTTTTGATGGGAGCTTTCTTCTTTTCCTCTTCTTTTCCTTTGTGCCTGTTTTTGATTGGCACTTTCTTTCCATTTCACTTTTCTGTTCCATTTCTTCGGTGCTCCTCATCTTGTTGTGTCTCTTGCATTTGGCATTTTCATGTGCCAACGAGTTTGAGACTTTTATTCTTGTGATGGCTTGAATTCTCATGCACCTACATCTTGGGCACGTTTTATTCTTTCCTTTCACCCCAGCATGGGGGATAGCTGCCTAGCTGGGTTCTTTTTCAAAGAAATCGATTCAGGCTCAAAGGGGCTTGCAATGGATATTTATGTGGGGAATAAAACAAAGAATGCCCTTCTTCATTTTGAATCGTGCAACTTGATGGAGAGAACTCATGCTTGCTCTAACATTTGCCTAGATCTCATTTTGAAGTTTGATCTAGCGAGCTTTTGCCTTAACTTTTGCCTAGGCCGCCCTTGCGGGTTTTTGACCTAGCAGGCTTTTCCTGTGTCAAAGCATTGTTTCTTGATGGCGCTTGGGAATGGCCTACTGGAAATCCTCCTTGTGCGGGGCAAGGGTTCAATCAAAATTCATCTCATGTTTTGAAGTGATTATCATGTTTCTCAAATGATGGAGTAAAACAATTCCAAGTTTAGGGAAAACCCAAGTTTATGATGACAATTTCAACATAACAGCGTGACATTGATTTTTGATAGTTGCGACCGAACCGCAAAGGGTTGCCTACGTATCCCTTTGCAAGGAATCAGGTCGTGCGTAGTTCAGGACTACAAAGTTGACTCTATTTTTGGTCTTTTTTATTTTTCTTGACAATAACAACAAGACACTACAGACTCAAGGATGAAAACACATAGATGGGGAAAACATAAACAGACTCGAAATACAAACTGACTCAATCAGAAGCAAAAACTTGACTTGACACTTGAAGACTTCCAAGACTCGTGGAAGATTGAATTATTGCATGGCCATTGTTGGTTCATTGATTTGGCGAGGTATTCAATTTCGCCAGTGGATCAGAGATGGATCCGTTGTCAATGAGATCTTGTATCTTATGGCGGAGGCGATGACACTCATCGGTAGCATGACCAGGCATTTGATGAAAGGCACAGAAGGCATTTGGGTTGTGATAGTCTGGGAGCTTTTGAGGTAAAGGAGTTGGTTGAAGTGGTTTGAGAAGACCGGCTTCGTAGAGCTCCTTATACACCAAGGATAGGGGTGTGGAGAACTGTGAGAGGGTTCTTTGTGGTTTTTGAAAGCGGTGAGTTTGGACTGTGATTCTGTTGATGGGTGCTGATTGGTTGGAGTTGTGTTTTGTGGAGCTGGATGAGGTGTTTGCATATAGGGCGTTGTCATCCCTAGAGTTGATGTTCTTGGTTTTTGGAGTGGGGTCATCTTTTCCTAGAATGCCATCCCGCATTGCTTCCTCAATTGACAGGCCTGTCTCAAAGTAGGTCTCAAAGTTATGTGCCTGGGCCATCACCATGTACTAGGCCAAGTCAAGTTGCAAATTCTTTGTTATGATCCTCATTTGATCCTTGTCACTAGGACGATCGGTCATTTGCGCAGCCTTTGCTCTCCACCTTTTTACAAACTCTGCAAAAGACTCCTTCTCTTTCATCTTGATACTTTCAAGCTCACGAGTAGTGACCTTGAGCTGCACATTGTACTCATACTGCTTTATGAAAGCAGCCACCATTTCTTCCCAAGTTTGCCGCCTTGAGATGTCAAGAGACAAAAGCCATTGAAGTGCAGGCCCTGTGAGAGTTTCATGGAACATTTGGGCCATAGTGGGCTCATCAACATCTTGCAATGAAAGGGAGCTCACATATGCCTGAATGTGTCCCCTTGGATCTCCAATCCCATCGAACTTCTCAAAGTCCACATGTTTGAATTTCTTAGGGAGTTTGGCACCTAAGAAAATGCAGAGTCTGTCCATGTCGAACCCGGTGATGGCCCGCTTTTCACTCTTGGTCACAGATTCTTTGAGTCTAGCAATTTTGGCTAACATCTCAGCCAATTGAGGATTTTCGGGGGGAGGAGGCTGTTCCAGATGCTCATCATTAGGAATCTCATGATTTCGAGCCCCACCGTCGCGTATTTGCTGCTGAGGCGGAGGCAACCGGCTTTGGATATTTACCATGATCGCCATGAGTTGGGTGATTCGGGTGTCATTCCGGGCCCTCTCATCTTGCATTTCCTTCCTCAGTTGCTCTATCTCATTCGGGGGATCTTGTTCCTGATCTGCCGACATACTTGTTTTAGACACTGGTGATAAGGGTCGAGATAATCTTTGTCGAGTAAGGTCTTCTTCTTTGCAGGCTCAATGGTTCAGGACTGACAGTAAAGCAAAAAGTCAAACTCAGATTGTGCCCCTGGTTTTATTGAAGAAAATGTCGTGCATGTGTCATTATCATGTCGTCCTAAGATCTAGATTACCGGTCTCAGTCTCACTTAAGACATTGCACGGATGTGCGAATCAACAACCACGGGTAAGTCGTGACAGGCAGGTTAAATTCCAATCGTCGTGGAATCAGAGCCAATTTCCTTATAGACCATCCGAGACAGAGCAATAAGGTTGTTGAAATCCGGATACAGATGCACTTAAGGCTAGCCTGAGACACGGGGAGCCGTTTGAGCACGGCGAACACTGGAGGTATCTCAAACTCCATGGATTTAAAGTCTCCTAGACTACATGTACAACCTAGGGTTAGTCTACCGAACTCGAATCTCACTTAAGACCATTGCACAGAAGATTTTCCAACACCCCGGGTAAACCATTACTCGGTAGGTACGGCGTTTCAACCTAAAGCCTAAATGTTGACACCGTAGCACTTTTCTTGGTCATCCGAGATGAAGCAATGTGGATGTTGCAATCCAGATACAAATGATCTCAAGGCTAGTTCGAATCACGGGCGGCCGTTCGGGCACGGCCAACACCGAAGGTATCTCAAACTCCATGGATTTTAAGTCTCCTAGACTGAATTCGACAGCTTTGGAAGATTGCCCCAATCCTCGAGTTTTCTTTTAAGTAACACGTCCTTGATATTGGATGGTCAGATTTGGGAAATCATGATTCACACGAATTCCGGCAATGATCTAAATCAGATGCCTAAGAGCGATTGACCCTCCTCGGGCCAAGGTCCCTTAAACCCGTTTAGATCAGTGTTAGGAATTTGATGATCCAGATTTTCCCACGTCCGGTCGTCCTAAAGGCTAACTCGTAAGAACAACGCGCATATGGGTTGCACGACTCATCATCGGGCCAAGGCAACCTCCTACTAACCATAGATGCATTAAAACTAAATGGGATATCAACACGGAATATCTATACAAACGACGCTCGCGACGAGTATATACAATACAAAAGCATGAGTGCAACATGGCATGGCGAGGAAAGCGGTAACACATAACACGTATTTAAAGTCTCCTAGACTGTATTCGACAGCTTTGGAAGATTGCCCCAATCCTCAAGTTTTCTTTTAAACGATAAGTCCTTGATATCAGATGGTCGGATTTGGGAAATTCTGGTCCACACATATTCCGACAACGATCTAAGATCGGATGCCTAAGGGCGATTGACCCTCCTTGGGCCAAGGTCCCTTAAACCTGTTTAGATCAGTGTTAGGAATTTGATGATCCAAATTTTCCCACGTCCGGTCGTCCTAAAGGCTAACTCGTAAGAACAACGCGCATATGGGATGCACGACTCATCATCGGGCCGAGGCAACCTTCTACTAACTGCCGGGAACCTAACTTATACTATATCAACAACGTAACAAGAATATGTACGGATGCGAATGTATGTATGTATGCAGTATGGCATGCTTGAAAAGACAGTAACACATAGCACGTAACAAGATGGAGCATGTAAACTTAACGTACAGGTTGGTTGCTAAACGTGGGGTTCTATGGCTAATTACATGCAAAAGGCTGGTCTTGGTCACCAAGGGTACCCCGGACTCAAAATCAAAACCGCTTCCTACAGTTAAAAACGATAGTGACGATGTGATTTATCACGGTCGAGGGCTGCTGGGCATTTCGGGATTCCCTGTCACCGGCAAGCCGGGCAGGATTGCCAAAACACGCCAGCGGGGCTAAGAAATATGCAAGTGTAATGCAAGAAGTAGATTTCAAACATTTTCAAAATCCCACAAAATATTTTTCGAATTAAACCCACTTTGATTAACACATATTTCAATAAAATTACACAAGTGTAATAAAAAATTACACAAGTGTAATTAAATAAAATATATATTAACCAATCGTCCCCAGCAGAGTCGCCAGCTTGTGGACGGCCCACCGAGATCGGTGCGGTTTCGCGTTTGAAAAAGATTGTGGTTGTTAGAGTCGCCACCCGGATTTGAGGTCCAAACCCGAGAAACCGATAAAAAATGACTCGTTTGCCCATTGAAAAAGATTTCACTGATCATGGCGGAACCAAAGATTTCTCGGATTCGGGGGTTTGGTTACGAGAGAGGAAGGGTTTTACACCACCCCTCTCGCCCGGTCCGTGAACTGGTCTCTACTCAACATTTTGTGGGATTTTGGAAATATTTGAAGATCAGTTTTGAGCAAATAACGGGGAGTATGAGAATGGGAAAACACATAAACAAGTATTCAAATACGAACCAAGTGATGGTGGATGCTTTGTGCAATGTACACTGCGATGGTGAAATGATATAAACAAAGAAAATGACAATGAAAGAGAGAAATAGGACTTAGAACACCATCTTGAGCAAAATTATTTGACTTTCCAACACTATTTGCATGTTTTGGAGGGTTTTGATATAGAAATGAGAAGAACATAAAACTACAAAGTTGTAGCCCTTCATATTATCTACGTTTTGATATATAATACTCCCAAAACGGAGTTCGGAGTAAAAAGTTATGGCTGAAACACTGTGACTGACTTTCTGTTGGGGTTTGAGCGCTCAAGGGTAAGACCTTGAGCGCTCAAGCTCAAAATAAAATTCTTTTCTTGATACTTTTCAGACCTTGTAGGCTCATTTCAAGTATGAGGAACTTGAATGAGCCCACTGGTCCCCCTCAGCAAGACCAAAACAGTGATTTTCACATGGTTTTAACTACCTTTTGGCTTGATCAAGGCTTGAACTTGGGGTTTTGATGGATGATTGAGTAGTGGCTTAGAATATAGGCTTGATTTGAGGTATTTTGGACAGAGGAGTGTGAGTGTAGGGCTGATTGGATGATTGATTGAGTGGATGGGGGTGTATTTGAGCTTAAAATGGTGATTTTGACTTGGATGAGGTGGGTTTTGGTTGAAGAGCTGGGTTTGGACGAAATGGATGGAATGTATGGGCTGTAAATGGCTTATTAGAGTGAGAGAGGGGCTGTTGAAGTTGGTATCTTAAAGACCCATGTGTATTTGGTCTTAAAGATGAGATTTTTGGGTGTTTTGGAGGTTGAAGATGATAGAAATGGATGAGAGGGAGGCTAAAACATGATTGAAGGATGAGAGAGAGTGGGTTTGATCTGATGAAGGGTGTGTGGGAGAGAGATTCAGCCAAGGGGGTGAGTGAGGGAATGGAGGAGGTTTTTATAGAGAGAGAAATGGGAGGGAAATGGGTTTAATTTTTGAATTGGGTTTGGGGGGTGATTGAGGAGATGTTCAAGGGTCTAGGAAGTGTATTTAGGCAGTAGAAAACATAGGTAGACGCTCCTCTTGCAGTAGAATATCATGATTAGATGCTCTGTAGAAAACTGATCTGGATCAGAGTTGAGCGCTCAAAGCCATAGGCTTGAGCGCTCAAGGTGGCTTTTTAGGGCTTGAGCGCTCAAGGTTGGGACCTTGAGCGCTCAAGGCTGTTACTCAAAAGGTAAAACTTTGCGGGGCCGCCCCAGGTGCTACCGAACTCCGATTTTGACGCGGTTTGAAGCGTTGGAAAGCTTGTCGAGTGTACTTTCTAACCCATGTGGTTTGAACCCAAGATAATTTGTTCATCCAAGTATGTGACCATTTTACCCTCAGAAGGTCGGGAAAACAAGTCGTTTTAGTAACATTCGTGCATCTCTCTCATTTCAAAACGGATTGGGATGTATTATATATCAATAAAGAGGGTTTTGAATGTACTAGAAGATGGTGTAGGCTTGGGTTTGTTTTGAAGAGGTTTTTGGGTGATTTTGCCAAGTTCCAAGCATTGTTCAAGCCTCGGGTAGCCACGATTGGTCAATTTCATCATTGGGAATGCTTGAGCGCATCCCGGGTTCAAAATCGGGGTGTCTACATTGTGTCATAAAGTTTGGATGTCTTGTTCATCTCATCTCATGATATAATACTTGCGCTAAAACATTCTCATGCTCATATCTTCAAAAATTTTATAATCTTTAGCATTGAGTATAATTTTGTTTTATTGAGCTTTGCGTGCTTTTAGTACTTTGTCTGCTATTGAGTTTAGGCATCATGCTCTTTGTGCTAGTGTTCATTTCTCTCTTAAATATTTATCTTGGTTGCTTCTCTTGGTCTTTAATCGTTCACGATTCTCCTTTCTTCACATTTATTGCTTTATTGTTTATCCTATTCGCCCTTTGTCATTCCATGTCAAAAAGGGGGAGAATGATGAAAGGGGGAGTAGGCTGCCTATTGTTCTAACATATTTGGATGTTGAGTTTTGCTTGCAGGCTCTCTACAACTCGTTCATATAGGATAGATTGCCTTTGTAGTGTGTTTTGTCATGGAAGTGCCAAAAGGGGAGATTGTAAGGACCAAGTTTCAGAGTTCTTTGTTTTGGCAATTCCGTTTGACAAAACACACATGTACATCGAGTTGTAATTTTATTTTTTAGAGTGTCTGTTTAGGTGTGGAAAGGAATCATCTCTTTATGTAATGGTTGCGAGTGCGATAGTATGTTTTTTAGTGGTGAGTTGGGTAGGTTATTTTACTAGTTCAGAAGTTGCTCAAGACTTGCTCGAGCAACATGTCCAGCAACTCTTCTGCCAAGAATAACTCCAGAACTTGCTCGAGCAACCTATCGAGCAAGTTGGGCGCGGGCAACTATCTATAAATACCGATGTGCTAGGGTTTTTTCATTATCTCTCATACTTACGGCAGCCGCACTTTTTGGGAAGAGAGAGAAAAAGGTTTCTTGATCTTTTGAGTGATTATAACCTTGGAGTGTCAACACAAACGAACAATCATACAACTACATGTTCATCTCTAAGAAGTTCTCTACAATCTAGAAGTGATTTCTAGTGAATACTTTTGGTGGGACTCCGAAAGTATCCAAGGAAGGCTTGTGCGATTCAAGGTGTTGGCGATCAAGATCACTGGGTGTGGTGTACGTGTGACTCGGCAGGTGATACTTAGAACTTTGTGAGGATTTACATTGTTTGGATAGGTATATCTGTAACTGCACAATAAGTACAGTGATTTTGATTCCTTCCCGTGGTTTTTTTACCCATTTAGGGTTTTCCACGTATATCTCTATGTTGTGGGATTTGATTGCTTGCGTGAATTTCTGCTGGTAGTATTAACTAGTGATTCGCATTCATACTATTAGGGTTTTTACTGATTTTTAGGGAACCCTGATTTTTCAAAATCGCCATGTTAGCCTATAGCAAACAGCCTTATTCAAACAAAACTTTTAGCAATTCATGAAGCTATTAAATTGTAAAACTCCGACCCAAAATTCATTCACAACTCGATAACTAAAATGTAAAGACAAGGTTTGGACCGGTATGTTAAAATTTACACTAAAAGGTATTTCAAATTTTGTTTTCGCAAACCAAAAATTCTATGGCTTCCAATTACTAAAATACCGAGATTTCTCTCAAATTCTAGAGTAAAAACGTGGCTATCAATGCCAATGAATCAGCCTAGCTATGGCTATAAGCTGCCACCTCGTACTTATAGCTTTGCCATGTAATGTGTATACTGTATAGTCTTGCTAACGCCATTCCTAGTACAACGACTCCTCAAGCTTCACATATATGGTTCGCCCCCGTTATGCAAAAACCGTAGCTCCGTCCCGGTCCATGTGGTGGACATCCTTGCCAAGATCAGACCCACTCTGCTCTTACTCTGTTATATAGTTCAACTTTCTCTCTCCTACTTTACACATGGGTCCATATCTACTAACGTTAGTATGGCGTATAATTTTTGTTGCATACACCCCTCTATGACTTGTGCGTAAGATTTCCTTTCCGCCATATGTACCCCGCGTCTGTGGATGAGACTTTAAATAGGTCCTGTTTTGCGAGACTTAATTTCCCCACAATAACCCCCTCCTTGCTGTGAGTTGCCAACAGAATTGAGACCAGCCTTGACATAACTGTGGTAAGAGGATCTGTTAACCCAAATATTATCTGAGAAATACATTATTGATTTTGATGATAACAAACGTATTTTTATTAAAGGAGAAATATAATTGTGATATTTGATACTCACTTGAATAATTTTGTATTTTGTACGATTTGGTTGAGGTACACATATAGAAGAGATTCTACACCAAATCACTACTCCAATAGTCAAGATTTAATTTAAAAGGGAGAAGATTAAGGACAAATCTTATTCCTATATTTACTTTGGAAAGCTCTTCTCTCAATTTGAAAATTGGTCAGGAAGCTTTACAAGAGAAGTCGGCAAATCGAGAAATCAAGTCATTCACTGCCTTATGAATTCAAATGGCTAGTGCAACAAAAGAATGGAATATTGCTATTGTTCCAATCACGGCATTTTGAGAATTATGGGATTCAGTCCTAACGGCTAGTACAGGAAATTAAGGAATTGATTGTTCCTCTCAAGTTTGAATGCAATTGAAGAATCATGGTATGCCTACCAAAAATCAAGGTTCAAACGGCTAAATGGATTATTGATGTTTCACATTGACAAATTCCATATTTGAAGTGAGGCTCCCAACGGTCATTTGTCCGTGCATATAAAAAAGGCAAATTGATGGTGAGAAAGAGTGAGCTCCAACGAGAAAAAATTATGCATGCCATTCTTATCTTTCAACTTGAAGCTTTATTTTGCATATTCTACACTAGTTTGAGTGTACTATATTTGAGATTTCATTGTAAAAGGGATCGTACACCCTTATGACAATTTATCTTTTGTGAGTGATTTTTGTGTAAGGAAAAATTACTTGGTTAGGTGTTACTAGCACTGGAGTCAAAACTAGTTGTGTTAGATGTGACTAACACTGGAGTAAAAAATAGTTGGAGCAATTGGGGACATTGCTCGTTGTAAAGGTTTCTCTAGCACCCGCAAAGCTAGAAAGTGTAACTATTGGAGATAGTGCAGCAAATCCCACCATATAACGGCTAACAACTGATATATGATGGCGGAGGACCCACATGATTATAAACAAGTACCAAGCAACACAAATCTCTCAGTCATTTCATCGAACAGAAAACGAGCATCAATAGAAACCCATTCTCTATATAACGGCTGAAGATGATGAAACCGATAGGATTTCAGGATCGTGGCGAAGGTTTTTGGGATGTTGAAGGAAGAGATTGAAGAGAGGGGGGGATCGAGATAGGAAGAAAGGAGGGTGAGAGGTTTAGAAAAGGGTAGATGGATTATAGATCTAGGGTTTAGGTTATGAAGACAGATTAGGGAGAAGAAGATGGGATGAACGATGGAGGCAGGTGATGGGGAGGAGGTGGGGAAGATTAAGAAGGGCAAGAGAATGGAGATTGCTCAACGTCAAATGCCAAAAACACCTGAGATCGCTTCCACCCAAACAATACGTTACTAAATAAAAGCTTGAAGACTAAGTTACCGTTCACAATAAGTTACCATTCAGATAAGATAAGATGCACATGCATTTTGTCACAAGTATTTTTGTTCTTTTTGGTAAACAGACGATTTATAGAAAACTTTAAGTGTTGGGGTACATAACCCTTACATTATTATCACCTATTTGTTGTGAAATAAAATACGGAGGCTGAATTAAAATTACATAATTGAAATTCAACAAGACTTCTTTGCTTGCATATCAGCACAGTGGTTTGTTTTTCGCCGGATTTGACGGAGCACACGAACATCACATAGTTCCAAGAGTCTCCTCCAATCAAAGATCATAGCACTAATAGGATGGTTGTTGGGGTGCAGACAACCTTCAGCAGCAGTCCAGAATGTGTCTAGAGGGCTGTGTAGCGCTACCATGGTTTTGGTGTAGCGCTACCTATAGACTAACTTTTGGACATAGTGTTTTGTAGCACTACAGGTGTTTCCCTGTAGCGCTACCGAGAGCCTTATATGCCTCTTTTAGGGTTTTGGCCGGCTGCGTGTGAGTTAGGTGGTGTATCAGATTTTCAGAGCGTGAAAATTTTGTCAGAGGCAAGAGAAAACCAATCTCAGAGAGATTGTGAGAAGACTTGTACTCTTTGATTCGATTTCATAGTGGACTGGTGTGGCTCCCGTGGTTTTTCCTCACGTTGAGGTTTTCCACCTATATTTTGTGTCTCGTTTTTCTTTCCGGTTTTCATTACGCACTTATTTGCTTGTCTTTTCTGTGATTCATTGTTCCCAAGATCCGTAGGGGCGTTGTAGGATTGAACAGGTAGGGTTGCGAAAATCCTAAGAACTGGTATCAAAGCCGCGGTTGAGGTAGGGTTTGTTCGATAGGTTAGGGTTTAATCTTGTTCGGGCAGGCTAGGGTTTCAGTGGGAGCTATGGGTTCAGAAGAAGGGAAATCGAAGATTGATAAGTTTGATGGGTCAGACTTCGCGTTTTGGAAAACGAAGATAGAGGACTATCTGTATCAGAAGGATCTTTACCGGCCGTTGGAGGGTAAAGAAAAGGGGAAGAAAGCTGAAGAGAGCGACGATGATTGGAAAGTTCTTGACAGAAAGGCGTTAGGGGTTATTCGCCTGTCTCTTTCCAAGTCAGTCACACACAACATATTGAAGGAGAAAACGACGGAGGAACTTATGGAAGCGCTGAAAAAGATTTACGAGCAACCGTCTGCTGCGAATAAGGTACATCTTATGAAAAAACTTTTCAACCTATCTATGGCAGAAGGGGTTTCCTTTATGTCACATCTCAGTGAGTTCAATATGATTGTTTATCAACTTACGTCTGTCAATATCAAGTTTGAGGATGAGGTTCAAGCTTTGTTAATTCTGTCTCTGTTGCTAGAGAGCTGGCAGAGTACTGTTACTGCAGTTAGTAATTCGGCAGGGAAAGAGAAGTTGAAACTGAGTGAGGTTGTTAGTTTGATTCTGACTGAGGAGGTCAGAAGGAATTCGATTGACAGTTCAGGTTCAGCCCTAAGTTTTGAGCAGTAGAGGGGCAGAAGCCAGAGTAAGGGTGGTTAGAATCAGAACAGGTGCTTGACCAAATCCTAGACCTAAATTAATGGGTTGCCCCAAGCGTAGGGCTGAGACCGGTGTAGCATAATACCCAGTAAGACTGGAATCGAATCCACAGAGAAGGTGGAGAGTGCTTACTAAAAACTCGGGTTGTAAGGTTTAACACGGCTCTTAGGTAGCCACCCTTTGTAATTTGATGGGAGAATTAACTAAACTAAAGTAAATCTGGTTTTACTTAAATTATTTAAAAGAAGGTACGGTCGTAGGGTTCATAACACCAGTGACCAAGCCCGGACAATTCCTGCTCCATTCGATATTCCAAAGAAAACATTTGATTTTAGAGAGAAAAGGATACCCTGAAAGATGCGAATCCTCGCGGTCGCCATTACCCATGTATAGCGAAGAACGAGTTTTGGTCCCCCGTTCCCTGCGTTACATGAGCTCCGACAAAGCCCGGATTCGTCCAACGAAAGTTCTTTGATAACCTAAAATTGCTTTTACGTTTATGATGTAAAAATGGGAGCGAGAAAATACCCAGCCCTGGCCACAGTGTGTTAATCACCCCGCGACCATACCTATGTGACTACTCACTCATAGCCACTTGAACAAATAACAGGATTCTAAAATAAAACATGCTATTAAACTCGAATATGGATTAAAGCAAAAGATTTGAAAGCAAAACACGGACAAACTCCCGTGAACTGAGGTTAACGTAAACGAAACGAAAGTTACCGAAGCAATACTTGAATCTGCGAACAAAACTTCAAAAACTCCAGTCAAAAGATCTCCGGAAAGTAGAATCTCCAAAGGAACTAATCGGCTACTAATTGGAAGAAAAGAAAACAAAGTTCGAACCCTAATTTGGAACAAAAACGGAGTATTTATCCCTTTCCCGAAGTCAAAACACGTGGCAAAGTCAAACGGCTGATTTAGGGCTCTCGGTATCGATACAAGAAAAGCCCTGTATCGATACCCAGACATTCTGTTCGCCCATGTGTGCTTAGGTATCGATACAAGCAAATCCCTGTATCGATACCGAGACCTTCATAATGCTTTTTAAGCTTGCTCGTCGTCCTTACTCGGGTCCCACCGGTTCTCGACACGCCCGATGTCTTATGTCCACTTTCCCGTGCTCCGACCTGTTTCCTACAAAAACAAGCAAAAACACCAAACCAAAAGACAACACCGCATCAAGTGGAAAATGGAATAAATAGCGCCTCTAATACGCTAATTCGCCCTACTTAGGTGCTTATATCTGTGACATTGCGCGCCTATCACACCCCCCAACTTGAGGGTTGCTAGTCCCTAGGAATGAACGAAATACAACTAACGAAAGGAAACCAGAAAACACCAACGGGGGTACGGGGGTTATGTCACCTGTAGTAAGAATTAATCACAGCGATAGATATTTGCTTCTTAATATGCTTGTAACTCAAATGCAAGCATGCCTTGTTAGAAAATTGAACACAGATAGCATCACTCAACACGCGAGCATGAATACCCCCACAAAGACAAACGCATTACACTCACTCACTAGAACACTCAACATCCCATATAAGCGCTTGGCGAACTGCGTGGAGCCGAACAACTGGTTGCCACATGCCAATCAAGATTAACGCTCAACAAGAAATAACCGCACAATCTGTCTAAATATGATTCCACAAAGTAAGCAACATCATTACTAATCATGCATAAGTGAGAAATCAACCACGTGCACAAGATCTACAAAGGACTTTTTGGATTATAACGACCTTGGTTAGAACAAAGAGGAAACTGCAAAATCAGGTGCCGGCCTATCGAAGCGCATGGTTAACTACCCTAACTGGCCGCACCTGTCATGTCCAACTACCTGTCAATGTGCCCATCGGCGCCACCCAAACCAAGTCCACAAAATAAAAACATCATCCATGCCAGTTATATTACAAACCCAATGAAAGACAGACATAAGTTCCACATAAAATAACAAATATTCTAACTGAAATGACACCTCCAACTATCATCACCATCTACCCTCAAGCTAGCTCCATGCAACACAAGTGCCTTAGCTCAATCCGACTCATCCCCGCCACCATCATCAGCGAAGTCATCACTGACCTCCAACTCGGCCAACTGCAGAGGAACATATGGAGCCGATGTCGAACCCTCAATTCGACCTGCCAACCACTCCTGCCTGTGATCCATTTGCTGCTGAGTCCTTGCAATCTGTCGCACCTCCCTCTTGATCTTCTGTTGACTCCGAATGGTAGCAACACCCTGGCAAAAGATCTTTCGCAGCCAAAAAATAGTAGGTGCGCTGGCGGGAGGTTCGGTAGTCAAAAAGGCTCCACCTCTAACACCCCGAGACTGGGCCATGCTCTTAGTGAGAATAGTGCTATCAATCGGCCCAGGACTCAGTATATCGTTCTTAAGCCATTTAGCCCCCGTCAACCCAGACTGTCTAGCAATGGTCGTAATCAGACAAGGGAACGGCAGTCTCGTCTGTGTTGGGGCATCTCGAAAGTCAATAATCTTAGCATAAATAAATAGTGCCCAGTCACAAACAGTGCCCGACTCCATGAAAGCTGACATCAAATACCCAGTATTCTCAGAAGGTTTATTCTCAGTTGCCCTCGGGTCCAGGTTATAGCATACTACCTAGTACAAAAACCGAAATGCCGGCTTGAACTTGCCCGGCCGGTGAGGAATACGGGCATCTCTACGGTTCACATATAAAACCTCAGCCACAAGGTTCGGGTCAAAATCCTCAGCGGGACAAGGATAGTTAGTAGGCCCAGCCGGCCTCACATACTGCTGTTTTGGTTCTTTTTACTTCTTTGCAATGGAAATAATTGTGTGCGAGCGTGCCAGAGAGAGTTTCAATCTCCTCTCTCAGATTAACTTTGGAAAAACCAAATCTAATCAGGCGATTGTGTTTTATTGGTTCAATTAACTCAATTAAGAGGATTTTTTCAACAAGTGAAGAAATGTAAACCAACAAACTTAGGAAATCGAAGAACGAAAAGAAACAAGATACTTCGATTAATAAATCAAAAGTAAACTTACTTCGAAATTGTCTCCAACTTCAGATACAAGAATTTCGAACGGGTGATTGTTACAAGAACAACCGAGATTAATCCTAACTACTTCCTAATCTACTTCCTAAACTACTTCGAACTGAGTTCGAGATCCTAAACTACTTCGAACTGAGTTCGAAATCCTAAACTACTTTGCCAATGAACAAACCAAGCATCAGTTTTTTGATAGCTGTTTGTTGAAGATTTGTCCGGGCTTTCACTCTTCAATTTCTTCTATTTATAGACGCTGCTTGCAATTTGAATTTCCCGCTCACTGAATTTGAACATTGGCTTGATTCGAACTCTAACTTCCACTCTTCGAGTTGGCAGTTGTTTCCTTCTCCACGTCTGAATTTGAATCCTTCTAATTCTTCCTTCAGAAGCTTAAATTTTGAATCTGTACAGTTGTTTAAACAAACTCAAATGATTAAATGTTAAGGTGAATAACTGCCTTTTGATAGGCATTCCACGTGTTATAACTGCCAATTTGCCTTGTTTTCCAAGTTCACACGTGGAATTTACGTGTTTAGCAGTTAACATCATGGCTTCGAAATCAACCTTTACATCAGCAATGGCTTGTAACTGCCAATAACCGCTTCTTGTCTTTGAACACAATACGACATCGTGTTTAATCATTTATATTCCTTTAATCCAGTGTATCTTAATCAACAGGTAATTGCCAACGTTTGGGATTTTCAATTACGTGTCAATTAATTATTGGATTTGTTAATTTTATATGTAAACATACCCCCCACATTAACATCTTTGTTCAAGGAATTTGAATAAGTGTTAATGTGCCTTATGCCGCTTCGAATTCCTGCAAACTCCCAAAGCAGAAGTTATTGGCAGTTCTCACCACTTCCAATGATGCAGTTGCCATCGATTCTTACGGACCCTGTGAGAGGTTCATGGAAAATGGGCGGTTAACACCCACGTTCTTCACTTACAAAATTTGAATCGTTTCAAATTCAGATTTTAAATTTATAAAAGCACTCAACCACTAGTAAAATGAGTCACCAATTTTCACTCTAATCTTGCTTTTATCTCCTTAAGCTCAACTTAACCATGGCTAACGTTTCTGACACCCAAAATGCCTTCGAACGCTTGGTTATTCAAGACCCAATCCTTCCCACTACTAGAAATGCTATTACACCAATTGTTGGTGAAATTCGAAAGGATCGCTCTTTTGTTTTGGTTCAAGTAGAAGACTCTAAACCTATTGATCCATGGAACCCTCCAGCCTCTCCTTCTTTTAAACCCTTTCTATGGGGTTTACCATCTGAAATAGCGGTGGTAAAAATGGATGATCCTGCTGGTTATTAGGGTTGGAGTAAGTATCGCTCATTGGCCATGAGCAGATATTTATTTCCTCTCATTAGGCGTGATCCCAATATACTGGTACTTGATCGCCTCATTGCCACTTGCCTGACTCCTACATTCTTCAAAGTATGTGAAGATGAAAAATCTGGCTTCGCTGGCTATGGTGAACTTAAACAGAAAGCCAAAAGCCAATACATTTATTGGTTAAATGAGGTTCGAAGGCCTCATTTTGAGGGAAAATTTGTTGACCCCTCCAATCTTTCTCTTCGAACCCTACCTGACAATCCAAATTGGTTTCAGGAATTGAAGAGTATCAACTTCGATCCTATTATTTTTCAAGCTGATTACTCTTACTCACTTTACCCACAATCTGATTCTGTTAGAGCCAAAGAACTATTGGCTGCTTTTGTATTTTTGGATATAGGGATTCTTGAAGAAGACATCCCTTGCAAAAATTTCTTATGGGCTTGTGAATCCATTCAATGCTCCATTTCTAAGTTAACTGGCTCTTTTCTCCATTCTTTTCTAAGCCAGTTTCCTCTCCTTCGAATGTGGATGAAGAACAACAATGCTACTCATGTTTTCAACCAAGACCTTCATGACTATGAAGTAGCACATGACCAGGTTGTTAAGCTTCACAATAAGATTGAAAATCTGAAAGAAAAGCCTTTCGAAATCCCATTTGGGATTTCCAAAAGACTTCGAAGGAGGTTCAAAAGCTGTGCAAAGAGAAATGCTCTAAAGTTGGCCAAGCTAGAAATCAAAGCCAAAACTCAGGTCCTGAAGATCAGGCCTCTGACTGAGAAGAAACTCAAGCTAGATGGAGAGGCTGAAGTCAGGATAAAGGAAAAAGAATTTTTGGATTTCTCTTGGGCAAAATTTCATGCCTTAGTGACTTGGAGCTTTCCTCATTACTTCCAAGTTATTCCAACTCCAACCACTACTCCATCAAAGTAGACGTTTTAAATCTCTTCGATGTAATAGGATTCCCTTTTGTAGCATGTAAGTTCTTTTATGTTAATACAATTTCAGTTCTTTTTATGGTTCATTTTACATTTTTCAATGCTTTTCGAAGCATTTGTAAGTATCTTAGACCAATTCGAACTATTGAAAATCACAATCGTGAAGATATTAAACCAATAAAAGATGGTTTAAAAATGAGTGATTTAAAATCAAGAAAGAGATATTATTTACGGGTTAAAGTTTATACTTGGGCCTGAAATAAAATAAGCCCAATTGCCTTAAATAGAATACTTGACCCGAAATAGTACACCGCTTCATCATAAAGTATAAATCTAGGGCTTGAACCATTTTCGTCATACGTTCAAACATTCAAACACTTCGCTCTCCCTCCTAGTTTTCCAATCTCTTACAGACATGGCTTCTGGAAGTGAAATGCTCGAAGACACTCCTTCCCTCGCTCTTAGGAAGTTAGTGACCAGAGAAGTTCTGAAATCCCAGTCTAATGTTGGCGAACTACAAAACCGTACTTTCATCGAACACCCTGTTTCACCTAACACTCAAATCCTTGGGCCTTCATTTCTTGAACTTCCTTTAGATTTCACATCATGTTACCCCGTTCTTGAACAGAGTGATCTTGTGAAAGATAGACTCCTATACTTCTCCAAATGGGATAAGAAGAATTTTGTCTGCTGGCCAAATTATGACAAAGAATGGGAAGCCTGGACCGAACGCATGTTCAAGGCCAAGGAGAAGGAATTAACAGACGTCGGGCTATCACATGTCATTACCTTCCTTCAAAATGGTATTTTACAAAATCCTTCTCTTATACATGCTGCCTTGGCCTTCTGGGATCCATCATTCAATTGTTTCAGATTTAACTATGGGATGATGGCTCCCACAGTTTTAGATGTATCTTTCCTTATTGGACTCCCTCCCCATGGCCTTTTCTTCGACATTGCCTCATCTACTGAAGTCCCTTTCCTGGGTGAGATTGAGTATGATGGAAAGCATGCCTCCTATAGCAGATTTCTAAATGCTGAAAGGAGATTTTCGGATAACATATCTGATAGAGAGATGTTTGCATATATATGGTATACCTTGTGCAAAATGGTCTTTTTCCATGGTGGTAAGAAAATGGTGCTAGAGTTCGCACCCTTAGCCTATGCCCTCTCGAAAGGTGAAACCATTGATTTGGCTTCTTATTTTCTAGGCTATGTATACAAGGCAGGGTTTGATAATCACACTAAACCTCTCAACCAAAACCTAGGAGGCCCTCTCTGGTTTCAGCAAATCTGGTTGTTGGCTTATTTTCCAGATCAAAAGGTTGCAGAAAGGTCTCCTCTGAGCGTTTATGGGGATAAGTTCACCATTTTAGCTTCAACTCCCCTTACCTTGGCTGGATATCTACAATATTTTCATCAGCTAAGAGAAGACAAAAAAGAAATAGAATTTGTTCCATTTGACAACTGGGATATTGGGCCAAAGTGGATAAACAGACTTATGGAACAAAGGGGACGTCCTGCCTATCATGAAGCCTGGGCAAGCATTCTTCTCCCCAGAGAAATTATCATAGGAGCTTATGTGGGTGGTTGCAGACAAGCTCATGCTGAAATCTATTGTCCTGCACAGATTGCCAGGCAATTTGGGTTGGTACAGGCTATTCCTTGTCCTTATCCTGGTGAAATCAACATTGATCTTACTTCAAGAAACAAGATTGACAAGGATCAAGTTGCCAATTCTAATGCAGAGTTTAGGAACTCTAGAGCACAATTTTGTCCATACCTATTTGCTATAACCATAGAGCCTCCTCTCCCAGCATTTTCTAGATGGTGGCACAATTCTATAGAATTATATCATGAGTCTGCACCTGTCAAGACTTTCACCAAAGACATTGGTGTTGGTATTGAAGAAGTAACTCATTCTGATTCAATATCAGGTGATGATTTTGGGAGAGGCTCAAGAGATACGTCTCGAACAGCCCATCAAGAAAAAACCCCAGAAGTGCAATCTTTTGCCTCAATGCCTGCTGCTTTGAATGTCAAACCACTTCGGTCTGTACCACAAATAGTGACAAGATCTCAACAACAAAGAACTACAATCACTCCCTCTCCATCAGGTAATTCTTAATGGTTTGTGTGATTGTTATGATTCTGAATCCTTTCTATTCCTTACTCAATGATCCAAAATACAGAGTCTGGTCACAAGAAGAGGCTGAGAAAAGAGAGAGCAACTGTTCACACTTCTGTTTCCCCAAGTTCGAAACCAGGTAACTCCTCACTCCATTAACTTCTATCAATTCTTTGGTTCTTTGAAAGATACCAATATTCTATTGTCCTTTTCAGAAGCCAAGAAAAAGAAAAAGATTTTGGCTACTAAAGAAAGAACTAGCCAAGAAGACACCACATTTACTGAGGCTTATGAGGCTTCAAAAAGGAGAAGAAAAATCTTACTTGAAGAGCCAGAGGAAGAAGAGATTGAAGATGTTACTATAAGCAAATTTGTAAAAGGTAAGCTGTTGTGTCTTTAATTTCATCAGGACCTTTAGACTTTACTTTCATGTTTCTCAATCTTAATTATTAATCATGACTTCAGAGAGAAAGGCAAAGTCTAAACATGTTGAGACTTCGAAGGCTTTTGTGGAATCAACTGAGTATATACCTGTTGATTCCCAACAACGGATTGATCCTTCTGTTACTGAAGTTACCAAAACTAGCACCGCTGCAACAGAAAAAACTACTTCTGCTACCAAGGAGACTCTTAAAGAGGTCTTGCCAGAGAAGACCTTCATAGAAACCTCTACTCCTACGGATGACAATAGTTTGTTTCCTGAGATTGTATCAAGTATCCCAATTTCCAAAACTATTGGTCAACCAGAGATGATAATTGAGGAAACAACCCCTGATCACATTCCAAGAATTGACATTCCAGCAGAGCAAACTCCTTCGAAACACATTCATCAGTTTGAGGTACTGTGATCCATTATACTTAAGCTTGTATCCATTATGCTTTTCTGAAAGGATTAAGCCTAAATATGCTTATATATTCTCTTAGCAGGAAATTGGTGCTTCTACTAGCACCCCTGTTGGTGACCTTTCTTCGTTGGAGCAGTTCAAGCTAAAAATGAATGATTTCTGTCAACGAATCACCAATCCCAAAGCTCCAATTCCTTCTTCTGAATCTCCAATCATTCAACTCAAGGTTCAATATAGTTCACCTCTGTCTGAGTTGGTTAAGCCTACTTTTACCCCAGAAGAGATTCAAGAATTGAAGGAGATCCTTCAACAACTCTCAGAGCTAAACTTTGAAAACTTGGCTGAAGGAGATTTGAAGGTGCACTTGGACATCTGTTGTCAAGCTGCTTGGGCATTGAAACCTGCTTCTCAAGAGCTTCATAAACAACTTCTGAATAAAGCTTCTGAGTTTCAAGTAAAAGCTCATCAACTTTGTGAAGTTCAAGAGAGGCATCTCTTAAGAGAAAGCTTGAAGGCTGCACTGTCCAATGCAGATGATGAAGCTCGAAGTGTGATTTCCTCTTATGATCAAGATGCTATTAAACTTCGTCATCTGAAAGAAGAAGAAACTCGCCTGGAAGAAACCTTGCTTCGAGTTAGAGGAGAGATTGATCAGACTAACTTTAGCATGCAAACCTCTATGAACAAAGCTTTTCAATCAGTTGTAATTATAAAAGATCTTAAAGATCAACTGCAACAAACCTCTGATCAAAAAGAATTTTATGACTTTGTTTGTACCAGAGGTGCTCATGTATGGAGTGATCTAAAAAATACCATTGTACAGTTTTTAAGTAATGAATGAAATACTTATTTTCTCTCAATTGCATTACTTTATGACTGCTTGAAATGTTGATTTCATTGATTTGAATTTGAGCTCAAACCATAATCTTTGCTTGTTCCTTATGATTTATCTTGAACAGCACAAGCAAAACAGAAGACAAACCTCTTTTAGCTTTATCTTCTACTAAAGGATTCCTAAATGGTTGGGAAATAAGCCTTTAGATACCTTCCATTAATCTTTCTTCTATGAATATAACCATTTAAGTCTTTCAAATGATATGCCCCTCTTTTAAGAACTCTATGAATTTGGAAAGGCCCTTCCCAGTTTGGGGCCCACTTTCCAAGTCCTTGCTTTCTTTCTTTGATAGGTAACACCACTTTCCATACTAAATCACCTATATCAAAGCTTCGAACAACCACTTTCTTGTTATAACTTCTAGCCACTCTTGACTTTTGCAGCAGGATTTGATTTAGAGCTTTAATTCTCTCTTCATCTATCTCTTCGAGCTCCATATACATTGCTTGATGGTATGCTCCAATATTTAAGTCATTTTGAGAAGCAATCCTCTGTGATCTCACCACAATTTCCATTGGTAACACAGCATCATGCCCATAAGTTAAGGCAAAAGGAGTAGTACCTGTACTGGTTCTTTTAGTGGTTCGATATGCCCATAATACATTTAAGAGTAAACTTGGCCACTCTTCTGGATTTCTATCAACCATTCTTTGAATACCTCTTTTGATAATCTTATTGGTTGATTCTGCTTGGCCATTCGACTGAGCATAGTAAGGAGTGGAGTTGATCAAAGAAACACCATGAGAAGCTGCAAAAGCTTTCACTGCTCTTCCTTCGAAAATGGATCCATTATCCACTGTTATGGTTTCTGGAGATCCAAACCTATAGACAATATTCTTAATGAATTCAATTACCTGTTCTTGAGATACACTCTCAAAAGCTTGAGCCTCCACCCATTTAGTAAAGTAATCAGTGGCAACTAGGATGAACTTATCACCACTTCTAGAAGCAGGGTAGATCATGCCAATTATATCCATTGCCCACCCTCTAAATGGCCAAGGCTTAACTACATATTGTAATTCAGTGATAGGTAATCGTTTGAGAGGCCCTGTCTTTTGACAAGCTTGGCATCCCTTTGCATAATCAATACAATCCTTAAGGATAGTAGGCCAATAATATTCATACCTTCGAATCAACCATCTCATCTTGATTCCTACTTGATGTGCCCCACAAATACCTTCATGAACTTCTGCCATAATTCTAAAGGCATCAACCTTGCCTAAGCATTTAAGCAATAAACCATCTGCTCCTCTCTTGAACAATTCCCCATTGTACATGATGTAATTAACAGATCTTAACCTTGTTGCTCTGTCTGTTTTAGCATCAGGTTTTGTTAGATAATCAGTCAATGGTTGTCTCCAATCATTCGAACTTGGAGAAGTAGTGATTTCACATACTTTGAGATCAGTATATCTATATTTAAGCATTGATAAAGATTTCCTTAAAGTCAACTGACAAAACTCTCTATTTTCATCAGTGATAAACTTAAATCCTGATGCTCTTTGTGCTACTGCATCTGCTTCTTCATTAAAGAATCTTGGTACATAAGTAAAGGTAATCATATGAAATTGCTTAACTAACAATTTCACATATTGATGATAAGGTTTTAAACCAACACTATGGCAACCAAAATCTCCCTTTACCTGGTTTATAACCAACTGAGAGTCTCCAAACACTTCAACTATGTCAACCTTCATGGCAAGCAATAGCTCTAGCCCCATGATTAAGCCTTCATATTCTGCTTGATTATTGGTACATTCACCCTCATTTATCTGAAACCCAAATTTGGTCTTCAAACCTTGAGGAGAATCCAAAACAACTCCAATTCCAGCCATTTGAGATGTTTTCGAACCATCGAACCACATCTTCCATGGCTTAATTGTTATAGTATCAACATCTGCTATTTCAGGAGTCTCAATTCCATTTGGATGATCAGCCAAAAAATTAGCCAAAGCTTGTCCTTTAACTGATTTTTAAGGAACATACTCTAGATTAAATTCAATCAAAGATACAATCCATTTCCCAATTCTGCCACTAAGTACAGGTTGAGACAACATATACTTCATAACATCAGTCTGGGAAATTACATAAGTTACTCTAGGCATCATATAGTACCTGAGTTTCTTCGAAGCAAAAAACAAAGTCAAACACAACTTTTCTACTGCAAAATATCTACTTTCACAATCATTAAGAAATCTACTTAGATAATAGATAGCTTGCTCCTTCCCTTCTTCATTATCTTGAGCCAATAAAACTCTAATTGAGTCATGGTTTGCTGCCAAGTACAGCTTAACAGGATGTTCCCTTTTAGGTGGAACAAGAACTGGTGGATTGATCAAGTACTCCTTGATGGCCTTGAAAGCATCATCATGCTCCTTTGTCCATTCGAAGTCCTCTCCATCCTTCAATTTCAACAAAGAAGAAAAGACTTTAGTTTTCCCTGCAGTGTTAGATATAAACCTTCGAAGAAAGTTCAATTGACCAAGAAATTTTTGAAGTTCTTTCTTGTTTGAAGGAGGTTTAGCCTCTATAATAGCTTTAGCTTTATTTTTATCAACTTGAATACCTTTGCTATGGACTAAATACCCTAGAAAGTTCCCTGCCATTACTCCAAAAGCACATTTAGCAGGATTCAACTTCAGTTGATAATGCTTCATCTTTGAGAAAGCTATCTTCAAATGTTCTACATGATTATCAATAGATTCTGATTTGACAATAATGTCATCTATGTAGCATTCTAAAAAACCCCCAACTATTTCATGAAAGATAGTGTTCATAGCCCTTTGATACGTAGCACCAGCATTTTTCAGCCCAAAAGGCATTTTGACCCACTCGAAGGTCCCAAGATTACCAGGAGCTCTAAATGCAGTTTTATGAACATCTTCTTTGGCTATACAAATCTGATTATACCCTGAATGGCCATCCATAATAGACATGATTTTGTGGCCTGCAGAACTATCCACCAACATGTCTACTACAGGCATTGGGTATTCATCTTTAGGGGTTGCAATATTCAAATTTCTAAAGTCAATGCACACCCTGATTTTCCCATTTTTCTTGATAACAGGAACAATATTTGATAACCACTCTACGTACCTTGCTGTTCTAATAAAACCTGCATTTAAAAGGTTTTGAATCTCTTTTTTTACCAATAAAATGGTTTCAGGAGACATCTTTCTTGGAAGTTGTTTGAAAGGTTTGCAATTAGATTTAATAGGCAATTTATGCTCAACCAAATCTCTACTCAAACCTGTTAATTCTTTATAACTCCAAGCAAAGCATTCTTTGTTCTCTTTGAGCACCGAGATCAATTTGGCCTTCGAAGCAGCATCAAGCTCCCTGTTGATCTGTACAGCATTTGGAACAATTCCATCTCCCAATTCTACTTCTTCTAAAGGATCTTGGGAATCGATGTAGCCTAAAAAGGCTTCTTCGAATTCGGTTGGCTTCAACCCCCAATCAGATTTCTCAGCCAATAATTCCTCCCAATCATTTGTTTCTTGTAACTTCTGCTCTATTTCTAGAGCCATGAATTTAACTAAGGCCAATGAGTTGGCCTCTTTGAACTCTGTCTTGGATTCACATCCAAGCAGCCTCATCTGGTGGGTTGTCTGATTCATAATCAACTGCTTGCTTAAGCTTAGACTTTAACTCTGCCAATTCTCCAATTTCCAATACATTGGACGGAGGGGTGGCAGGCTGTGCAATTTCACTCAGAGGAATAATCTTAGGCTTGTACATTTCAGCCTCTGCACAATTTGCTGAAGTACTGAAGGGATGTGGATCTGCTTTCACCTCTTCGACCCCCACTTATTTCCCATTTTCATACTTCACAATCATCAGGGCTTGATGCATCGAAGATGGAATATAACCATTGACATGAATCCAATCCCTACCAAGTAAGGCATTATACTTACTTGTGAAAGTATCCACCACAAAGAAGGCTGTATCAGTTTCTACTTGGCCAACTTTCAGGCATATAGAAACAATTCCTTTAGGGCTCTTACTTTCACCAGTGAAACCAACAATAGATGTGCTTGTTGGGATCAATCGAACCTTCTCCTTTCCCAACTTCTTCAGAGTCCTAGAAGGTAAGATGTTCACTGCTGCACCATTGTCAACCAGAACTCGATTTAATAGAATCCCATCAAATGATGCGGATATATATAATGGTTTTAAATGGTGCCTCATATCATTCGAAGGTGATCTAAAAGGATAGGAAATGTCAGCACAATCCAAATCAACCATTAACGGATACTCGGAATTTGTTTCTGTTTCTAGAACAAAAACTGCCCTTTCCTTAGAGGTTACTTCTGGTTCTTCCATGGCATTAGCCATAATCATAAGCTCCTCCACTTCTTCTTCCTTTTGAATCTTAGAAATCAGAGCTCCCCAACCTTCATTCCAACCATTATCATAAGTAAGGTTATACTCTTCATCACTTGATACATCAATAATTTCCATAGGAGCAGATGTTGGTTGTAGTGCCCTTCGAACTGGTGAGCAATCTGGTCCAAAAGGTCCAAAATTAAACGAAGGAGAAACCATGTTAATTTGAACTTCAGGTAAAGTTCCAAACTGAATGGTCTTCTTTTCCTGCACTGGTAACTCTGATCCATCCTCTATTGTGTCCATCCTTTCAGGAAACTCCGCTGCAGAAGTTTCCATGGGAGACAATGTTTCAACAGGAGATGAATTCATTCCTCCACCTTCTTCCTGTTCCACTATCATGGCCTCTAATAAGCCAGACTGATAGCTTGCCAAGGAATTTGGTGAAGCTGAACTATTTCGAGGTACCTCACTGTCCATCCTTGCAGCCAGACTTTCCAGTGTTTCCCTTTCTGATTGAGTAAACCCCTTTCGAAGAGATTCTTCAAAATCTTCTTTTCGAAGCCTGTTAAACCTTGGGTTAAACTTATCACCCCCATTATGATTATCCTTGGGGGCATATTCTTCCATTTGGAAACTAGTATACCTTGCAACTTCCTCTTCTGAGTTCTTGTCAGCATAGGGATCATTTGAGGTGTTTTAGTCTTTGGATCTCTAACCACCACCCATTGACCAGCAGGAGTGTTTGGAGGTTTGACCATCTTATTACCAACTTTAGAAGGAGTTTTATATTCCTGGAAGAGTTCTGGTTTAACCTTCTTTAGAAACCAATCAGGAACTCCCTTTACCAAGGTGAACTGTTCCCCTTCTCCTTCAGTTTCTTGGCCCATTGGGGCCTTCCCAGTGTTAACCTTCTTCAAAGGAGGATAATCCCTCTTCGAAGCTGGTGGAACTGGACTAGAAGGTACATTTCTTTTTGAAACTGGCCAAGGCTTCTCATTTCTTCCATGGTTTGGGCTTATCAAAGGTTTTCTTTCATTATTCTGATCCAAAGCCTTCCTTTCCATCCTTTTTGGAAAGAAGTCAACCCCCTGTCGATCCAAATCTTTGAAAATCAAATAATTAGCCCTGCATTTCATGCACAAGCATTCCAAAAAGGATGCTTCAAGCATAGGAAGATGAGATTGCTTAAACCCCTTTTTAGAAGGACCTGCCGATGCATAATTTTGCCGGTAAGTCTTCCCATCATCACTTCGAAGTTGGCCAACTTTTGGCTTTCCTCTTCCAAGTTGTATAGAGTTCATTCCAACATGAACTCGCCTGTTTTGCTATACCTCCTGCACTGTTTTAGCCAAAGAAATTGGCACATTGGTATTAGCAGTTACTTCTTCAATCTTTGGAAATGGATCTGTGTCTATTCCCATGGTCTTTTCTGGAAACATGATCCTTCCCTTCTTAATTTGCTCCTGAATCCTGTCACGGAAAACATTACAATTTTTAGTTGAATGAGTCCAAGAAGCATGCCATTTGCAATAATTTTTTCCTTTTGTGTCTTCCAAAGTTGGAAGTTTAACATTTTCAGGAAGTTTGATAAACTTTTTCTTCAAAAGGTAATCAAAAATTTCATCTGCTTTAGACACATCAAATGAATATACTTTGCTAACTGCTTTCTTATTAGTCCTTGGTGCTATAGAAGAATCCTTTTGAACTAAGCATTCACACACACAAGGATCATGCTCAACAATTTCAGCAGCATCAATTTCATAAGTAGAGTCTTTATAATAGGTTGAATAAGAAGAGTTGTTCCTATCGATATCTTCTTCTAACAAAGATTCATATCTAGAAGCTTTGTAAGTTAAATCAACCAAATCTCTGAACTCAGTAGAATCGAATTTCTTCCTAAGTTCCCTACTTAAACCATCCTGTGCTATTCTCACAAACTCAGCCTCTGGTAGTTGAAGTTTGCACTTGTTTCTAGCCTTTTTAAACCTAGCAATAAAGTGTGCAGCCTTTTCATCAGGCTTTTGCTTTAATCTTGCTAAATCAGTCATAGTGACTTCAGGTTCAGTTTGATAAAACTGTGCATGGAATAATTCTTCCATCCTTTGCCAATTTGGAACTGACTCTGGTGTTAGATTAGAGTACCATTCGAAGGCTGTTCCTGTTAGAGAATTGGAAAACAATTTCAACTTAACAAACCCATTATTGCCTAACTCTTTACATTGAGCCGTAAATCTGGCAATATGCTCAGTTGTTGATTGTTTTCCATCCCCATGGAATAAAGTAAAATCTGGGATTTTAAACCCTCTAGGGACTTCGAACTGCCTATCTATCCATTCTGGATAGGGCTTTCTATAAATTTGGGTTTGTACTCCTCGGTTTAGAGGTCCATATACTTCTTGCATGAGGCCTAATATTTCCTCTCGAAGGGCTGGACGTTCTCCTAGAGGTACCCTTGAATTAACAGGTGGTTCCCAAGTAGCATTTCTAGGCATGTGATCTTCTGGAAACCTCTGAAAAGGATCATCAAAAGGCCTATGTTACTTGGAACCTCCTTCTTGTCTTGCAAGAGGTTCATATAAGTAGTTCGAATGCACTCTACCCATCTCTGGTATCCCTGCATACTTAGGAATTCCAATCTCTGGATTAGGCCTTTTTGCACTGGTCCTATCCTTCTCATTAAAATGATTTCCAGGAGTATATACATACTCATCAAAACCGTAATCCATGTTTCTAAAACCCTTATCCTCATTTAAACCATCAGAGTTTGGTTCGAATGGGACATTAGTGTTTTGTTTGAATACTTTCTTAGGTTTAGAAGTCTGATAATCATGGGTTTTTGCAAGTTCATACCAAGATTCTGGTACATCATCTACATTTATAGGCTCTTTTCCAGGCCTTGACTTAAATTTGCTTGTACTAGCTTCTCCTTTATCCTTCTCAGATGAAGGCAAAGGATCCTGCCTAAGCCCTGATTGCTCTTCTAATTTTTGTAACATAAGCTTCTGGGTTTGAGCCAGTTCTCTAAATGTGGCAATCATTTCAGCAAACTGACTAGATAACACACTTCCTCCAACTTCTGGATTCTTTGGGTCATCAACATGTACAGTTCTATTATTCCTTGTATTCATTCGAGAAGTCTGGCCAATCCCTGTATTCAAGTCTTGACCAGTACGAGTCTCTGGACCAATTTGAAGGCCTTCGACTTGTTCATTCTCTCTAGAATTTACATTGTTCTCATCTTCTAGCGTCTGGCCAACCTGAGAATCATCTGTTTGCTTCCTAAGTTTTGGAGCCATTCAACACTTTCAGGGGTCCCACCGGGCATGCCAAAAAATGTTTTGGTTCTTTTTACTTCTTTGCAATGGAAATAATTGTGTGCGAGCGTGCCAGAGAGAGTTTCAATCTCCTCTCTCAGATTAACTTTGGAAAAACCAAATCTAATCAGGCGATTGTGTTTTATTGGTTCAATTACCTCAATTAAGAGGATTTTTTCAACAAGTGAAGAAATGTAAACCAACAAACTTAGGAAATCGAAGAACGAAAGAAACAAGATACTTCGATTAATAAATCAAAAGTAAACTTACTTCGAAATTGTCTCCAACTTCAGATACAAGAACTTCGAACGGGTGATTGTTACAAGAACAACCGAGATTAATCCTAACTACTTCCTAATCTACTTCCTAAACTACTTCGAACTGAGTTCGAGATCCTAAACTACTTCGAACTGAGTTCGAAATCCTAAACTACTTTGCCAATGAACAAACCAAGCATCAGTTTTTTGATAGCTGTTTGTTGAAGATTTGTCCGGGCTTTCACTCTTCAATTTCTTCTATTTATAGACGCTGCTTGCAATTTGAATTTCCTGCTCACTGAATTTGAACATTGGCTTGCTTCGAACTCTAACTTCCACTCTTCGAGTTGGCAGTTGTTTCCTTCTCCACGTCTGAATTTGAATCCTTCTAATTCTTCCTTCAGAAGCTTAAATTTTGAATCTGTACAGTTGTTTAAACAAACTCAAATGATTAAATGTTAAGGTGAATAACTGCCTTTTGATAGGCATTCCACGTGTTATAACTGCCAATTTGCCTTGTTTTCCAAGTTCACACGTGGAATTTACGTGTTTAGCAGTTAACATCATGGCTTCGAAATCAACATTTACATCAGCAATGGCTTGTAACTGCCAATAACCGCTTCTTGTCTTTGAACACAATACGACATCGTGTTTAATCATTTATATTCCTTTAATCCAGTGTATCTTAATCAACAGGTAATTGCCAACGTTTGGCATTTTCAATTACGTGTCAATTAATTATTGGATTTGTTAATTTTATATGTAAACAACTGCAAGCTTGCAAAAATAATATCGGGTGTGACCACAATGGGTAACCTAGCCACTCGCGAGGTGATCTGAGTCCCGGAACTAAATGCTGTCCCGGACTCTGGTACGTGAATATGTTTATAGAATTCCTTAACGAGTTCTAAGTTATACCTGGGGTTTGGCTCGAACCAGAAAGACAAACCTTGCTCCACAATGGCTTGTATGGTGACGTGATCCACAGGGAACCCCTCCTGGATAATGTGGCGCTCATTTTTGACACCCCTTTCTTGAATGGAACCCTCCCATGCTTCTTGCTCATCCTGGGCAATCTGATCCCGGGTCCTCCTTCTTCCTCGGCCCTGAACCGGGCTTCCCCCTTCTTCTTGCTCTGGAGGAGCACTAGAGGATGCCGCACCTTTACCTTTAGCACTAGCGGTAGGCTTCTTAGGTGCCATGTTTGGAAGTTGGTTTGGAAATTTAGGGTTTCGGATCTGGAAAAATAGGGATTTTAGAATGGATTTGAGAGATATATGTGGTAGAGATGAAGAAGGGGAGTGTTTTGGTGAAGTTTGGTGGAATTTGGGTGAGATTTGGTGGAGTTTTAGAGGTTTGGAGGTGGTGGCTATGGAGGATTTTCGTGGGTTAGGGTTAGAGAGAGAGAGAAGAGGTTGGGGAAAAAGGTGAGAAATGAGAGATATGACCGGTCGAACCCTTTTCAATTTGCGTTTAAGGGCCTCGGTATCGATACAGGTAAAAGCCTGTATCGATACCCATAGGTTCTGTTCGGTCGAGGGGTACTCGGTATCGATACATAGGAATTGCTGTATCGATACCGATAGGCTTATATATATATATTTTTTTTCCTTTTTTTTCTTTTTTTTTTTGCTGAATAAAGGCTGAGGTTGAGGCTTATGAATTTTGGTTTCCAAAACATGACTCCCAATCGAACTTCTTCAAGCGTTACTCCCTCAAAAACACATTGCCTCACAAATTTTTTTCCACAGCAGTACTGCACTCATGGCGCACGGAGCTTAACTTCCCCCCCAACTTCAATCCAACCAAACACCGGTTTCCTAAGTTAGACACGGGAACTGACTCGGACTGGTTTAAGATGGGTCAAGGGGACTCGTATGTGGTTTAATCATGCAAAGATTGCCTTGTTTCATCCCCTATGCACGTTATTTACTCTCACAAATGCATGAAAAATAACTGGTCTCTTACTTGCAAAACAAAAGCCTACTATTTTATGCGATTGCAGAAAAGAATACAAAGAACATGGGAATGTTATTCGGAATACGCTATTATCAATGTGGGGACACTTATTCACATGCTTGACAGTGCATTATGTTCAATTAGATAGCCAAATATATGCATGCATTCAAGTTAAACAGGCATACTGAATTAGCTAGATCTCATTTGCTCAATGATATTTACAAGATGCATAACACCCGTATCCCCCAAAACCTACCTAGCAACGCAATGCAAGTATATGTACAAAGTACACCCTCCCCCCAACTAAAAGCATGCTAAGTCCCTAGAGCATGGAGACACAGAAAATAAAATAACAAGGGGAAGAACTGGACCTCTCGGTGGCAGCCAACCACCATGACCTCGGCTGATATATGAGGGATTTCGGGTACTCTCTCCATGCACCCTGCAAAGAACATCAGTCCAGCCCGGCAAGTGGTATTCGGGCATACACAGAGAAAACAAAAGAGCAATAAAAGAAAAAAAAAATACACCACCACTTCCGTCACGTGAAAGGCCCGGGTACTACTTTTCTCCCTAATTTTCTCACTTAAATTTGTGTAGAGAAGGTTATCATAACAATCCCGGGTAAGTCATGACTCAACAGGTTAAATCACTCAAGGTTTTTCCTTAAAGAAATCAGAGCCAATCGTCTTTTATGACTATCCGAGACACGGCAATAAGATTGTTAGAAACCCAGATACACAAATTTAAGGCTAGAAATTAGGTGGCTATACCGGACCACAGTGTTCAAAAAAATTTTTTTTTTTTAACTAAAAATTAAAATAGACCCGGAAATACACAAATCGCCCTTACTAGCCGGAACTGGGCACACGATCCTTATCTTAATAGCGGCGTGCAAAGCTATAAATACCCAAGTCAATGATGGATACCCCTATTGCTAGGAGTCGGGTCCACACTCAATGAAGAGCATGGGACGCGCGAGCTACCCGTACAAACATAGCCCAACGGCTAAACAACAGAAGTATCTGAGTAAACTGGATCAACTAAGTCCTCCTCAGGTTCACCCACGTCTGTTATGTCTAAAAATGGTTTAAGACGCTGCCCATTAACTTTGAAAATATGATTATTCTTAGGATCGCAGACATCTATCGAAGCGTTCGGGTAAACCTGATGGACTATATACGCCCCATCCCAGCGAGACCTCAACTTCCCTGGAAATAAGTGAATGCGCGAATTATACAGTAAAACTTTCTACCCAACACTAAAGGTTTTGCGCTGGATATTCCTATCATGGTACGCCTTAACCTTAGCTTTGTAAATGCTAGTGCTTTCATACGCGTCATTCCTAATTTCCTCAAGCTCACACAGCTGGAGCTTCCGATGGGCACCTGCCTCTGGCAAACTTGCGTTCACCGTCTGAATGGCCCAATGGGCCTTATGCTCCATCTCCACGGGCAGGTGACAGGCCTTACCGTAAACAAGCCGATAAGGTGAAGCACCCAACACGGTCTTGTAAGCAGTGCGGTAGGCCAACAACGCATCAATCAGTCACAGAGACCAATCCTTCCTCCTCGGGTTTACTGTTTTCTCTAAGATTCCCTTAATCTCACGATTGGCCAGCTCAGCCTGGCCATTGGTCTGAGGGTGATAGGCCGTAGACACCTTGTGAGAGATGCCATACTTCCTCATCAATGCCTCAAAGGACCGATTACAAAAGTGGGTGCCCTGATCAGAGATAATGGTACGTGGCATGCCAAATCGCAATAAAATATTGCTTTTCAAGAACTCAAGCACCACCTTTGAATCACTGGTCCTAGTGGGAATCGCCTCTACCCACTTTGACACATAATCCACCGGTAGGAGGATGTACTCGAAACCGTGTGACATCGGAAATGGGCCCATAAAATCAATGCCCCAACAATCAAAGACCTCCAACACATAAATATTGTGGAGGGGCATCATATTTCGTGGGCCAACTTTGCCTAACTTTTGACATCGGTCACAAGACTTACAGAAAACATATGCATCCTTAAATAAACTTGGCCAAAAGAAGCCACACTGTAAAACCTTGGCGGTGGTTTTCTTGGCGGAAAAATGACCACCACACGCCTCTGAATGACAAAACTCTAAAATTCCCCTCTGATCAACCTCGGGGACACAACGACGCACTATCTGGTCCGCGCAGTACTTAAACACATATGGATCATCAAAAATATACTGCCGGACCTCTCTTAAAAATCGCTGCTTTTCAGGTGTAGTCCAATGGGGTGGAATCTGCCCAGTCACCAAACAATTGGCGATATCCGCAAACCACGGGCACGTATTAGCAGCGAACAACTGCTCGTCAGGAGAAGTATCCGCGATAGGGAGATGAGAGGTGGGGTCCTCAAACTCCAAACGAGACAGATGGTCAGCCACTACATTCTCTACCCCTTTCTTATCCTTAATGATGAGGTGAAATTCTTGCAGCAAAAGAATCCACCGGATAAGGCGAGCCTTCGCATCCTGCTTGGTCATCAAATTCCTCAAGGCCGCATGATCGGTATATACCACAATCTGCGAACCCACCAAGTAGGACCGGAACTTATCTAAGGCAAACACCACCGCTAACAATTCCTTCTCAGTGGTGGTGTAGTTCAGTTGTGCCTCATTCAGCGTCTTGCTCGCATAATAAATAACACAGGGATCTTTCCCTCGCCTCTGACCTAAAACCGCTCCGACTGCATAGTCAGATGCATCACACATCAA
>CM037153.1:1132665-1206220 GCA_020921065.1 Vaccinium darrowii
GATCTAAAAACTCTCCTGGTGATTGAATACTTCCATGCCTTATATAGGCAAAAGAAAGAAAAAGAAGTAGAAAAGTCAAGGCAAAGGAAAAAAGAAATAACAAAGTAAGAAAAATAAACAACGGGAAATAGCCACTGATTGTGACACTTGCACTGATTGGGTTTGCGACGCTCTCGACTGATGTTCAAAACGGTGTCCAATTCGAGCGCCGGAACAGTCAAATTTCTTATTTTAATTCCGGGAACAAAACGGTATAAATCTTGTAATTTTTGTGCTTGGCATGTGTTTCGTGGGGCGAAACAAGATATCATCCGGACTCCGCAATTAATTCTCCATTTGGTATTCCCAACCACCCACGTTAATTGCATCCACTGACTTTCCTTTTTTGTTATTTGCCTTTTTTTCTTCATGTAGTTATTGCAACCTTTGGAAAATAATCCAGTGTGACGCGTCACACTTCCACACAGCATCGAATGCACCATTTTTATCCCGTTTTCTCCTGAAACACTCAAAACAAACCTTACGTGCAATATTTTATAAAAATTAATAATAAACATAATATTAAGATCAAACTCGAGGACTTAAGCCCACTAATATTTACA
Organism: Vaccinium darrowii; assembly: GCA_020921065.1. NCBI lineage: Eukaryota > Viridiplantae > Streptophyta > Magnoliopsida > Ericales > Ericaceae > Vaccinium > Vaccinium darrowii. Next base: position 1,133,268 of record CM037153.1, read on the forward strand.
TATTTGTGTGCTTATCAAATAGATAAAAGGAAGGTGATTTTATCACACTAGATTATCAAAAATGACATGTGCAAGGAAGATTTGCAAGGAATCATGCAAGGAAGGTCCTACGGGGCCCAGTACGGATCCCAAACGGCTTATCTGAGCCGCTCAAAAATTTTAAAAACACATTTCAAGTGGGCTTGCGAGAAATCAGCTCCATCCGATATGTGTGAGTGCTTGATCCAAACTTTCATTTTTGAATGGCTCGGATGAAAAAAGAAAAAATGAAAGTTTGGATTGAGCATCTAAACATATCGGATGGAGCTAGTTTTTAGCGGGCCCACTTGAAATGTGTTCCTAAAATTCTTGAGCAACTCGGATTAATCGTTTGGGATCCGTACAGGCAAGGGCGGAGCTAGGATAGTAATTTACCTTGGGCAAACCAAAATTTAGTAAGCCACTACTTCATATAAGCACACCTGTCAATGGTCTGCATTTAATATACAAAACTAAGCACACCTACCAATGATATGCATTTAACATATAAAACTAAGCACACGAATCAGTTCTTTGCATAACAAGGGAATACTTACAAGTTACAAATTTGAAGCCTCACAATTAAATGGAAGATATAGCTATAAATTAATAGTTTTTCCCATACCTTCCAATTTTTATTTTATTTTTATAAACTTTAATTTTCCACACCGTCCAATTCATTGTATAAGTACTCTGTACTTGAATCTAAAAAAAAGACAGAGTAGAGTATGAGCTACTTCTTTGTCAATTCAAACTTCAAGGACTTTAAAAAAAAATTCTGCATTTCCCACGGGGCACTTTATTGTGGCCTATGAAAATTGAACAGCTAGGTTACAACTGTGCGGTGGGTTTATCAAAATTGAAAGCCCCCCTCTCTCTCTCTCTCTCTCACAATTGAAAGCCTCCCTCTGATTTCTACCTTCAGATTCACTTCCGATTCCAATAGATTGGAAATGGTGAATATTAGCTATCCAATTTCTCTCTTATATACTCCCAAAGGGAAAAGTCCCAAAAATAAAATTTCAGGACTCACCAGACGAAGAAGGCAGCAAAACCCATCAGAGATACAGATCCATTTCGTTTGTTATGCAGACGGAGAAGGCCAAAAGAGAGAGGAAGATAGATTTGATGGGAAGAAGCTCTACTGATCACTAGACTCAACCAGAGAGTGCAAAACCCATCAGATACACAGATCCATTTCGTTTTTTTTCTTTGTTTTTTTGTTTGATTTTTGATTAATTACAAATTAAACCGGATTGTGGGTTTTTGGATTGGGTTGTTATCTTGAACCAATATTAGAATGGTTTGGGCTGAAAATTTTTGGGGTGGGCTAAAACTTGTTGGGTCTAAATTTTACATATAATTTTTTTTTTTTTCAGTTTTTTGCAAGCCCACCTGGGCTGCAGCCCACCTTAGTCCAGGCATAGCTCCGCCCTTGCGTACAGGGCCCCGCGGGGCCTTCCCTGTGTAATTCCCTGCAAATCTTTTCCTTGCATATAGCATTTCTGCTATATTATCCACAACTATTTTATCACATTACATTTTATCTATTGGGAAAACAAGGTGATTTTATCACCCCTCTATAAAACACCAACTAAAATCAAATTTCTCATTTTATCTCATAAAATCGATTCAAGAACTCCCACTTAGTGTTCTTTTAATGACTTCTTTCCGTGTTTACGACATTTACTTTTTATTTAATTGGGAACGGTGCACCAGATTCAAGGCATGTGTGTTTTTTTTTTAATTTTTTTAATTTTAAGTACCTTCCAATTCCTTCCCGAATTCATTCTCCCAAAAGGATTTAAAGATTTCTATTATTTTCTTTTCTATTTGAAGTTTTTTTTTTTTTTTTTTGTTTAATTTCCCCATTCTCTATCTTATAATGCGATTTATCCCAGACTTGGTTTCCTTTTGGGCATTAATTAAAGATTATTTTCCCCTCCATGGCTTGATATCTTCCTAAACTGTCACATATAGCTAGTTACTGGCCCTCTATGGTAATACAAAGAACAGATTAGGTATTATCATTTATGGCTCGAATTATATGGTTTTAGATTTGATTCTAGATTTTATGGATTTGATAAGTTGTTATCTACAATGTTGGTCCTTATTTATTCCTATTGCTTGCTTTATCATTTCCTGCTGAATTGGCTGGCTCATGGGCACATCTTACTGGGTACATGCATCTTTCTTTGACTATTGTTGGTTATAGTATATTTTGGCTTTTATTGTTTGTGGCACATGTTAGTTCATATGGCTTTATGTTCTTTTGTTGGCATCTCTACCTTTGTCCTTCCGTGACGAAAAGGGGGAGCAATGTTTTGGCTTATGCAGATTATGTTTTTCTTTCGTGTGTTTGCAGCTTTACAGGACATGGTCACATTTTGTTAGGGGATAGATTTTCTCTGTGTAGTGTGTTTTATCATGGAAGTGTCAAAGGGGTCCGGAGATTGTAAGGTCCATAGTCCGCGGTCTTTATTGTTGACAATTTTCACGACAAAACACATATTTGGATGTATCCTCATTTATCAAGTTGTATTTTATTTTTCTTCTTTTTTTAGAGTGTCTGTTTTAGGAGAGATGGTGGAAAAGCGATCCGACAAGTGGTATCAGAGCCAGGAGGTCATGGGTTCGAGTCCCGGGAGCGTCGTCGTGAGGGAGGGATTGTTGGGCCCGGAGTGCCCCCATGGATTTGGTTGCACAATGTCACTTCTTACGACCGCTCTAAAAACAAACTTGTGGGTGCAAAGTCGAATGTCATAAAAGACTTAATTGAAACCCTTCCTAACACCAATTAGTTCTAGGAGAATTGGTGGAAAAGCGATCCGACAATGTAGGATTCAAAGACGGAGCAAATGGATGTTTCACTGTTATCATACTCAGTTTTGCTTTTCACCTACCCAGAGTTGAAAGAGATTCAATATGAATGGTGCGAGGGACAATCACCACAAGATAGACCCGATTTGACCGCAAGAATTTTTTATTAGTTGACTGCATGGGATGACTTTGATTGCATTTTCTAGCTAGCTATGGCCACATATATTTCATTATGTTATAAATGTTATCAGAAGATGGATGACCATCTTGGGAATTGTAATTGTAGATAGAAGAACTTTATTGTGGTAGTTGTATCTTTCGTAGCCTTTTGGCTATATAAGGCAATTGGCCAAGGGAGAAAATACACACAAGGAAAGAGAGAAAGAAAAGGCAGATAGCAAAATACCACTCTGAATAATATTTGAGTAGTCCAGAAGACTAGCTTTTCTACATATTTGTGTCCAGCTCTTTACTTACTTTTCAGCTCTTATTATTTGCTTGGTTTTATAACACGTTATCAGCACGAGACCCTAACCAACTGAGAGAGGTAAACAAAATCTCGTACTCTATTCCTACACATTTGATTTTATGTACTGTCTTATTTCTTTTCATTCTAAATATCAATGTATATGGGATACTGATCATATGAATGGAAAAAAAGGGGAAGTACCTGAAGTACTAATCAATAATGAATCCGGAAGCATTCTACTCTTAAAAAAAAGAGGAAAAATTATTGTACCTGAAGTACATATCAACTATGAATCCTGAAGTATTCTAGTTATGAAAAAAAAATTTCTAATTTGGAATCCTGAAGTATTCTAGTAATAAAAATAAATACCTGAAGTATTTTTAGCAACAAGGTGGATGGGTTTTCAAAATTTCGAATCCGCCACACCGCCTCGAACCCGTGACCTCCTTAAGGGAAACCACGAGTTTGGCCACTGAGCTACCCCCAGTGGTTAAGCATATGTTAACACATTTATTTATTTATTACATCTTCTCAATCGTTTGAGCATTTCAAATTATAGATGATTGATAAAAGTGCAATTTATTCTTTTATGCTACTGTTTTTATAAAGAAATAAAATGAGAAATTAATTTTCCCCATATTCACTTCTATCTCCAGTGTATGAAAACTAGTAATGAAATGGTCAGTGATAAATGATACAATCTGACTAATTTATTCCATCACATGTTTTTGTACAACATCTATCATCTAGTATTCATTTCACGTTATGCACAATTCTGACAATCCAACTAATGTCTCAGCACATGTTCCTTGTCTGTTATTTTTATTACACTTTCTCTTGAAGTCTGTAGAAGATATGACTCTTTTGACATTTTTGTGATAACAATGTCTAATTTGTGGTGAATATTATAGTCCACATACTTGTGATCATTTTATTATGATTTAGCAAGATTTATCATCGGATATAATTAGTCTAATTCTTGATTTTGTATAATTGATTGTCTTTAAGATTGTTTGTCTAATCAGATATCTTATTTTATAGAGAATGTCGAACTATACGAAATTGGAATTTGCTGCCCTTGACATTTCGGGAAGAAATTATCTGTCATGGATCCTTGACATAGAGATTCATCTCGATGCAATGGAAATCGGGAGAACGATCACAAATGGTAATAGTGCATCCCTGAAGGATCGCGCAAGGGCCATGATCTTCATCCGACATCACCTCCACGAGGACCTGAAGTCCGAGTATCTCACTGTCAAAGACCCACTAGTTTTGTGGAACAACCTGAAAGAAAGATTTGGGCACCAAAAGACAGTCATGTTGCCTAGAGCTCGTTATCATTGGATGCACCTAAGATTTGAAGATTACAAATCGGTTAGCGAGTATAATTCTGCCCTATTTAGAATTGTTTCACTTATGAGACTGTGTGGGGAGAAAATTACTGAAATGGATATGTTAGAAAAGACATATTCCACGATTCACCCCAGAGACATGAATCTGTCACAAACATATAGACAGAGGGGCTATGAAAAATACTCGGATTTGATATCCTGTCTCCTGGTAGCTGAGCAAAACAATGAATTATTAATGAAAAATCACGAGTCTCGTCCAACCGGATCTATACCGTTTCCAGAAGCAAACGGAGTTTCATTCCACAGTCAGGGAGGTGGCCGTGGCCGTGGCCGAGGTCATGGGCGCGGACGCGGACGGGGGCGTGGTGGCCATAACTACCAAGTCCGTGGAGGACACATCAAGAAGCCCAGCAAGAAAACTGATTTTCCCCGGAAGTGGAATAAGTGGGATAGGTCGGATGTATCCCAAAGAAAGGGAAATGATTTTCAAGCTAAACCTGTTAAGAATACAGAAGATTCATGTTACAGATGTGGAGTGAAAGGTCATTGGTCGCGTACCTGTCGTACGCCAAAACATTTAGTTGATCTTTTCCAGGCATCAATCAAGGGGAAAGGAAAAGAAGTTGAAACCAATTTCCTTGATCAAGTTAACCAAACTGACCCTTTTGAACCTTTTGATTTTTCATCTTTTGATATGTCTGATTTACCTGCTGGACCTAGTGGGACAAAAGATGATTTCTTTGATGATGGAGATGACTACCCTGATTGGTCAATGCATTTTGACTAATAAGTATTTTTGCTTATGTTTGAAATAATAGTCTAAGGACTAATCTATCTTTTAATAATGTTGTAAGAGATATGTCATGTTGTATTTGATTTTGGAATAAAAGTTTTCAAGATGTGTTTCAGTTACTTATTTGTGAAACCTTTAAATTTGTATTTTTTGCATTTAGGAGCATGGATACTAATGGGACATTATCAAATGCAAAGATAAATGGTGAAGATATCTGTCTGGTAGACAGTGGTACGACACATACTATTCTTCGAGATAACAGATATTTCAAACATTTGTCAAAGATAAAAGCTTATGTCAATACAATATCAGGTTCTGCAGACCTAATTGAAGGCTCTGGAAGAGCAAATATTGTTCTAGCAAACGGAACAAATTTAAATATTGACAATGCTTTGTATTCTACCAAATCCAAAAGAAATCTGTTAAGTTTTATGGATATACGTCGAAATGGTTATCATATTGAAACCACAAACGAAGGCAGAAAAGAATATTTGTATATCACTTCTAATGTGTCTGGCCGGAAGCTAGTATTAGAAAAATTTTCTGCATTATCTTCTGGGTTATATTATACGACGATTAGAACAATTGAATCATATACTGTGATGCACCAGAAGTGCTCCAACCCAAAACTTTTTATGCTATGGCATGATCGCCTTGGGCATCCGGGTTCAATAATGATGCGTCGTATTGTTGAAAATTCACAAGGGCATCCGTTAAAGAACCAGAAGATTCTATTACCCAAGAATTATCCATGTAATGCCTGTTCACAAGGGAAACTGATAATTAGACCATCAATCTCCAAAGTGATTGTTGAATCACCATCATTTTTACAAAGAATACAAGGAGATATTTGTGGGCCGATACCCCCACCATGTGGACCATTTCGATATTTCATGATTCTAGTTGATGCCTCAACTAGATGGTCACATACTTGTTTACTGTCTACACGAAATGTTGCATTTGCTAGATTCCTTGCTCAGATCATTATATTAAGAGCACAGTTCTCAGACCATCAAATCAAAACAATTCGTCTTGACAATGCTGGAGAGTTCACATCTCAGACATTTAATGATTACTGCATGTCAATTGGTGTTGATGTTGAGCATCCTGTTGCACACACTCATACCCAAAATGGTTTGGCTGAATCTTTTATTAAAAGACTTCAGTTAATTGCTCGACCATTGCTTATGAAAACAAAATTGCCAGTTTCTGCTTGGGGACATGCTATTTTACATGCTGCATCTTTGATTCATGTTAGACCAACTGCATATCATAAATATTCACCCACACAGCTTGCTCTTGGTCAACAACCGAATATCTCTCACTTAAGAGTTTTTGGTTGTGCTGTGTATGTGCCTATTGCACCACCCCAACGTACTAAAATGGGTCCACAACGTAGGCTTGGGATTTATGTTGGTTTTGATTCTCCATCCATCATTAGATACCTCGAACCCCTAACAGGCGATGTGTTTAAGGCACGTTTTGAGGATTGTCATTTTGATGAATCAGTTTTCCCACCATTAGGGGGAGATAGGTCGAAGCCAGAAGCTCGATGTGAAATTACTTGGAATGTTTCGGCATTATCTCATCTTGATCCTCGTACTAATCAATGTGAACTGGAAGTTCAAAGGATCATTCACTTGCAAAGTATTGCAAATCAATTACCAGATGCATTTACAGATGCAAATAAAGTAACCAAGTCTCATATACCAGCTGCCAATATCCCAGCACGGATCGAAATTCCCACAGGACAAATTACTAGTACAACAGCTGATGAATCTAAAGCACGCCAGAAGCGTGGGAGACCTGTTGGTGCCAAAGATAAACTTCCCCGGAAGAGGAAAATCCAAGGCAAACAAATTGAAGTCCCAGAAATAGCTGATACTCCTGAGGGGATCAAGTTAATAAATGTAAAAGCTTATGAAGAGGCTAAACTCGCAAATGAAAGAATGAATTTATCAATATTTCCTCCTACTTCTGAATCTCCAGAAGAGAAATCTCCCGAAGAGTTATTTCCTGAAATGGAACAGGTACCTGAGAATAATGAGATCTCAATACATTATATGAATACGGGAGAAATGTTGGACAGAAATAAAACCGTTGTCAACAACGCGTTTTCATTTAAGGTTGCTCTTGACATTACTAGAAGTGATGATGAAAGTGAACCACAAACTGTCGAAGAATGTCGACGCAGAAATGATTGGCCAATGTGGAAAGAAGCAATTCAAGCAGAGTTAAATTCTCTTGCAAAGAGAGAAGTATTTGGACCTGTAGTTCAAACCCCTAGAGGAATACAACCGGTGGGATACAAATGGGTGTTTGTGCGAAAGCGCAATGAGAAAAATGAAGTTGTGCGATATAAAGCACGACTTGTTGCACAAGGTTTCTCGCAGAGACCTGGAATTGATTATGAGGAGACATACTCTCCCGTAATGGATGCTATCACATTCAGATTTTTGATTAGCTTGGTAGTTACAGAATGTCTAGACATGCGTCTGATGGACGTTGTGACAGCATACTTGTATGGATCACTAGATGCTGACATATACATGAAGATCCCCGAAGGATATACTATGCCTGAAGCATGCAGTTCAAAACCCCGAAGTGTTTATTCACTTAAGCTACACAAATCTTTATATGGGTTGAAACAATCTGGTCGTATGTGGTACAAACGCCTTAGCGACTACTTGTTAAAGGAAGGATATGAAAATGATCCTATTTGTCTATGTATTTTTACTAAGAAATCAAACTCTGGTTTTGCAATTATTGCGGTTTATGTTGATGATTTAAATCTCGTGGGAACTTCGGAAGAGCTCATAAAAACCGCCGAATATTTAAAGAAAGAGTTTGAGATGAAAGATCTTGGCAAAACAAAGTTTTGTCTTGGCCTGCAAATCGAGCATTTGCCAACTGGAGTTCTAGTACACCAGTCGACATATACAGAAAAGGTTCTTAAACAATTCTACATGGATAAAGCACATCCATTGAGTACTCCTATGGTTGTTCGATCACTTGATGTGAACAAAGATCCATTTCGGCCCCAAGAAGAGGGAGAGGAAATTCTTGGTCCGGAAGTACCATATATGAGTGCCATTGGTGCACTTATGTACTTGGCAAATTGTACACGACCAGATATTGCATTTTCAGTCAATTTATTGTCTCGGTATAGTTCAGCTCCAACTCAACGGCATTGGAAAGGAATTAAACACATATTTCGTTATCTCCGAGGAACGGTTGATTTGGGTTTGTTCTATTCAAATGGATCGAAGTCACAATTAATCGGATACGCAGATGCTGGTTATTTATCTGATCCACACAAAGCTCGGTCACAAACAGGATATGTGTTCACTTGTGGTGGTACTGCTATTTCATGGCGTTCTGTGAAGCAGACGTTGACTGCCACTTCTTCTAATCATTCTGAAATTATTGCGATTCATGAAACAAGCAGTGAATGTGTTTGGTTGAGATCTATGATACAGCACATTCGGGAAAAGTGTGGATTATCCTCAATCAAAGATGGCCCGACCATATTACATGAAGACAATGCCGCATGTATCACACAGATTAAAGCTGGTTATATCAAAGGAGACAGAACTAAGCATATTTCACCAAAATTCTTCTACACCCATGACCTCCAGAAAAGTGGTGATATTGATGTTCAACAGATACGTTCTAGCGACAATCTGGCAGATTTATTCACCAAGGCATTACCAACCGCAACATTCAAGAAGTTGGTTAACGGTATTGGGATGCGCCGACTCAAAGACGTATCACGCAAAGTTGAGGGGGAGTAATTAATGCTAAAAGATAAACGATTGTACTCTTTTTCCATTGTCTAAGGTTTTGTCCCACTGGGTTTTCCTTAGCAAGGTTTTAATGAGGCAATCTATAGACAGTTTTTCACTATGTACTCTTTTTCCTTCACCTAAGGTTTTTCCCATTGGGGTTTTCCTTGGTAAGGTTTTAACGAGGCATATTTTTAATTTGTGGTCATCCAAGGGGGAGTGTTATAAATGTTATCAGAAGATGGATGACCATCTTGGGAATTGTAATTGTAGATAGAAGAACTTTATTGTGGTAGTTGTATCTTTCGTAGCCTTTTGGCTATATAAGGCAATTGGCCAAGGGAGAAAATACACACAAGGAAAGAGAGAAAGAAAAGGCAGATAGCAAAATACCACTCTGAATAATATTTGAGTAGTCCAGAAGACTAGCTTTTCTACATATTTGTGTCCAGCTCTTTACTTACTTTTCAGCTCTTATTATTTGCTTGGTTTTATAACACATTAAACCATTTGTTCTCTTAATTTAAAAGACAAATAGTCTTTGAAATGCTTATCAAGAACAAGAGCAATATATCTACAAACTAAGTTAATCAGATTTCGTCATCATTTTGTAGGCTGGGAATTTCTATTTGCACTTCCTAAAGGTGGTCATTCTAATATCACCTGTGGGCTTGTCCAAGCGGACAGTGTCAGACCTTGCTCTTAAGTGGGCAGGGTTCGATTTCTCTCCCAGTCAGGTATTGCGAATTACCTGGTGGATTAGGTCAGTGGTTGCTTCGGCTCATCCAGAGGGTTACACTCTTAAAGTGGGTCTAATTAGTGGCTCACCTATGGAGTACTGGTTCCTTCGTCACAAATAAATAAATAAATAAATAAAAGGGTGGTCATTCTAATTGTTGGGGAAGTACGAGCAGTCCCCCTTTTAATATGATTCGAATGATATAATTGGTTCTTTTTATATAATTGGAGTTCGAGTTAGCTTGCTCGCAACTCAACTAATTTTGGGATCTTGAAGTTAACGACGGGATAAACCTCCCATGGCCCCCAAGGCTTGAAATGTTCGGTGTACTTCAGAGTTGAACATGTGATATCATAGAGGATCATTTATAGCTTTCTCTTGCCCACTTACCCAAAAACCCTTGGTTTAATCTACTACTTCCATCCCAAAAATTTTGTCCGGTCCGTAAAACGAGGACTTAATAATAATCCAAATTTTCCAAGAAAACTTAAAGTTTTGTTCTACAATGAAATAGAGATCAATGAGTTCTTTTAATTTAGGAAGAAGTTTGAAATTTTTTTGGAACAAAATATAGGAGTATTATTTTAAGTCCTCGTTTTACGGACTATTAAAACATTTAATAGAACATTTAGAAACGGAGAGGGTGATTGGTTTGTTGACTGATTATATGCTTTTTAAGTGGTCCTTTATGTGGATGCGTTGTTTAGCTAGGAAAATTGTGATTTGGATTTTTGCTACTATGAAGAAGTTGATGTTGGGTTCGCATTGTTGGGGTGCAGACAACCTTCAGCAGTACCGGGGGTATGGGGGCGGGAGCCTCGCACTCCGGACTACAGCGAAGACTTCGGTGTGTAATTTCGGCTATAGACCCGACCTAATTGTTTCGCTGTTAGTGTGTAATTAGGGTTATCAGTTTTTAGGGAAAAACAGAGAGAGGCGAGAGAAAACGCAGATCTCAAAGAGATTGCGAGAAGACTTGTACTCTTATTTTCGATTTCATAGTGGACTGGTGTGGCTCCCGTGGTTTTTCCTCGTGTTGAGGTTTTCCACATATATCTTGTGTCTCGTTTTTCTTTCTTGTTTTTCATTACGCACGACTGTTTGTTGTTCCGATTTCCTAACACGCATTGTGGTCAAAGTTAGAGACTTAGCAATTTGCTACCTCCCAAAGTTTGAGGTTCGAAACTTCTTAGCTGATATCAATTGTCAATATATAAGAAGCTTTGCTCGTTAATTGAACTCTCCGTTAGTGGATGGTGAGATTGAACTCCCATAATCAGTCAAGGTGTGCATGCAACAAATGAAAAAGTGATGTTAATTTTGGCAACTGAACCAGTTCTATTGTATCTTCTTTTGTTCTAGAGCATGAAAGCAGAATGCTCAACACGGATTTTTTTGCTTTTCAATTGTAACCATCTCCTTGCACAATCTATAATTTCCAGTACATATGTCATGAACGCTTGTGCTTTCATCTGCCAACGTTTCAATTAAGAAGAAGAATTTGGGTACGTGGAGGGTAACACGTGGTACCCTCTCCGTGCATCTGAGCCGTCTAACATTGCAACGGAGGGTCTGGATTGAAAGTTCCGTACAGATTTAAAACAAAAAACAAAACAAAAAGTGCATTTCAATCCGGACCGTCACATGCATTTTTGGCCCCGTCCAGATGCACCGCACGGGTACCATACCACGTCACAAATACCCTATTTGCACCCAAGTTTTTCTCCTTTTCATGACAAGAAACTTCTATTTTTCGTTCCACAGCTTGTATCCTTTTAATCTTTGTGGTCAAGAAAAAGATATATATAAAAAAATAAAAAATAAAAAAGACTGCTGTGGGAATCAAATTAAAACGTGCTTTGAAAGAAAATCTAGAGTACACCCATGTATACTACGAATCTGGGTTATTACAGCGTTTTTAAAATGCCGGCACATATCAAATAATTGCTGGCATTTTAAAAACGCTGGAAATACTTCCAGGTGTTTGATAAACGCCGGAAATACTTTCGGCGTTTGTGCCGACGTTTAACAAGCACTGGTGCAGTCTCTAATTCGACATCGGCGACCCCGCATTTTTATAAACGCCGAGAATAGTCACAAAATAAAAAATTGCTTCGCTTTATTAAATTGTTCCATGTTTAACCATCAATTCACATCCAAATATGAAATCTATAATATAAAAACATCTCAAATGCATCTACCAACATAAGTTCTCAAAATGCCCAATAAGTTCTGTCATATTCAATATCACTATCAATCTAACATAACCATTTAATAATTTCAAATAGCTTCACTACATTCATTCAAGATTTCCTAAAATTCATGACGCATCATATATTTCCCGTTGTTGCACCAAAAATAGCTTGGTTAAAATTTGAGCTTATTACTGTTGAAGGTCTATTATTTTCTTCCCCCGTTTCTTACGCATTAGGGCTCCGTTTGTTTGGACGTAAAATATTTTCCTGTAAAATATTTTCCTGTAAAATATTTTCCCATTTTCCGGTGTTTGGTTGGATAGATTTTGTGTAAAATGTTTTCCTAAGTAAAATGTTTTCCCTCATATGGAGGAAAATGTTTTACTACAGAAATTCCCGTAAGTCATTTTCCCAAGGGTTCTCCACAACTGCATATGATCTCTTTTTAGCAATTGGCAACCTGGCAACCTCCTACACAGGCGGACGCAGAGCAAGAGAGAAAAAAAGTACTGTAAAAAACAGAGGTGAAGAGAGAGAGAGAGAGCGCTGGAGAGAGAGAGTGAGACAACTCTACATTGGAACAACTACTTTTATTGCATATATAGATACATAAGTGTGTATATACACACACACATTACACATGTATATAACGATTACGTGTATCTAATTACTCAATCCAATTTGATAAATTTTAATAAGATTGTGAGGTTCAATAGCAATATGTTGTTTGCTAATGAATTTTTGTCCAAATGCCAACCAAACACTGAAAAATAAAAACAAGATTTTATTTTTGACCAAAATCATTTTACACGAAGAATATTTTCCGGTGTAAAATATTTTACGTCGAAACAAACGGAGCCTAGTATAGGGGTTCTTTTCAAAAGAAGAAAACTGAAATGGTACTCCGCGTTATGCACCTATCAACCATTTAAGGCCAAGTAAAAGAATTTGGTTGCTACCTATCAACCATTTAAGGCCAAGTAAAAGAATTTGCTAGCAACCATACACTGGATACGTAGCACTAGCACTTAGATAGAAATGCTAAGTGCCTAGAAACTCTATCTAGAAAATACCCAGAAAACTAAAACTTAACTCATTTCAGTTTTTCAGGTTCAGTTTTCTAGGTATTTTCTGGGTACCGTTTATGGGTACATAACGCAGATGATGTTGAGATATATATGCTCGAGTTAGAAAAATATCTTTCCTTTGACACTTCTTCGATATTTCATTTTGGAATGCTAATCACATTTGATTATGACGTTAACCAACCACAAGGACACATTTTAAGCAAATTAATGTCATAGTTACAGTATAGAACATTCAATGTGCGATTGATCAGATATTTTGTTTTATATTTGGCCGGTGATAATGCCAAAATTATTTTGGTAATACCCAAACTTCAGTGCATAAAATCTTGGACTATTGCAAATGGTACAAAGTCCTTACTGTTGATTTCTGATAAACCATTGCCGAAAAAATACAGTTTTAAAAATTTGTTTTGGATTTACTTCTTACATATACGTATGGTTTCATGAGGAAGGGTTAGGATTTTACCTTTCTAGTTCAAACAACCGAAGCCTCCTTGCACACCAAAGATCTTCAACCCTATGACCCAAAGAGAAAAATTGCCAAAGGATTTGCGGGAACCCTAGAATATTTCCTCCCTCTTACTTTTCTTTACTCTCTCTAGATTTATCTTAGGAGAAAAGTTGCCTCCTTTTTTTGTACATCTTTCCAAGAGAAATAGAGATGTAAATATAGGAAAAGATTACTTGGCCAACAATTCAATTTTAAATAAATTGAATATTATCTCTAATTATTGGGCTAGTGTTGGGACCCACGATAAGCCCTCAATAGTGTAAATAACGGGGCTTATCTATCTCATTTTTGTCACACACACATGCATACATAGCTTTAATCATTTGATTTTACGCGTCGTTGTTTGTTTTTGATAGTTTCAAGTGAAACTGGAGAATAAGATGTGTTTTAACACCATGGATCGTTCGCAAAGGACTCGAGGACCTAAGGCTACATGGCACTCTACCACCGACTCCCGAGAGTCATGGAAAGAAGCATCGAAGAGTGCTCAAGACGTTGAATGGTCAAGGGAGAAGCTGGAACCGAGAACTTGAAACTACCTAGTTGGTTTCGAAACCAGCCATACACATGGTTCCAAAACCCAGTGATCAATGGCTTGATGAAACTAAAAAATACTCCTACCAACTAGTTCCGGAACCGACTATACCCTTGGTTCCAAAACCCATCCATTAGAAGCTGGACTAAAACCGTAAAAACTGATTGGTTTTGGAACTAACCTTACCATAGGTTCCGGAACCGACTAGAAAAATACTGCATTTTTGTGTCTGACTTATGTTTTGAGTGGGGGCTTTTTGGACTTCTTTTACACGGTTTTGGGGGCTATATAAGCCACCTAAAACCTAAATTTTAGGTAATCTCCTATTTTGCCTTTTTCTCTCTACCTCCTTCTTCTCCCTAGCGCACGCTCTCTCTCTCTCTCTCTCTCTCTCTCTCTCTCTCTTCCATTGGAGCTTGAGAACTAGGTTTTGAGCTTTTCGTCTTCATTAAAGTTGTAAGTACTCGGTTAATTAATATAGATCCATGTTCTTGTGGACACCTGCGCATTGCAGCACAAGCTCCCCACACAGGAATGGCCAATGGCATTTGTTTGTATCGTGTCGAGGTGCCCGTTGCAGCTCATCTTTATGAACTTGTTAGAGCGGCACTTGGTTTAAAGAAACAAGGGTACGCACCTTTCTCCGCCCAGCCACAAAGGCTAGCCCGTACTCACTCAACATGAAGCCGTTTTAATATTTAAAAAGACTTCACAAGTAAACTGGTTAATTAGCTTTAGTAGATATGAGTGACGGACAAGAAATAAATCGCACGTGGGATAAGGATAGGGGATCATGCAGTAAAGCAGAAAATAAACAGAATACAAAGATTGTCACGCCCTCGAATTTCAACATAAATAAATAAACATTTTTCTCTGGGAGATCTCAATAAACTCATAAATTAGTCCAAAAATCATCTCATAACGGTACATTGACAATAAACGATGATTCAAATTTTAGTACCCGTGTCCCATATAAATTGTTTCTCCAAAAATATTACATTCTTTCAAAGAGGGAGGTTTAAATACAACTTTGAATTTCAAATGATGAGAGTTCTGATGATGAAAAAATGCTTTCATGCCATGCTTCAGAAATGTCATGCACCACTAGCATCCCAACTCATGTCACTTGGTTGTACCTGAAAGGCTGAAACAGGAAAGGGGTGAGCATTCACTTCGCCCAGTAGGTATCCCCTTCTTGTTTCAGACGCAAAATTTCACAACAAGATATATCATACAATTGACAATTAGCAAGTAAGCCACCAAACACATCAGTTGATTATAGCGACCGAACAATAACACTTCACGCGTCATTCAGCATACCTCTACGATATAACATTTTAGATAACGAATAATAGAACTTCCCTCTAACCTCATTGTAAATCTCAATGTCACTATTCACCAACTTGATCTTCCGTATGTTCACTAGTGGTCTAGTCATTCGTATCCAACAACCCTCATAAAGGCCGTCTCCACAAAATTATAATTTCACATCAACAAAAGTTGTAAAGAAATGTAGGTTCTCTTCCTTTGTTTCCATTCACTCAATTTAAACCCAATTTCAACATTCAATTTCTATTTCTTTCCTGGTAATCACTATTTTAATGTGTATGTTAACTCGGAAACATCCTAGCACTCTCATTAATTTCATCAAGTATATCCATTAACTCACACTAGTCAAGTCAAAGATCAAACGCGTGCTTAATAAAGAATATCCGTTACACGAACAAGCACTTCAAAGCATCCAACATATTTCATGTGTCCATATGCACTAAATGTATCCATGTACGACCAACACTACATGCAAGTGAAAAGAAGGAACAAGGATATTACCTAAAGAAGTATAAGGAGACTTATGAGAAACCAATAGGATGAATTATAACTAATAAGGTCATATAACGAGAGTTAGAGAGAGAGTTTGAATAGTAAAAGGATTCAAAAGTAACACATAATCAACTAGATCCACTCAATCTGTCTCTCGTATCCAACTTGTGCCCGACACGCCACACGTGTCCTAAGCTTAACCACTTACATCACTTTCCACATAAACATTTGATTATTCTCCGGGCATGCCATATAGGCCCCGTGTCACTCCGGACATACCCTTGTGGGCCCCGTGTCACTCCGGGCATACCCTTTCGGGCCCCGTGTCAATCACCTTACAATCATAACATCATTTATCAAAATACAAGTTTAACATAGTCTCATATGTAACTCACGTGTCACATTATCCATTTACATGTGTCTCGGATTTCCCACTCAACCCGAATGCACACCAAGTGTTAGTATATGGATTGTGTCCTCACCATGTCCACTAAATAGCAAGAAATCAAGTGACACCAATCAATCCCCATTATCATTTGATACCAAAATGCTACCAAAGTGGAAAATGTCCTAATACAAGTGAATAACGCGTTCAAGGACCAATCAAGAGCAAAGCGATGATCACGAATGAGAAACAAAGTCGGGGAACCAATCTATTAAAACTAGACAGCACAAGCAACAACAACCACCTTGCAGATTTTCAATTGATTCAATGGAACTTCATTTCAAATATATTTCCTCTTAATTCAAGGCTATGAGTTCTAAAACCATCATTTATCACATCTAGGCACTATGTAGATCCAAACACAAAATAATACTCTAATTAGGTCAATCAATCAACTCCTCGAACTTAGTCTACCTATCGCAACACACTAACAGTTTCCGCCGGGTCACACAACCATGTAAAATTCACCAAACGTTAAATATCCATCTAAATGATCTGATATTTAGTACAAACTATAACAACACATTAAAGTTCATCCATGATTTTTCCCGGATTTTTTTTTATACGCGATAAAACCAAGTCAATTTCACGTCCAGACCCAGAAATTCTTGCACAGTAAGAACAAACTTTTAGCAGAACAGCCTCGTGTTCGAAAAATCCGTTAAAAATCGCCTACTCAATATTTTTCAATGATTCCAACGCGAAAACATTGCTAACTTACCTGGGTTTAAGATCCATGAGGGCTCATAGCCAATAAACGTGTTAACTACAATGAAATTAATGAAAATACGCAGCTTCCATAATCTGCCCAGATTTTCCAGATTTTCAGGATGCAGTTTGGTACAAGAATTGTTTAAAAATAATCGCTTTGTTTCTTGCTCCAATTTTTTAACACGATCTAGTATACTCATATATGTACTTGACATAAAAATTTTAGGGAATAAAGAGGTGATTTATCAGGTCTAATACACCAACAACCGGAGACCAAAAACACAGATTCAGCACAACAGTGAAACAGAGTACAGCTCGGTGCGAGATTTTTCTAGACTTCGTTTCTTGGATTTTGGATCTGAAATTTTTACACACTGTACGCAACGCATAGGGGAACATCCCATAAAATTTTCACAAAATTTTATGGTGTAAAATCCTGTCTAAAAATTTGTGGATGTAGAGTATGAAATTAAAACTTTCTCTGAGACAGATTTTAAAAACATAGCACAAGCATATGGAGAGAGAGAGAGAGAAGAAACCCCTACTTGTATAGGTTTTGAGCAAAACCCCCAAATCCAAGCAAAACCCTAACTTTGATCTTCAAATCTACCGAAATATAGCCTTCCTCGAGCTCAAATACGCGCAATACAACTCTGGTTCGTCAAGAGTTCAAGGTGGGAAGGTGGGTTAAGTTGAGTTTTTCAGTGAGAGATTTAGAGAGAGGGGAGCCGTGAGGTGGGAGAGGGAGCGTGGATGAGGATCAGCTGGTGAAGGTTGGGGAGAGTTGGTTTTCTCTCTTCCTCTTACATTTTATACTCCAATCACCTAATTACACACCACCTCCCTCTACTAACTTGTGTGCTACTAATAAACCCATATTTCTCTTGTTTTCTCACATTAACACATGATTTAAACTGTAAAAATATTCCCCTACAATTCCGCAATCCTAATTTAAAAAAAAATACACAAATTTTCAGGTCTTTACATTCTACCCCTCTTACAAAAAATTTCGTCCTCGAAATTTCATATGCTAGAAATCAAACGCTAATGTGCTAACCCACATAGGCACATGACATCGACACGACACAAATTCCACAATCCAACCACTATTAAGATTTAAAAATCAAGGAGTTCACAGGGATCACATAGTTAATAGTTTGGGACACTCCTCCTTTTACCTCGTTCATTCTTCTTGCATCAACTCCTTGCTACCGAAATCGTTTTGTAATACTCGTACCGGTTTTATCGTTTCAACTTTCAACACTTGCTCACGCGAGTCTAGCCACGTATCTATTTCTAGTTCAAGTTTAAACCCTTATAACACATGATATATATACCTCCCCAGTATCACAAGTCAACAAACATGCAATTAAAATCAGTAAATCTACACAAATCACTTAGAACAAGTATTTCTCCTTTAACCTTCCACAAATACCTTAATACACTAAGCACATGTTTTTGTCCAAGTACACACCCGCTCCGGTGTTCCTGGATTGGGTTTCTTTCCACAAATTCTCCTTATCCGAACACCAAATACATAGCACAAATCAAATACATTCATTTCCTTGTGACTTAAGTCCACATGTATCAATCTTATTTGTCATGTCCCAGCCATACTAGACACATGGTTGCCGTATTTCACGTCAAAATAAAACAAGTTCCAACCCTTTTTTTTATAATAATCATTACTCATTTTCCACTCAAATTCCCCATTACAACCACGTTTCTAATTATTTCCTGATTATGAGTCTGAGGCCATCACTTATCATCTCCCAGTTCCGTATAATAATTCCCAGCAACATACCTAATGCTGGTCTCGTTGTCTATATAATCAATATTTTCATAACGTAACTCGATCTATCCAAAGTTCATATGGTAATCAATTCACAAACCTTAGCAATGGTTGTCACACGTCCACTCGTATGTATCATATCTCACCCTTACTCCACAACTGTATGTCAACACATTACCATGCAAACAAATATTCATCACGCATCAACTCAATCTAATGGGAACAACAACAAGGGGAGAAAAGCAACAAGATTTATCAAGTCAAAACATAGGGAAAAAAAAAAAAAAAAACTCCTCAAGTCAAGACATAGGCCCAAAGCCCCACACAATGTATATATATCTATCTGTAAATTTCTTAATCTCAAATGAAACATTTGTAATGTACCTTCACTATTTAGACCATAGACACTTATCCATTCTGGTTTTTCGTTAAACATTCTTTGGTAGTTTCTTAACAAGGAATAAGAGGTGCACTGAACAATCATATGGGGTAACACTGAATAATTTTGGCACCCAAATTTCTTTTTTTTACCTTATTCCTAACAAAATGATAAGTTGTTCTTCCAAAGGGGATAACATTATAGTTAAACGGTCTTTTCCGTTATAAGGGGAAATTTGAATAATATTCTACCAATCGATTTATCATATAAGAAGAAGATCCTGACAATGGTAGAATCACCCATTTCATAGTATAAATCAACGAACGTGCATAAATTATCAACTATGAGATCATACGATCCATTCATGTCTAATTATTTGGAAAAGGCAAGTTTTATGTCTTGTCCAAGGGCTATTCTAGATGCTCAATTGGGAAGTCACGGTGGCCAGCCGTACCTCGAATTGAATATCCGGAAATAGATCCTCAAGGTTTTTAGAAAAGAAGTTTCACATTTCATAACAGACAGTCACATTTAACACCCAATACGGCATTTAACTTGCGCTTGTCAAACACATGAACAGATTAAACTTATGCGTGCAAGATAGTGTAACAAAACCATTCCATACTTTCTACTCTCTCAACCTCATACCAATAACAGACACTCTCTTCTCCGTGTTACTGATTTCTAGAGAGATAGTACTTAAACTAAAGCCACTTAGCACCTTGGCACACTTTATCATCATCATCCAATCATATGATAATCCACTATGCATCAAACTCTACAGGAATACATGTTAACACCGCACCTAGTCTTCCAATTGCGACACAAATCAAGCGATAAACTTCACCAAGTTTTCACACAAGTCTAGATCCATGTTCACACATCAAGTTTCGTCAAAACACAATCGATAGCCCAAAAATCTCATTTTTCATTTCTTTCATTGAAGAAAAATCCATCATTTTCATCAGTATTAGGGATTGGATCCCTCTGCCGGATTCAATAGGCTCCGCGTGCCTCTGCCGGATTCAATAGGCTCCGCGTGCCTCTGCCGGATTCCATAGGCTCCGCGTGCCTCTGCCGGATTCCATAGGCTCCGCGTGCCTCTGTCGGGTTCCATAGGCCCCGCGCGCCTCTGCTGGGTATTTGTAGGCCCCGCCTGCCTCTGCCGGGTTCCATAGGCCCCGCGCGCCTTTATATAAAAAAACATTCACCAAGTGATTGCTTGTGGATCGATTGGATTGATTGCTTGTGGATTGAACTTGTGAAACCCTAAAACCTAAATTCAAATTTGGGGATTTTGCACTCGGATGTCTTTGTTCACAAAGAGTTTAGGGCTAGTTTTTGAAGGTAGGGATTTTGGAGTAATTCTGAAGAGTAACAATGTATGGGGTTGAAAGATTGTTTGTAAACTTCGGAGGCCAACGACCTTTATTTATAGAGTTTGTAAAGGTTCTGACGCAATCTGATTACAACTCGAATTAGGAGAGGTTTTGCATGTACAAACTCTATCTCTAAAGGTTCTGAACTTGTTTGCAAAATAATCCAATCGATGGGGAAGAGATTGGGCTCTCAACGTGAAGCTTCTGGAAGCAAGTGAAGCTGGTTAATCACTTTGGCTGGGAGGTTTTTTGGGTTTGTGAAAAGGATATGCTGGCCGGTTGAAGGATGTACAAGCCAGTTCTTGAATGGTTTTGGGTTGGTTACAATTCTTCACAAAAGTTCACGGATTCACATGAATTCATCCAAATTGTTCGGGCGTCATTCTCATCTTCGGGAGTCCACACACGGTGGAGCTTAAAATATCTGTCGAGCCAATTTAGGGTGTCTGGAGTTCTATTTGTAATTTCATCCATGTTTCTCTTGCTCTTTTCATTTCTCTTGTTGCTTACACCTACCATGTGTAAGTAGTGATTAAGGCTTGGTTATGGAATGATTAACATGATTTAGTTGGGTTTTGCTCTTCTTTCAATAAATGATCAATATTTGTTTATGGATGGGTCGGGTTCATCCTTATGTAACAAAACCTAGGGTTGTTAACCTCTTTGATTATGTGTAGGCAAGTCTAAGTGTTTGAAAAAAAAATTCAAAGAACTCTTCCCCATTGTCGAATACATCTTTAGAAACAAAATGATTTTATTGTCAAATCTTCCAATTGAGAACCGTGGCCATGTTTCTCAATCGAGTTGTCAATGAGACAAGTAAACTAACCTAAGTCTTGGATGTTGATTAATCCTTAAACCTTGCCGTCTTTAATTTCTAGTAAAACCTCATCTCCTAGTCAAGTTAGAAGGTAGGAAAGACAATTCCACAAATCAAACCCAAAAGGTTGGTCGTCCTAATGCCAAAACCCCTACCGTAAAGTAAGCCTCCTTTTAGCTCCTAACCTTCCTGTAGAAATCGAACCCAGATTGACTTCCAGGTATTATGCTACAAACGACGTAGCCCTACGTTTGGGGTGACACTATCTGCAACACATAGCTAGGTCGCAAGCAACCCATGGGCTTCTTGAGCATTAGCTAAATCTGGCTTACCCTCTCTCATCTTTATGAGTGCTAGCCCAATTAAACTACAATTAATTGCACTATATAATTATGGTTGAACTCTAGGCCTCAAGAATAAATCTATTATTACCTGTTAAATTCTAGTACCATAATGTCAAACCCCTTCACCATGCAATGTCCATAAGTAGCAATTGGTCGTAATAAATTACTGTCAAACCAAAGCATGCTTGAATACTAGTTCACTCACTTTTAGTCTAAAAAATATTCTAATGAACTTTTTATTAAAATGACTTACTATGTTCCAAAAACTAATCCGGTGAACTAACTCAATGGGACGTTATATACTCTATAATAAAATAAAGAGTGCATTCCATCTTGAAAATAATGTTCTCACCGTCCTAACAAAAATCACCCAGTTTACCGAGGTGCATGTTGATCAAATAAGACCTAACTCATTGGTGAATGATACTGACATAGGATAGAAACTTGAGTTCCTTAACTTTCTCAGGATTAAGGATGAACTACAATTAGCATTATAAGATTCACACTTAGTATGATAGTCGTTAAAATAGTGTCTTTTATGATGGTTCTTCAATGTATACGAAATACACCAACATATTTACTTGAAGTCTATCACTTTAATGATTGAGATGGATCATTCCATCTTACAGAAGTTAATCATGTTGCAGTTGACCTAATAGATAGTCCATTTCTATCAGCAACTGTGAATAATTAATTAAAATCACAAATAATTTTGATTTATATCTTCCGTACGTAAATCTCATTCACATATATAAATTATATTCAATGTAATTTAGGATTTATGTATTCATCTCATAAACCAATAATATTCATCTCGTGAATTATATCTCATGTATGAAAGAAAACATTTAATTGGTATTAACCGAAAGTAATAAATTTAATTGTTTCTGAGGGCATTAATCCCAACACTTAATACACTAGAGTTCTAATGTTTACAAAATCCGTTTTGGCATTTTCCTTCTTTTCTTTTAAAAGATTTTCTGTGAAGTCCCTTGTAGTTTTATTGATCGGGAGAATGTAATATCATTCAGTAAAGTCATCCGCCACTTACAAAATTTTCATTCAAATACAAGGAAAAGAAACTGCAACCAAACCCTACAATTCTTGTAATAAACATGAAATGTGGAAGGAAAAAAAAGGTCATGTCACCATCCAACGATGTGGTATTGAGGTTCGGTTCATTTGGAAAAGAGTTCAGTCTTAGGGGAGACCATGTGAATGGTTGAATTGATGACTTTGCTTCGATCTCTTTGACTGAACCTGAAGGAGACTTTGATCATTCAACTTTCGCGCGTACATAGAAGAGTTTTTTAAAATTCGAACCGTTGATTCCTGAAATAGACGATCTAAATGTGTTCATGCGCGTATGTACATGAGTGTACATACGTGTAGTCGGACTGGTCACAAAATATGACGGGGCCCTTGTTTGCCACCAAATCCCGATCTGGTGAATACTGTAAATTTGAATAGTCTCAAAAGATGATGTCATGTTTGTAGCCGTGCTCCTACTCCCACGCGTTATGTGACTGTAAGGATGATGTCATGTTTGTGGCCGTGCTCTTAACAAGTTGAATTAGGGTCATTCACTTAATGAGTCTCTTTAAACTAGCTGAGTCTATATAATCGAGCCTACCTTTAGCAAGCTCCTTGACTAAACGAGCCTGAAAATCGAGCTCGAACTCGGCTCTTTTACTTAATGAGCCGAACCAAACCAAGCCACGAGCAGCTCGGTTCGTTTGCAGTCTTAACGGTAAGTCATGAAATTTCAACAATATGGACAATGAAACCTAGCCTTAACATGTGAATTTTATTTATACACCGAGGAGATTAAATCCTATCTGTATAGAGTGTAAACATTCAACACAAAGGGTGTTATGGATGATCTAGTGCAAAAGTAACACGTGATTATAAAAATTAAGTAGTGGCGGCTCTAGAAATTCTGAACAGAGTGTTCAAAAATTACCATATATACACAATTGTTTTATATAAGTTTAGATAATGAGACCAAATAATACGAAAATACGGAAGATATATGTCGCAATTGCAAGTACTCGGCGAATTCTATATTTTAGGCTAAGTAAATACATTAGTTTTATTATTGAAAATTGTCTCGCGAATACGTTCACACAAATTTTTCTTTGACGTATAGAAAAGTCAAAGAAACTGATAGATATCAATAGATATAAAGTTAATTGTTATTCAGAGAAAAGTCAGAGCACGATCTCGATACCAATAGAAATTTTTTCTCTCCCTATTTTTAAAATTTTGTCATTAAAATTATGTACTTTGTTTGATCTAATATATTAGATATTCAATTGTAAATTTCCTGGATTGGTAGATATTCACATTACAGGAATAAATGTTCATAGAAACTCCCGATAAAATTATTACATGTAATATTAGGTTGTTTAATTTGGCGTTTAAATTGTTTTACCTTGTTTGGGTGGAAAGTAGTTGAACTTCATTTTCTAAAAACCCAGGAGGTACTGGTGCTTCTATTTTCTTGGTATCAGTACATGTTTGGAGAAATTGGCATTTTCCTTAATTGATTGCTATGTTTATGGTGTTGGGTTATTACGTGGTGTTTGTTGTGCACATTGTACGAGGAATCTCGATGTTGATGATGGGTCTATAGATGGAATTAGAATGTGTGGTATTGTTGAGCAAATAAGAACTTAATGGTAATTAACCCAAGGAAAAGTGAAAGTGGTACTAGGTCCACCTTCGGGTGAGTCCCTAGGCATTACGAGGACGCAAACGCTTGGCAGGGATTATAAGGACCCAAATGCCCGGCAAGGGATAACGAGGTCCCAAACGTTCAGATTGAAACTACTCTAGGATATTTGATGAAGAAATTGGTGTAGGCTGAAAATAATCATTTTAGATGGGGCTTGGTAAACAAGCCCAAAATTGTCAAGATCCAAGTAAATCGCTTAGCCCAGCTCAGGAACAAAACACGATGGGCTGTACGAGAAGGGCAAATCCGAGACAAACCGGTATCTCGGTCTGAACGAATTGCGAACCGGACGAGCCATCCGAGATGGATCATGTCCGAGATGGCTCGGAAAGATGATCCGAGATATCGGTGACGACTTTCATGACGTAAACCGAGGCGGTTAACAATCGTAACAAACTTGGGAAGGCGGTTAACAATTGTAAACCGAGGCGGTTACGCTACGTGTCGTAGCCATATTGGAGAACGCGTGCATGCAATATTTGTGAATCTGGTTCATGATGCCCGGTAACGTCATTCGAGCCAGAATGACTGCTTTACCCCTGCAGTTGGGGAGCCTATATAAACATAGCGAGGGAGCCCTAAAGAGGTACACAACACTTTCTCTCTCTACTCTTACGTTTCCTCTGATACATCCTTCTCCGATCACTTACTAGACCATCGGAGTGCCTTCCCTGACCACACTCCGGCCAGGTTAGGTGCTAACGGCGTGTGCTACGTATGCAGGAGTTCTTAGAGGATCACTCTCCACCCACTCGTTGCTCACTCGGGTCAAGAATCGTTCAAGAAGTTCCGTTTGATTTTTTTAGGACACCACAATTGGATAATGGATAAATTGGCATTTGGGGATACGATGTGTGTTTGATTTCTTTGATTCCTCTAGTTAGCTATGCTAGTTCGTTCAAATTTGGTTCAATGCCTTTATTTTTTTTTTTCTTAAATTTGTCTGCATACAAATCAGGGGCGATGGCAGCCTAGGTATGTAGGAGTGTGTTAACGGCGTGTGCTACGTATGCAGGAGTTCTCAAATTTGGTTCCCGCAGTTTAAAAAATGCACAGAAAAAAATTTAAAATTTAGATATAAATTAAATTTTGAACCAAATTGTTATAGCCCTAACAAAACAAAACAAGCATGACTCACTTATGAAAGCCCATATATAATAAATATGTAAGGATAATAGTTGTCTGACATTAAGTTCAATGTGGAAACACTAAAAAATTGAAGAGAATTAGCCGACGTTTTTGCATACAGCTTTCATCATAAATACGCTATGTATTTTTGTTAGCACTAGATGAAAATTCTAGGGCCACCCTTGAACTCAGCCCCCTGGGATTCTCAATCCTGGCTCCGCCACTGATACTAATCATCCGTTTGCACCTATCATTCCATATGCATTTAGAGTTTGTTAAAAAAAATTCTATTGGATAAGTGTATGCTCAGCCCTTCATTTTTAGGTACCAATCAAAGTATATAGCTTGGAGTGCCAAGGAAAAATGCCGGGTCTCTTTTGAGAGCTTCATATGAAGAGTTACCATGGCCCTGTTCGGTTTAGAGTTTTGTTTTAGTTTTGGTTTTGTTGACATCATCATTTTCCTCATTTCTCTCTCTATCTCTCTCCACTCATTACACCTGCTTACATCATCAAAACTAAACTAAATTACAAACCAAACACAGCCCTTATAATCTTGTATCTAGTTATACTTTGAACATGAAAATGTAACTTAATTTATTTATCTTTTGACCCGAGAAGAATGTAAATATGGGCATTAGTCTAACTCATTTCTGTTGTATGTATGTGGTTGGATTGGCTTAATATACCACATAAGGGTACGTATGTATGTACGGACATGATGATTATTTATTTACGAAATGTTCTTTTTAAATTATGTTGAAAATCAAGGGTATCTTGTAGATGTCCTTCGCGCCCAATGATCCATAGACCGCTTATTTTCTCTAAGATTCAAAGTCAAGACTCCCTTGAATGTCTCTCCTTTAACTCTCCTTTAAGAACATGCTTGAGGATGTTATCATATGCTTGGTTGCCTCCAAACCTTAACAGACGATATATTTTTGTAACTGTTAAAAATCACCAGTTTCGCTCGAGCGATGCGGAATCTCACTCGCACAACTTGCATCTAGTTACATTTGCCCAAGTACTTCCTTGAGTGAAACTGCTGTTGCTCCTTAAAACACTTTCCAAGGCACTCGAAACTTGACGGAGAATTATCACACTCAAAATTGAGAACAACACGTTGAGATTCATTGCCATGCCTAATACAAAAATAAACGACTAATAAAAAAAGATATTATAAATAGATAAATCGGGATATATAAAATGTGTGTTTTGTCAATGAAATTACCAAAACAAAGGAGCTTGGCTTTTTGAAGCTCCTAATTATTTTTTTTGGTAATTAACCGATGTATTAGAAACCAGAAAAAGAATTCACAGTGGAACAAAAAACTAAGGCATAAGCCTGTACAAGAAATGAACCAAAAAGAGACTAAAGCCTATACAATATAAAAAGCCTAGAAAAGAATGTCATATCCTAATTCTCGATCAAGCTACGCAATTATAAAAATTATCACATTCATAATTGTTGATGTGCAATCCAGTGCATTCTTGTCCATTCAAAAGGTAACTATAAAACTTAGCCTTATATATAGTTTTTGTAAATGCAAACAATCTTAGGAGGATATATTTGAATTTTTAAAGAAAATATTGGGTGGCAGATGGGGTATTTTTTAAAAAAACATTAGGCGGACGAACTTATTTCATTTTTATGTTTGATGAGATTGTGATTCTAATTTTTTTTTGAAATATGGATATGACAATCATCCGGATTCATCTCCTACGTACTCATTGACTTGAGGTTTCTCGACGGGGACACTTTATTCTTGGTAGAATAATGGTTGGAATTTTGATTGGCTGTGATTTTGTACGGAATAACACTGACCCCAGACGATAGGGAAAGCGTTTACTCATTCACATAAAGGACATGATGGGACAGTGACCCTTGCCTAAAATTTGTCCAAAGTCGAAACATCAAAATCAAGTTAACAAGTGTTTCATAGGAACCCCAAGCGTGTATAGCAGGTTTAAGACTAGTCAATTAAGACCACTTTCACTTCCAAGATCATCACTGTCTAATGCTTCTTTAATTTTAGCAAATTGTGCATCTCAAAGAGCATCTTGGCTTTTTCCAATAGCCTCCAACAATAATCACTATGTTAGCAACCACCAGGAAAAAATTTAGCAACAGCTCTATGTGAAGCCACCCTTGGATTCGAGCATGGCATTTTGGGCATGTTTGATTTTAAGGTTGGAGGCAGACTATAGGGTGGAACTACGGGGGTGTTCCACTAACTAGTTTTTTCTCAAAATCAAGATTGGTCATCCTCTCACAATACTCCACATAAAAAGATATGAACACAAAAATCAAGACAGTTTTAAAATAAAACTCCTTTAGTGTAACACCCCTTAGGGGATTGACTCACATCCTCCGCCTCTTTCCTTAGTCCGGCAAACAAGGATTGGGAGTGATTGGGACCGGATAAGATATATTATACTATATACTTTCATTTAGGTGTTCCCATGTGAGGGATTAGCTAATACAAAGGGGAAGGGTGGTATTGGCTGGACGCGGGGACGTTGCAGTGCAGCTTATGCACAGTAAGTGTTGTGCAAAATCACAGTCGTCCACAAGTATTTTTAACGGTTCGGATTGAAAAACAAACTATTCGCGCAAATAGTTAGCTGTTTGCACGAATAGTTTGTTTGAAATCTGAGTTGTCCATCCAAGCAACGGACAGTCTAGATTCTGCATAGCAGCGTCCCAGCGTCCGGTATTGGCCAGTTTCCCTTTCCTGATTATCTATCCTACAGTAGAAAATAATCCGCATTATCTTCATTTCACTTTATCCAAAAGAAGGTATAGCTAATTCCAGTATCCACACAAGTCCATCTATTTCTAGTTTATTTAAAGAAAAAACGCTTAGTGGCTCGTCTTCAATTACTAACATGAGATATATTTTGTTTATCAAATGGGCTTAGTAACCATTTTGGTCCACAAAATATTAAACGTGCTGACAAAAATATTAAACGCGCTGACATTTGCATTTATCCATGATTTGTATTTGATTCAGCTTAAATGAACCATACCGTACTGACATTTGCTAATTGTCTATAATTTAAGAAAGCTGATATCAATTTTTGCCAATGCACATTACAAAAATCTATTAAGAATACACAATTACAAAAATACTACTACCATATACTCACTTGCCCGCCAAACAAAAGTAGCTTATTCCATTTTAGATTGTCTCTTCGTAAATTTGTGCTTTGAAAAGTTAATAGGTTAAAGTTTGTACAATTATTATTTTGCCCTCTTGAGTTAATGGGTAAAGAGTTATTGGGTAAAAGTGGAGAAAAAAGTCGATGTGAGAGGTGTAAAGTGGAGGTAAAAGTTAATATGAAAAGTGTAATTAAATATGATGTTTGTTTAATAACTTGAATTTACATAGCAACACATTTAAAAAAGGACGGAGTGAGAATTAATTTTTAGATGCATGCGTTCTTCACTTCCTAATGGTAAACTATTAAGTCTACCCCTATAATTTTTGTAAATGAATACAATCTTAGTAGGACGTGTTAGAACATGAGTGAATCTTAAGTCCTAGATTTTAAAAACAGAATAATGCTGCATCTTCATAGTTGGATGGCTCCCTAATTGCAGGCTTAAACTTTTAAGTGGGTCACAGAATCTGAGTTCTTCCAAGTTATATTGCGCGAGAGTGATGTGGTGGACTCCAAGTAAATTGTGCTTGCCTTGGCAGGGAAATGCATCGTATAAATTCCCAAAAGGATTTTTATAGAATTTTTGTAGAAAAACTTGGTGGGCCAGCTATGATATTTTCTAAGAAATGTTAGGTGGACGAACTTATTTATTTTTTACATTTTTTAGATAAAAAATTAAATAGTATTATGATTCTAAAAAAATTGTGAAACTTGGATAGGGCTGTCGTCCGGATTCATCCACCATTTGTTAACTTGTGAGGATTCATCCACCATTTGTTAACTTGTGAGGTCAGTTGAGGCCGTGGGAACTTTTATTCTTGGTAAAATAATGGTAGTCTGTTCCAAAAAAAAAAAAAGGGAGTATATAGTAATGGTAGGACTTTTGATTGTGATTTTAAACCCATTGACAAGCAACATTGACCCCAGCCAACGGGGAAAGCACGGCTGCCGTGCTCGGACTGACTCTAAATTCTACCTGTAGGGATGACAAGTTTGGTGCCGAGTGGGCATTAGGTGTCACTACCGCGTAGTACTCGTCGGTTCATTCTGACTGTCCATTCGTGTTTTGGATGGTCTAGATCTGTTATAGTAAATTTATCTCTCGAAATTTCAAAAATACCTCCAAACAACCACAACAGATTTGGGCCGTTCAAAACACAGATAGACGGCCTAAATGAACCGACGAGCACGACGTGACAGTGCCATACAAAAAATTTCCCGTAGGAACTGTTTGAACTCAGTCTTGGAACTGTTTGTTCTCTACGTGTAATCACTGTAATGATTCGAGTTGGCATTTGATGCAACAGGTTTGTCTTTTCTTTTTTCTTCAGATATCCTTTGATGATCACAACTAGAACTCGTTTAGAACATCGTTCAATCAAAAAACATATTTAGGAAGAAAAAAAAAAGGACCCCCCAAGCGGTAAGGCCACCATCGTCCGCAGCATAGCTGTATTTAGAAAAAAAATTAAAAAATTAAAATAAAGAAGGACAATACAAAATAACAATAATACATATGAAACTAAACATGTTTTTTATATTAAATTAATTAGATTGCATAAGGAATAATGTTTATCTAATCCTATATATACTGAGAGTTTTTGAGCTTCCAAAATTTCAATCGGCCTTATTTTTTAAAAGTAAAAGGGCTAAGTGAGTTGGGTTATAAATTTTGGGCCTTATTTTGTCTAAAAGGACACTTCATTAAAATCAATATTAGTACAAAGTTGATTCATAGCTTGAAAAATATTAAAACGGTCAATAATTTTTTAAATGAAAAAATGGAGGAAAACTGGACTATATTGTTTGCTCCGACTTTATTAAAAGTTCATGACAAGACCAAAGCAAACCCATCTATCTTGGTACGTAATGGGAAATTTCTCCCGAAAACGAAGCAAACGTGTGTGATTCACTCAGTGTACTGTTTACGAACACTAAATGAAGTACACTGAGTGAATCACACCCGTCGATTTCGATTTCGAGAGATATTTTCTGTTACATAGAGTTTCTCATCTATAAAAGTGAGGGGCTGTGTGGGTGTGAGTATGCTTTGCAGAATAAACTCCTATTTTGTCATCTCTATCTCTCCATCGATCAATCATCCATTGAGGTTTCAAAGAAATTCGTGTTTACCACACTTTAGGACCATGTCTTAGGATCTTCAAAAGAAATTCGTGTTTCTTCTTGTGTTTTGGACGAAATATTCTGTGTCTCACCTCTGTGTTTTTCTTCTACTGGTTCAATTTGGTAACTCTGTGGCAATGGCTGCGCCTACCAACAGTGGAGATCGGTTGGACATGGCTTCTGGGGAAGATTTCATCGTCGTGAATTTCTCTCCGTCGCCCCCATTTTTCTCAACGTTGTCATCGCCGCTACAGACTTCGCCGCCACTGTATTTCCCTTCATCATCCAATTCAACGGTCGTATATCCGCCATCGCCGCCTCCGCGTTCCCCATCCCCGGCTAATTTAATGGTCGTATATCAAGGGTCTGGCCAATTATCCATGGACAATCCGCTACAAAATCAACAGCACCACCCATTGACTCCAGCAGCACCGCCTATTATCCGGAACAAGCCCTACGCTGGAATCTCGCACAGGTAGTTTCTTCTTCTTTGAACGGCAAAGAAAGCAATATTTCATTGATAACAATAAAATATTACAAGACAAAGGAAGAAAGTGCAAAGCTAACCACACTATAGAGTATACTATATGACGAAAGCATTCACACAACCCCAATGAAGGTTTTAAAGTTGGCAAGAAGCAAACAAATTTGAATTTGAATAAACATAACGTTTGATTTAGGCGAAATATTCACGCAATTTTGTGTGCTTTTTTTTTTTTTTTTTTGTGGCAATGGCTAGGCCTACGAACAGTGGAGAGTCGGACAGTGCTATAGAAGATCTCGACGTGATGAGCTTCTTGAATTTGTTTCAATGGTCACCTCTGCGTTCCCAGTCCTGGTCTGATTCAACGGTTGTATATCAACGGTCTGGCCAATCATCCGTGGACAATCTGCTACGAAATCAACATCAGCAGCAGGACTACGTTGACTGGCTACTGTACGTTGCCGGATACATGGCTTTGTTTCGGCCATGGCTACTTCAGTTCTACGTCGGTCAATCAGTTAATCTGCCACAAAATGGTCTAGAAGAGTGCCCGGGTATCAGTTTACTGTATCTATACGTGGAGGACGAGTTTTTCAAGCTGTACTTGCATGGAGAGTGGTGGGAGGAGCTAAAATTGTACCAGTATCGTGACTCATTAATGGTCCCGCAAATGGAAATTTTGTGGGTGTGGCCGTTTCAAGTGGAGAACCCTGGCCATGGATTTTGTGCGTCCGTCAACGCATCCATGGGAGTGTGGCGGATAGGCCCCCGCGAATGGGTCCACAAGATTCGTTATCAGCGGCGTTCTTTACCGACACCATTCTTTATGAACGATCAGGGTCGTCGCAATGTAAATACGGAGGTCTACTTTAGGAATAAACAAGTCATCTTAGAGGACGCTCGGCTTAATTTCCCAGACCTCCTCCAAATTTATCAGAAAGCAGAATCGATATTTCGAGAAAAGAACCCAAACAAGTCATATGATAAAGAGGGAATCATACAGTTGTATACTGAATCTCTGCAAGCCAAATTGGGGGTTACTTCTGACACAAATAGTCGCGTTGTACAGGAAATTACCCCACTGCGGTTTTGGTCGGGAGCCCGGCAAGAGAACCCGGGTGAGGATTTTGTCAATGGTGAAGTTGAGCCAGTTGGAATTGGGGGTGAAATTGCAGAGCCTCGATTGAATCTTGTGCCTTTTGAGAATAAGAAGGTAAAGACGCCAAGAGGAGAGAGAGGAAAAAAGAAAACCACCCGAGTTAGAAATTTAATTCCATTGGAGAATATCTTACAAGTTAAGAAGATGCGTCTTAAAAGTGCAGCAGGAAATCTCAAAGGTATGCAAGCATACATACACTCCTCCCAGAAACAAAAAAAAATAATTTATTCTTGTTTTCTTTTTCCAAACTAGATAGACTCTTCTTACAAAAACATTAGCCTCCGATCATGATTTGTATCGGAGTTCCAATTTTGAGACCTCCATTTTAGTTTCTATATATGGAGACTAAATACCAAAAAAACTCGATCCCTTCATCCCTATTTAAAAGTGTGTTGCTTTGTAATCCAACATATTAAAGAGGGAAATGACTACAATATACACACATTAAAGGTGTACAATATGCACCTATATTGTGGTCCAAATTGGGCTATCACATTGGCTGTCGTAACATTTTTTTAAGGTTTCGTGACTTTTCATCAATATGATTCGTAACATTTTGGTGTGTCTTGTAACGTTTATAAAAAAAATCGTAACTTCTATAAAATAAAATAAAAAATCATAACTTTTGTGGGGGTGTGTATTGTAGCCACCTCCATTTTACATCTTTCACATCAACTTTTACCTCAACTTTCTAAAATTATCCTCTACTTCACTCATTAATTCTTTACCCACTAATTTTCAACAGAGCAAAATAAGTAATTGTAAAAACTTTTACTCATCAATTTTTTAAAACACACTAATTAAGGGATAGCCTAAAATGAAATAGACGACAATAAAAACGGGACGGAGGGAGTTATAACAAAAAAAAAAAGGACACAAAGAAAGTGCATTTATATAAACCTTATAAGTACAATCATTAGTGGTGAAAATTATAGTTAAATTTCATGGAGACTCCCTTATTTGTTCCTCTTTTTCATGGAGACCCCGTAACCTTTAAAAGCGTTCAAATAGACCCCCACATTTCTGTGAAATGCAAAAAACCCTTACTCCGTAAATGGAATAACAGAAATGTCTATAATACCCCTTAAAAATCAGCCACACTCACCCCCTCATCTATGAAAATCACCCCAGTCACCTATTCTCTTACTTTTTTCACCAAAAAAAAAAAAACTACTTTTTGAAAAACATATTTAGAAAATAATTTTTAGAGAAATTGGAAAAATGGTATTTTAAAAAAAAATTGATAAAAGAAAATTCTGAAATTTAAAAAAAAATAGTTTTTCAAAACAGAGTTTTTTAAAAGCATTTTTGGAAACCAGCTTTTTAATATAAAGAAAAGGTATTTTTTATAAGAAGCATTTTGAAAAAAATAAGTTTTGTAAAAAAAAAAAAAGATTTAAAAAATGCTTTTGGAAAAAAATATTTTCCAAAACAAAAACATTTTGAAAAAATAAAATTAGGAAAAAAAATTTATTAAAAAATAAAATTAGGAAAAAAAATTTATTAAAAAATTGAAAATTTTTCTAAAAGTTTTGAGAACAGTTTTTGAAAAACATTTTTCCAGAAATAGATTTTTAAAAAAAATTCTAGAAAAAGTTTTTAGGGAAATTTCTGTTTTTGAAAAAAAAATTAATTTTTTTCCAACGTTTTCCTTTTTCAAGTTTTTGTAAATTTTTTTTTTTAGCAGCAAGGTTGTGTTTTGGTTTTAGAAAAAGTTTTCAGAGAAGGAAAGAGAGATGGCTGCAGAAGGGCATTTTTGTCTAAAAATTTCACAAATCTCACAAATCTCCCACCCACTAACCATAATGGAACATAAGGGGTCACAGTGGACAACGATTATCGGTGAGGGGGCTGTCTAGACACTTTTAAACATTAGGGAATCTCCGTAGAAAAGAGGCATTGGTGAGGGGGTCTCCGTGGAATTTAACCAAAAAGTATTGACCATACTCTTATAACGTTATGTCTATTTGAGACATTTTGTTAACAAGATGGAGAAACTAAATTTCAAAATTTTAAAGGGAAAGTTCAGTTCGAAAAAGAAATAAACGACTATTAGAAATAGAGATTTGTAAACTACTTGGGCTAGCTAAACGGTGAGAATGTGTGCTCTTAGATAGGTCTCGATTCGAATCTTGAAGGAGTTGACTATTGATACTTAGTTTTTACCCTCCCTTGAGATTGCTTCTTGCAGGGGTCGCAATTTTCTTGGTATATGTGAGAAAAGTAGGCTATATGTTCCCGTGAATTAGTCGTGGACTCGCCATAAAGTCTTCAACACAATCAATGGCGGATCCTTGAACTTCTTGCAGGGGGTCACATCTCCAGTGCAAATTTTGGGAAGTGATTTCCACACCCCAAATTGATATCCACACCCTCTTTTTTGACTTTTAATGAAGTTTTTATGTGTAAAATTTTTACTAAAACATAGAAAAAGGAGTGTAGTTATCAATTTGGGGCTATGAAAATCAATTACCTAATTTTTTTAATATTTATATCATGGAATTTTGTAATAAGTGGGTTCGTACAAAGACAACACTGAATTGGATTAGGTTTGAACCCCTTCAGAACCAATTGAACCCCTCTAAAACTATAACTTTCCCTCACCCTTGTTTATTTACGGCAAAAAAAAAAGGTTCAGCTAAAGTCAGGGGGTCACATGACCCCCCTTTGCGTTACTTAAGATTGTCATTGGACGCAGTCATTAACAAAGGGTAATTAAAGGGAAGAGAATTGTGGTTAGTGAAACAGAAAGTTAATTGTGAAATGCTTTGAATGTAAAATTTCTTTTTATTCATGATACTGTTTGGCAGTGTCCAGATGTGGGTTGGAGTTGCTTTGGTTGAAAAATATTGAGCTTTTGAATTCTTCCTTATTGCAGTTAGCCAATCTGCATTGAAGCGTGCTTGTCGGGAGCATGGTATCAATAGATGGCCACCCCGCAATAAACACGAAGGTATCGGGCAAGCTCTCCCCAACGAAACTCCTCCGGTTGTCGATCAAGAGGGAATCCCACAGTTGACTTCTAATACTCTGCCTTCTGATCAAGTCTTGATGGCTACTCTTAACACAAATAGTGTTACAAAAGAAACTGCACTGCGGCATTTTTTGCCAACCGTTCAACAAGATAACCCGGATGAGGATTATGGCAATGAGGCAGTTGGAATTAGGGGGGCAAGGACAGGGGAAGGTGAAATGAAAAAGAACGAAAAGGCCCCAGGAGTAGTGAGAGGTAAATACAATACCACTGGTGTTAGAATTGAAATTGCTTTGGACGAGATCTTACGGTATAGAGAACTGCATCTTAAAGATGCTGCAAGGGAACTCAAAGGTACGCACAAATACTCTTCTTCAAGAAATGCAATTCTCAATTTTGCTGGTAATACCATTTGGAGTTAGAATTTTAAGTCGATAGACTTTGCTTGTCGTTTGATGTAATTTCAAGGTGGTATAAATGATTTGTAAGTATGATGTCTCAGCCTATAAAAGCTGACAGCGGTTCAATAATAGAATCGTACCATAGTCAAATGGTCTGGACTGGTCCCGTTCATCATCTTCATGAATACGACGGATAGCTTTGGTTCTCAAAATATTCAATTTGTACGTATTGGTTTGGTGTTTAATTTTTCATAAAACAGAACTAATCAGGCCCATGTTCAACCTAATTAAAAATGGAGATTCAATCCCTATTTACATAAGAAACGTGTATAACCTAGTCTATTTACATCCAACCTATCGTAAATCTAGGTTTCCACTAAAATAAGTATGGTAAGTACTCCTTTTTATCAAGTATAGTAATTACTTTGCAAATTATCAATATAGAATTCACAAGAATTTGAGTTTCCAAAAAGAAAGGGTGAATCTTTAAAAGGTAGAGACTAGAGATAGGGACTGAGGGGGGGTGCTGTGCATCCCATGCACAGCACCGTGCTGTGCAGCCCCGTGGCGCCGCCGCGCCGGCATTTTTTCGACGATCGGAGATGTTCACCGCGTAGACCTCGTCGAGTACTACAAGTGTGCAAAAAATTAACTTGATTGGATATCTTTAAGTAGGTTATCGGAACACAAATACTTTGAATACAAATGGAACACAAATGGACACAAACACTGGATAAAAACCACTTTTTCATGATATTTGTGTTCCGATGAGGCACTAAAAAATATCCGATCAAGTTGATTTTTGGCACACTTATAGTATTCGACGAGGTCTACGCGGTGAATGTCTCCGATCGTCGAAAAAATGCCGCCGCGCCGCCGCAACGGGGCTGCACAGCACGGTGCTGTGCATGGGGATGCACAGCACCCCCGAGGTTCCCTAGAGATAGACATTGGGATTTGTGCTTAGACTTAGAGTGTGCGTGAATAGTGATACGCTAATGCACTTTTTAAAATAAGACTAAATTTTGAAGTCTGCAACATGGAGATGGAGACAGAGATAGGAGTTGCTCATTTGGAAGAATTTTGAGCTCCTGGATTCCCTCTTTTTTTTTTTTTTTGTGCAGTTGGCCGATCTACGTTGAAGCGAATCTGTCGGGATTATAATATCCAAAGATGGCCACCTCGTGAGGAGCACGTGCTTACTGATCAATCTCACCCCAATGAATCTCCCACAGTTGTTGATCAAGAGAGAATCCCCCAATTGAATTCTGATACATTGTTGCCTTCTAATCAAATCACGGCTACTGGTGATAAAAATAGTGTGACCGTAAAGGCAAAGTATAAAGGATTAAGAATAAAGTTTCAGCTATTTTCGCCGTGGCGAAAGGTAGAGCTGGAACAAGAAGTGAAAAAGAGGCTACAACTCGATGCTGCAACTTATTACATCAATTACAAAGATGAGGATGATGAGATGACTTTAATAGGTTGCGATGAGGATTTAGAGGGTTATATCTCCAGTTCTAGCCCTCTAGGTACGATTGAGCTATTTCTTGAGCCAAAGTAGCTCATGAATTTCGTGTTGACTAACTTTAATCTTGGTACTTATGCATTTACCCTTCTTATCTTTTCATTGTAGAAGTGTTTGGTTATAAAGTCAAACTGTTTGGATGTCTCCAGATATATTGCATCTGAGATTCTCCAATAGCTTGGTATTTTAGTTGCTATTGTTATACTCTGAAAATTTAGAGCTTCAATAATTGTATGTTTTACGCTATGTTCTCCGATTACGGGTTTTGGATTTTATAGTTTTATTGAGCTTTGTTTGTGATGAAAAAGGATAAGGCAGAAAGGGAGACGCAATAACAATGCTTGAGATACTTGCTCTTTCAACAGAATTCTCCACACTCACGCGGTTTGTGGATTTCACTATAACGCTTGATGTTATCGAAAAGTTACGTGGGTTTAAGTATTTTCAAATTGCTCGAGAGGAAAAGCACACAAGGACCACAACCTAATAAAGAAAAGGTAATCAAGAGACACAAAATCACAAGCAATAATTGAAACAAACCTCTAACAAATTTTTCACTCTACACAAAATTTTTAGAAATAGCACATCTCAAAAGGATAAGTAATCAAATGAATAACTAAATTATAGACAACCTTTGTTTACTTCTAGGTTAGCTAAACTTTTGTTCTTCTTCTCTTCAAAAATAAAAAACAAAACTTTTGTTCTTCCAGTACTCTCTCTTCTCTGAACACGAAGATCCTCGCCATATCAATGTTAACAAGGGATTATGTCATGTCTTTCTTCTCTTAACAACTCTAGCAAAACTTTCAAAGTCAAATTACTCCAACCATGGTCTGCCCTGCACCAAAATGAAGTCCTTAGTTTTAAATTCAATAGTTTGAAAATCAGCATAAACGAAAATGAAGATGGATTCATTTCTATGAAAATTGCGTATAACCTCGTGTGTATGTGTGTGTAAGGAAAAAACGGTGAAAATCCCGAGCAAAAAAAAATATGTTGAAAATGATATCAATATCATATATATTCATTTTGGAAGCAAATTTGGCTTCCAAAAGAGACAATTGCAAGTCCTTAGAAGCCGGAGATAGCAATTGAAAGTCGTTGTTAGAGTATGTGAATAAGGACGCACTACATGTAACATATGAAAGAAAATACTATATGTTGGACTTCTTGTCTCACGTGGAAGAATATCAACTTCTAGATTCTTCCATTTTCCCTTGACGAGTATGATATTCACATAGGCTTAGAAGAAAAACAAGCTTATCTGTCCATTTAAGATTGGGTTTGAATCTTTGTATCTCCAGACCTTCGTGGTGGATGAGCAAAAATAAAAATAAAAAAAAGGTAATTTATTGAAATGGTGTCTACAGTCCCTCAAAAAACCCCAAAATTGGGATTTTTCATTAACTTTGTTAACTTCCGTTATCTATTGGATCAATTCGTAAGCCAAACCAAACCGAGCCTTATGTCCCAATCAATTGGGGTCGGCTACATGAATCATTTTTCTCCATTGAGCTCTGTCAAGTGTTGTTTGTTCACTTAAACTACAAGGACAGTGTCATCTGCAAACAACATACACCATGGGAGTGAATAAGATAGGAGTGAATACTAAATTAGAAATTTGGCGGGAAGCATTACAGTCTAAGGGCTTTCGGATTAGTAGGAGTAAGACCGAGTAGATGGTTTGCAAGTTTAGCAATATCAGTAGTGCGTATGAAGAAAGAGTGATGATTCAAGATCAGGAAATACCAAAGAGTGACAATTTTAGGAATTTAGGCTCTATTATTAGTCAAGATGGAGAGATTGCTAATGACATGACCCATAGGATCCAAGTGGGGTGGCTCAAGTGGAGAAGCGCTACTGGTGTACTTTGTAATAAGAGGGTACCCACTAAATTAAAGGAAAAATTCTATAGAACGGCCATAAGACCAGCGATGCTTTATGGGACAGAATGTTGGCCTATTAAGAAACAACAGGTGAACATGATAAGTGCAGCGGAAATGAGAATGTTGAGGTAGATGTGAGGTATGAATCGACGAGACAGAATTAGAAATGAAACAGTCTGCAAGATGGTAGGTGTAGCACCTATAGAGGAGAAGTTGAGGGAAAATAGGCTGAGGTGGTTTGGGCATATCTACCGTAGGCCAGAGGATGCAGTAGTTAAGAGAGCGGATAGGATAGTTTTGGGTAGCAACGCTCCGGGGAGGGGTAGGCCTAAATTGACATTAGATGCGGTAGTACGCAAAGATTTGAGTCTTCTAGGTTTAAGTGAACAAACAGCACTTGACAGAGCTCAATGGAGAAATAGGATTCATGTGGCCGACCCCAATTGATTGGGACATAAGGCTCGGTTTGGTTTGGTTTGTTTTGCGAATTGAGTCCAATAGATAACGGAAGTTAACAAAGTTAACGGTCCAATAGATACCGGAAGTTAACAAAGTTAACGGAAAATCCCAATTTCGGTGTTTTTTGAGGGACAAATCTAACTTTTCACCCTCACTTCAGCCCAAAACAGAAACCCTAACCAATTGGGATTTTTCGTTCAATCATGATACTCTGCAAGCCTCGGGGATTACTTCTGACACATAATGGCGTTGTAGAGGAAATTAACCCGCCTGAGGATTTTGTCAATGGTCAAGTTAAGCCAGCTGGGATTGGGAGTGAGAGAAGTTATCTTAGAGAACAGAGGAAGCTAAAATAACAGAGCCTCAGTTGAATCCTGGGCCTTCTGGAAAGAGGAAAAGGAAGGAAAAGACCCCGATTGGCTTTCTACAAGTTAAGGAGCTAAGAAGCACGGACACAGATACGGGATATGAACACGTGGACACGTTATTTCTTCAAAAATTAGGACACGGACATGTCAGGGACACGTCGAATATAAAATGTATTGGTATTGTAGATGTATTTGATGAATTCACATAAATGACGAAATCTTATTTCTATCAAAATATATGAACAATACAATGAAACAGAGGTGGAAATTTTCACCCATGGCCGAGTTTTAAAAATTAGATTTTAACCTTTTATGTGTCATTAGCATGTTCTAAGAGTTGTGCCAATGTGTCCTAGAGTATCTACAATGTGTTTGAATAAAATAAATACAACAAAAAAAATAGACAATTATTTAAGCATGTCCTACACATGTCCGGAGAGTATAGTGTCGTGTCCATCACCGACAAGTGTCAAACACGGATATGTGAGGCCTTTAGACGTGTTCGTGCTTCTTAGTCGTGGAGCGCAGAAGGAATTTACAATTGAAACTTGATACTCTGCAAGCCTCGGGGTTTACTTTTGACTCATATAGTGGTGTTGTAGAGGAAATCACCCGGCCGCAGTTTTCGCTAGACAAGAGAACCAGGATGAGGATTTTGTCAATTGTCAAGTTGAGACGGTTGGAATTGGGAGTGAGGGAATAGAGGAAGCTGAAATTGCAGTGCCTTAGGTGAATCCTTGGCCTTCCGGAAAGAGGATAAGGATAAGACTCCAAGAGGAGAGAGAGGAAACAAGAAAACCACCCGAGTTAGAAATGTAACTACTACTACTTTGGAGAAAATCTTACAAGTTACGAAAATGCCTCTTAAAGTTGCTACGGAAAATCTAAAAGGTGCGCACGCATACATACACTCCTCCAATAAATGAAAAAAGTTTCATTTTGTTTTCTTTTTTCCAACTAGATAGACTCTTCTTACAATAACATTGGACTCCGATCAGGATCTGTATCTGGGTTCGAAGTTGAAGACCTCAATTTTAGTTTCTATATAATGAAAAAAGAAAAACAAAAGAAAGGAGAAAGAAAATGTATTAATATAAACCTTATGTAATTATGATCAGTACCGGTGAAAAAGTATTGACCATACTCTTACAACGGTATGTCTATTTGAGACATTTTTGTTAGAAATAACTTATTTTGATTATGGATCACGACAAAATTGATTTCTTAAAAGCCTTGTCATAAATTATCTTGAAGTGAAAACCTTGGCTTTCAGAAAACTTGTTTTTAAACAATGGACTTCATTATTTTTAATCCTAGCCTTTCCGTCAATTTACTTGACACTTTGTAAAAACTTTTTCAAAATCAATCTTCTAGCTCAAATATCTATTGGCCCATGAATAATCATTTTTTATATATAAAAATGTTTGGCCCAAACTCTCTTGGAGTATTAGTATGAATCTGTTTGGTATTTAAGTCCACGTGTAAATTCTTTTTCAAAATTAGATTTTGGCCAAGACTGAATCCTGCCATATCATTCACTTTGGTCCAAAACTAGAATCAGATTATCAGACTAGTAGTAATTTATTTCCATTGTTGTTCCTTGTTAACTTCTTAAAACTTGGTAATTATTACACAATCTTGCTGCTTGCAGATCAATTTTTTTTAGACGGATTTGGCTCAACGGGCTCATACTATATTGGATATATTCATATTACTGATAAGCCCTCAATATATTAAGCACTGGGGCTTATCTACCTCGTTTTTGTCATACACACGCGCATAACATGTTTTATTTGATTGATATTGCGTGTAGGTTTTGTTTTTGTCATTCACGGGTTTTTCAAGAGAATAAAGCATTTTTTTTGGTGCCATGGCTCAAACACGAGTCAATTCGTGATCCAAGGCCCGGGGCCACATGGCATGCCGCCACAGTGTCGAGGAATTCATGAGGAAAGTCATGGAAGAAGGCCAAGTACGCCCGAGCAAAGGCCCAAGTCAAGATGAGGACGAACGGGCGAAGAACATGTTTTGAGCAAGTCATGTGCATAGGAGAATTGGCCCTATGGATAGAACCAT
Source organism: Vaccinium darrowii (assembly GCA_020921065.1). Classification (NCBI taxonomy): domain Eukaryota; kingdom Viridiplantae; phylum Streptophyta; class Magnoliopsida; order Ericales; family Ericaceae; genus Vaccinium; species Vaccinium darrowii. The sequence continues at coordinate 1,175,755 of CM037153.1, forward strand.
GTTCAGATTGGCCATCATTTGCAAGTAACCAACTCCTATGGATAGGAGAATTGGCCCTATGGATAGGACAATGATCAGTCTGGCCATTTCTTGTGAAGCAAATCAGTCCTATGGATAGGAAAATCAGTCCTATCGATAGCAGAGTGATCAGATTGGCCAGTAGTGCGCGAAGGAGCTATGGATAGGAGAATAAGTCCAATCCATAGGACCAGGGTTTTTCAGCACTTTTTGTACCCGATCAAGTTAAGACTTGGGGGGCTTTTTGGACCTTTTAACTGTAACTTTGGGGACTATAAAAGGTCCCAAACATTAGAATATTAGTGTATCTTGATCTTTCACTTTCTCTCTCTACCTCCCTTCTTCTTCCTCATTCATCTTCTCTACCTTCTCTCTAGATCTTAGGTTTCAATCTTCAAGAAAACTAAGGCTACGGCCTTTGTTAAAGTTGTAAGCACTCTTCTTATTTATTCAAATCTCTAATTTATTTTCGTTTACATTATGGTTCACGTTTTCATGTCATTTCTATTTAGCATGTTCATCTCTTCTTTGATTATGTGTGAGTAGTTGAGCAAGGCTTGGTCATGAGGTGATTAGCACACCATGGTTTGGGTTATTTTATTCTTCTTTCAATATGAGCATTAAAAGTTGTTTATTTAAGTGTTAGGGTTCAATTTTATGCATCAAAACTTAGTCTTGTTAACCTTTTTGATCTTGTGTAGGCAAGGGCTTGACTACTTGCCACACATGATGCCATTCAAAGTGTTTGTAAAAATGCCTCAATGAACCCTACTCTTGAACAAACTCATTTTCTAGAATCCAGATGTGCTAAATTGTTAAATCTTCTGGTTAAGCATGTTTGACTACGTGACTTGACCGTGTAAACTTGAGAGCAACAATTTAGTTCAAATCATAGGTGTTTTGAACCCCTTGACTTTGCCTTTAGTTTAATTTAGTTAAAATTTCAAATTCTCATTTAGAGGTAGAGAGAGAACCACCAAACAAAACCACCTTAAAAGTTGGGTGTCTTAAGGCCGAAATTCTCATCGCAAGTCAAAATTCATGCCAGTTGCATTTGGTCCCTATGGAAATCGACCCTGGTCTTGCCGTTACTATACTCTCAATGACCTAGCCCTACACTTGGGGCGTCTTATTCTACAAAAAAGCTAGGTCGCAAGCAATTACGTTTTAATTTGGTCAAAATTCCAACAGCCAAATCCCATCTTAATATGGTATTGAAATCATATTTTTCAATTAAGGCCACGAGGCCTATTTTCAATTTCCAGGGAAAGTAAAGTGAATTTGTGGGATATGACAAGTTCCTTTTTTTGTCCATATAATGCTTTTATATTTTCAATTCTTTTCCTTTGTCCAAACTTGTCCTAGGCAGTTGTCCAATTCCTTAATATGGTTCAATCCTTTAACCTTGAAGATTTCGCTGCTAAGGCAACTCGGAGATTTTTCCACAAATCAGAGATTCCTCAACGGACTAATTTCTTTTAGGGAAAATATGTAGCTGCTCAATTGGAGGACTAAAGAGATTCCTCCAGATTTTCTTCCAACGGGAATTTTCTCAACGTTCCAATTGTTTTCCCTATAAAAGCAATGCTTTGGCATATGAAGGAATCAATCAAGCACAATTCAGAAAACAGAGAGCACAAAGCAACAACCCAATCAACACCGAGTATCCTTTTTACGTTTCACTTTCACAATATTAGTTTGAGGGGTTGAGAGCAAAATTGTTGTACTCACTCTTTAAGAGAGATTTACACTTTACATATTTTTCTCAGTGGGTGTACTGAGAATTTGTCTCCAAAATTTTCAGTCATTTTGGTGAGGTTTCTTTCTTAGGATAGCAGTTCGCTACCTCCTTGGGAAAGCTAGTGGTTGTAATCTATTCGAAGAATAGTGGAAACTCAAGTCGAAGCTTGAGAAGTGGACTAGGCTACGTCTTGCCAAACCACTATACATCTCGTGTTTGATCTCTCTTTCCTACTCTTTACTTTTCACATTCATTTATGTTATTAATTAATCTTTCTTATTGTTCTACAGTGTTGCTTAGTTATTAATTTATAGTTGGTTATTTTTATTTTTAGCAACCCTATTCACCCCCTTCTAGGTTGCCTTTTGGGTAACAATTTTGCTATGAAGATGGACTGAATTTCAAATTTTAGAAGAAAAGTTGAGTTTGGAATAGAAATAAACAACTATTAGAAATGGAGATTTGTAAACTACTTTGGCACTTGGCTAGTAAAAATGGTGAGAATGTGTGCTCTTAGGCAGGTCTCAATTCTAATCTCGAAGGGGTTTACTATTGATACTCAGTTCTCACTCTCCCTAGAGATTGCTTTTTGAAAGGGTTAGGCTCACAATTTTCTTGGTATATGTGGGAAAAGTGGGCTATATGTCCCCGTGAATTAGTCGGGGACTCACCGTAAAGTCCTGGACACAGTCGTTAACAAAGGGAAAAGGGAAAAAAATTGAGAATTGTGAATCGTGATATGCTCTGAATGCAAAAAAAATTTACTCAGATATTGTTTGTCAGTGTCCGAATTGGGAAGGATGTGGTTAGGAGTTGCTTTGGTTGAAAAATATTGAGCTTTTGAGTTCTTCCTTATTGCAGCTAGCCCATATGCACTGAAGCGTCCTTGTCGAAAGCATGGTATCAACAAGTGATCACCCCACAATAAACACAAAGATATCATGCAATCTCTCCCCATCGAATCTCATGTGGCTGTCGATCAAGAGGGAATCCCATGACTGACTTCTGAATCCTGATACTCTATCTTCGGATCAAGCCTTGACATGTACTATTGACACAAATAGTGTTGCAGAGTAAACTCCGCCATTGCAGTTGTCGTCGACAGTTCGACAAGAGAACCCAAATGAGGAATGGGATTTGATCCCGAAATGCAGTGTGGGACATCTAGGAGTTCTACCACCTGAGCTAGCCACCACTTACGTGCAAGGATAGTTGGATGGCTCCCTATTTACAAGCTTAAGTTTTTAAGTGGGGCGTTTTTTCAAGTTATATTGGGCCAAAGTGATTTCGTGGACTCTAATCAAATTGGCCTTATACTCCCCGTGGCGGTCAATGCATCAAATTGGACTTTTGATTGGCTGTGATTTCGAGCCCACTTGGACAACACCGACCCCAGCCCATAGGGAAAGCACGGGGTAATTTCCTTAACATTAAAAGTACACACTGAGACAGATTTAATTCTACCTCTTGGAACTGTTTGAACTCTCTGAAACTCTTGAAACGCTTTGAACTCTCTGTTCTCCATGTCTAATGATTCGAGTTGGCATTTTTTTCAACAACTGGATAGCAAAGAGAGTACCAGCCGAGAGAAATTCTATTCACGCTCCCTTCTTTCCCTTTTCTTAATCAACAGGCAATTTGTATCCCGCCATGCTATTGGTACAGATCAAATTTGCACCGACGCTGCACATATCATTTGCGGGGCCTGCAAAGGGCGCTGCACAACAGATTCGAGCCATTTATGAATTTTATTTTTGATCAAATAAACCAACGAAAAATTAGCTTAATCACATAACTGTAAATGTTTGATCCAATGTACACATGTCGTGAAAATAGACATTGCAAAGTCTGTGGGACTCAGTTTTGGACGAGTCTTTATTTAATTTAACACAATACTAATTATACCATTTGAACACAGATGCATAAATTATATAACAGTAACTTAACTCGAACAATAGGACTTCATTTTTTACATTTCTGTAATGCAAATGTGACTTCATTATTGAAGATGGCCTTATGAACAACACTGACCCCAGCCCATAGGGAAAGCACGGGGTAATTTCCTTACACTAAAAGTACAGCCAATTGTAATCAAAATAGATGTGGTTTATAGTCAATTTGGTTGTACCCCTTATCGGTCGAGAGACATCGAACCCCTTTGGTTGTTTAATCTACTTACTAATTTTCCTACTAACCCCCGCTGATGTTTATCGTATGACAAAAAAAAAAATTGTAAAAAACTACCTTGTCTTTAGTGAAAACTACCTTGGTTTCAGCATTGACTTTTCATGTTATTGAATGGACGGTCAGATCTAGCTTTACTTTAATCCAATGGTTATAAAATATTTCATTCATTTTATTTTAAGTCATCAATACCTCAAAACTGCCTTGCGGCAGGGCAGAATTTTCCACGAAAATTGAAATCAATTTCTACCAGTACAGAATGCACAAAAAGTACTCGCTGGGGCAGACTCTTAATTCTACCTCTAGGAACTGTTTCAACTCCGTCTTGGAACTCTTTGAACTCTCGGTTAGATGTGTGTAATGTTTCGATTTGGCATTTTTTATTTCAACAATCGATTATCTGTGTAATGTAACTCTCGGTTATCTGGGTGTAATGCGGTACTATTGTTTAATTATTTCATGGTTTTGGGGCACCGCCACATTGTGTTTCAACACCTTGCGAACTTGCAAAATGATCAACTAGTGAACAACTACCATTCGAATTTTCCTCGCCCTATCATTGACCTTACCCCAGGCTATGTGATTAGAAAGAGAGGTTAAAACTAACATGCTAGAACTTTTTTTGATAATTTAGGTGATCGGGTCACACATCAACTAATTTTTGGGGGGTGTGTTAGTAATATAAATAATATTGTCCCTCTTTTTAACAGTTTAAACTTTTAGATGAATTTGTGGTTAACAATCTTATAGCTAAAGACCAATCTCGCCGTCTACTAGAGAAAACCCCAATTAAAATCAAAACAAAACTTTATACCGGCGGAAGCCAAAAAAATTGATAGCACCTAGGAAATTCTCAACAAATAAACTCATTGAATGATGCAAAGTACTCCTAAGTCATAGTTCTTGAGCACTTGGGCAATTCATTGGGTTTATCATATTGGACGATCAATAAAACTATGGGTACGACATGTTAGTGTACACCAAATGTATACCGTTTGCGTGGGATCTATTTCGAAGTCCCACACAAATGATCAGAGCCGCTCAATATTCTTAAAGCACATTTTTAATGGGCACTTTAGAAAATTAGCTCATGTTAACATTGATAAGGACTCGATTGATTCTATGCCACCGGAAATTGGGCAAATAATCGATCGAGGCCTTACCGATATTAAAATGAGCTAATGTTCTACATTGACCCTTGAAAAATTGTTTTAAGAATATTGTACGGCTTCGATCATTTGTGTGGGTCCCGAAATGAGTCCCCATGAAAACGGTGTACATTTGATGAGTGTTGTACTCCTAGCAAGATTCATTGGAAGATTAATCGGTCAGAATAAGAGCATCCCCAACAATAACTCCCCAAAAAAGTTCGTGAACGGTGCACTTATTTTTTATAGTTTGACATTTTTTTATCAACACTCTCTATTTAACTTACTTTCTATTAAAATATTAATATTTATTGTGAGAGAGAGAACTGGGGTGACGTGTTCCTCAACAATTGGCCAAAAGGGAGAGGAACAATGCCTCAAAAAACTGGGGGAAGTTATTCAGACACTGTTCATCAAGGTAGTTTATGAAGATCTTTGTTGAGGTTCTTAGGGGACTGATTTGGAATTTGACACCCAATGTAGAATGAGCCTGTTGGGCTTGCCCTAACCACGAGAAGGTGCAACAATTCGAGTTAGGATTCCTTAAAGTTGGAGTTCTCAATTTCAAGGTGGTGGGCTTGTGGCCACTCATTAACTTGCGGGGTCGGTTGAAGCCATGAAAACTTTTGTTGTAGGTGTAACAATTCTACGAACTTTAATTGGCTATGATTTTGAAATAAGAAAAAGAAAATTTTAAAAGCAGCTTAGGCTATTGTTAAAGTTTGAAAAAGTATACTGAATTATGTGAAAATATGTATATATAATTGAAATGTGTATATTTTTTTTTTTTTTTTACTTTTGTGTCAGTGCAGTAAGCTATTAATAGAAGGACTCGGGAAAACACCGACCCCAGCCCATAGGGAAAGCGCGGGGTAATTTCCTCACCGTGAGGTACACGCTGGGACAGATTCTATACATCTAGAAATTGTTTGCACTTTGAACTTTTTGAACTCTCAGTTGATTGCTCGGTTATGGTGACTACTACTCGATGATAAGCTGCTGCTGCTGCTACGATGATTCAGCATCTCGCTGCCGTCTTAGGATGAGTTCTTGAATGGATTTTATCAAAATCTGATAAAATCAAGCCTTTGATTTTATCAAATTTTGATAAAATCTAGATAAAATCTATTCAAGAACTCACCCTTAGTTATTGGGGCTTTATTTGTTGACTCATTATGTGAGCACTTCTGTCATGTATGATATATTTTGGTTCTTTTTGGTTGATACCTTGTCAATATGTTATTTTTCCTTTAAGGTCTTTAGCGGCGTATGATTGTCGTTTAGTTGGGCGTCATTATAATTGGGATTCTTTCAAACGTTGTGATGTCTTTTGCCTTGGATCCGGTTAACCTTTGTAATCTGTTTCTAAATATTAATAAAATATTTTTTGGCCTTTACAAAAAAAAGGACTTGGCCTTTTCTGCAACACCTTATTTTAATTTTTTTTATTCTTATGATAAATGAAATTTATTGTCATTCAAAAAAAATATTTAATCTAGTTCCAAAAGGACTGGAATGTCTAGTCCGATTTTTTGTTTGTTTTTTCTTAATTTATGTGATGATCAGAATTTTTTTTTTTTTTTTTTGACATATTTTGCCACAGATGTATTGATAAGTTTGAGATGTCTTAATTTGTACCCTCTCCATCCCTTTTTTATAGTTTTTTTTTTTTGGGTAAACCTTATAGTTTTTATAGTTTTTTTTTAAGGCGAAAAAAAGTTTCATTAATCTTGAAATTGTTACAAGACTAATGGGTAAAATTTTTTACAAGACTAATAGTTTTATTCGATTTTGGGCTGTCCCTTTTTTATAGTTGGCTATTCAATTTTGAGTTGTCCCTTAATAAATGTGTATTTTTAAAAGCTAATGGGTACAATTTTGTACAATTATTATTTTGTTCTTTTTAAAAGTTAGTGGGCAAAGAGAATGAGTAAAAGTGGAGGATAATTTTAAAAAGTGAAGGTAAAATCATAGTATTTCGAATTAAAGTACACGAGGAGTACTTTAATTTGGTGCGAAAAAAAATCGAAAAACGATACATGGAACCACTTCATATTTTGATTTTAAAACCATGATTTTAGCACCTACTAAACTCATTTGCTAAAATCATGGTGATTTTAGCAACTGAATTACTAAAATCTTTTGAAAAACTATGCCTTAGTCTAATAAACTATCAATAGAAGGACTTGGGAAAACACGTGTTTTTTTGTTCTTTCTATTTATAGCGTAGTTAAAAATATATATATACTGAAACATGTGTTTTTTTGTTCTTTCTATTTTTTGCCAATAAACTATTAATAGAAGGACTTGGGAAAACACGACCCCAGCCCATAGGCCATGGGAAACCACGAGGTAATATCTTTACCGTGAAGTACGCGCTGGGACAAATCCTACTAATCGTATACCTCTAGAAATTGTTTGCACTTTGAACTTTTTGAACTATCTGTTCTCTATGTTTATTCGAGTTGGCATTTTATGCAACACCTTATTTTAATTTTTCTGTTACTCTTGTGATGGTCTCCAAATTTCCTTTCGGGTCTCCAAATATAAAGACTTACACCTCCATTTTGGTCTCCAAATCTCTAAAAAGGACAATGAGTCCCTCCAAAAAGTACAAATTAAAATAAAAAAAAAATAGTTCAATTACAAAATCTTTTATTAATTTGTCACATTCAATCTCTAAAATAGAATTTTAAAGCTCGGTTGAAGAGGCTATAATATTTGAATTTGTAGCTAAAAACATTAAACTCACCCTTGCGGGGTCGGCTGATGGCGATGCCATGGAAGCTTTTTTTTTTTGTTTTCTGGGTATAATGGCACTGTGGCAGGGCTTGAACTCTCAGTCTTGAAACTCTTTGAACTCTCTGCTCTCTCATAAATGATTCGAGTTGGCATATTATGCGGCATCTTATTTTAATTGTTTTCATCCTTGTAAAGAATGATAAAAAAATGTATTTAATTTAGTATCAAAGGGCCTGAAATGTCCGGTCCGGTTTATTTGTTTGTTTTGCCCCAATTTATTGTGATGGTTATAATTGTTATTGTTTAGATCTCATTTAGAATACCATTTGCATAAAAACTCATATTGACCAGAATCCAATTTTTTCCAACAAGAATGTATTCTGAAAGCATGTTCTCGTCAAGGTCTAAAAAGTGAATAATTTTGATTACAAGATTAGAAAAGAGACTACAAACAAGGAAGACTAGTGTTCATCTTCTTCCCTTCAAAAACTCATAAAACCATATACGGTGTATGTGTGGATCCCATACACCATATGAATGTGTGTACAAATGTGCAAATAGAAATTACGCAAATTTATGCCCTAAATCCTATCTTTTTAAAATTTAACATGAAATGCCCTTTTATGAGAAAACAATGCCCTTTTTAATAAAGACAAAATAATAATCCTTTTGGATTTTTTTTGGCAAAACACTCAATGTGGTTCTTGTTTAATAGATCTCAATTATTTTTAGAACAAAAAAAATTTGAAATCATAAAAATTATTATAGATTGTGAAATTTAGATAATTTTTTGAATGGAAGGACTACCCAAAAAAGGACCAGCGATTTGGGACATAGGGAGTAATTTTTATGGTTTTTTTAAACATTATCCAGTCCATAAATAGATAACTTAAAAATATATATGCTTGGGTTAAAAAAACAACATAAATTTTTACCCCACAAGTTACTTAGATATCTATGTTTTATTTTAATTCATGGAAAAATTTTGCAGTATTTATTACACAAATGCAATCTTTTCAAGCTGCCCGTGTTGCGAATCATATAATTTTTTTTGGACAATCCATTTATATGTTTCATATCAAAAATCATAGAAATTCTGTGGCTACAGAGTCGAACCGTTTGGATGAACAGGAGAAGTGCTTTTAACTTGGTGTAGTTTTGGACAGTCTTTTTTTTTTTTTTTGGTGCAAAGTCTATTTATATGTTCCATATAAAAAATTATAGAAAATTATGTGGCTACAGGAGAAGTGCTTTTACTTTGGTCTAGTATACGTGTTCTTCATCAAGGGACATGATGGTTATTAAGAAGGCAAAATAAGAAATAAGGGTGAGTTTCCAGTTTGCTGAAATCTTTGCTTTTAACATCTCCAACTCTTATTTATTAAAAGTCTAAGATTATTTTAATAAATTTATTTTAACAAAAAGAGTATGTAAAAGAAAAGTAGACTGTTAGCAACTTAGCTTTTATCTAATGAGAAACAAAATTACGTCGTGTTGCTATACGGTAGGTGTTGTGCAGCAAAATTACATCATTTTGCTTGATTCTTGAGCACACCTCCAAAACTTCCAAGAGCCTTGTTTGGAGGAAGAAAAAACCACTACATTGTGCCTAAACCCTAGACCAGAGGTGCCTGAACCCGGAGTGCCTAAATCCAAGTGTCTAAACTCATTATACCCTACCCCAAAGAGCCTAAATCTCTTTAAATTAAACCCCAAAACCCTCCAAACAGGGCCCTTGGATGTACCAAAAAAATAAGCAAAACGACGTAATTTTGCTGCACAACACGACGCACAACGCATACCGCACAGCGCCTTCCCTGGATTCGAGTGGTTCTAACAGCTAAGTTGAACTAACCTTTTATGGAAAACTCAGGGGTCCTTGGCAAAAAAAACTTATTCCTGTTTTTTGGTTTTTTTCGTTGTCTTTATTCAATTTTTTTTTTTTGCATTTGTTAGTTTTGCATCAAGATTTTGCGGTTTCTGAATTTATCTTGACGAGAGAATCTAACAAGTATAAATTTATGATCATGCCAAATATTTTTTTGAATAAAACCAAAAATACTTGGATTATTGGATTAATTTTGGCTTTATTAAAAAAAATTTGAGTTTTGACCATAATTTTATACAGTACTTGTTGGATTCGTCTTGTCGGGATAAATCCAAAAACAACAAAACCTTGATGCAAAACTAACAAATGCAAAAAAAAAAATTTGAATAAGGACAAAACGAAAAAAGCAAAAAAATCGGTTTTTTGGGTTTTTTTGCCAAATCATCATTTTAACAAATGGGAAAATAAAAGTTAATGTTATTCGTGATGTGCGGTAGGGGGTATCTCATTTTTTCCGACTTTTTGAATCTTCTGAACCATTGGGGAATTAAAAGTTCACAAGACCAAAGCAAACCCATCTATAAAAGCGAGCAGCTGTGTGGGTCTATGAGTTGCAGAATAAACTCCTGCTTTACCAATTGTGAGTGAGTCCCTAGCTCTTTCCCTCAACAAAAAAAAGCAGCTACCTCTGTCTCTCCATCGATCGATCATATATCCATTGATCTTAGAGGTTTGAAATTCTAACCCAGCTTTCAAAGAATTCGTTACTCTGTGTTTTCCTCATTTTAGGACCATGTTTTAGGATCTTCATTGCCGAATTTTGCTACTTTTCTTTTTCCTTTCTCCACTTGGGTTTGCTACAAATTCCAGCTTTTTTAGTCTCTTGTGTATTTTTTTTCTTCGTCTATTGGTTTGAATTTAATAACTGTGAGCCAATGGCTAGACCTACGAACAGGGGAGAGCGGGACATGGCTACTGAAGATTTCAACCTGATGACTTTCCCTCCCTCGTCCCCATTTTTGCCTACGTTGTCGTCGCTGCCGCCGCCTTCGGCCCCACTGTATTTCCCAACATCGTCTGATTTAATGATCGCTTAATCTTGTGTGTTTTTTGCCCTCTTCTATTGGGTTTGAATTTGGTAACAGTGTGTCAATGGCTAGGCCTGCGAACCAGGGCCGGCCCAAGAATTTGGAGTGCCCTAGGCCTAATCAAAAAATTGTGCCCTTCAAGTACAACACCTAAATAATTTTTCGAGTAACAATCACTATACGAGAAAACCAAAACAATATAAAGTTCTACAAGCATTACATAATAACGGAAAAATCAAAATACGAAGTCTCTAGATACATATAACGCATGAGTATCACTTGAATATTACACGTGTTGCATTTTTAGAAGCAAAAGTATCAATTATTACTCATGATGCACTAACAGGTAATCAAATAATCAATACGAGGGGATGATGTAGGGGTGTCCCTCTTGCACCCTTATAAAGGAGGGGAGCCCATACATCACACTTTCACCCTTGTCACTCGATACAAAAAAAATAATCAAAGGGGGGGAGCCCCTGCATCACACTTTCACCCTAACAACAAATAAAATTCACTCAGGGGATAATGCAGGGGTGTCCACTCTTGCACCCTTGACGATTATTTAAAAAAGGGAGTATGAATTCTAACCTCAATGGCTAGCAATAGCGACTAAGAATCAACAATTATCTCCAAAAGCCCAAATATCGTCTGTAACACGCAAAGAAAAAGGTCTTTAAAAATCGAATAACATAGGAATTGTTTTTTACCATTTCTGGATTGGCTATCCCAAAAAGTATGACTTTCTTATACAAACTCATTTCTTATCAATGATGAAACTAAAATTATTACTTTTCTTTAAACCACAGATCTAAATGCATTTCTTTGTCTGACGCCTGTCTATTCACTTTTTTCTAATATTCAACTTCAGAAAACCAACAAATGAATTCAACCAAGATTATGCCCTATTGCGAGCGGCCCTCTGATTTGCTAAATTGCTAATTGCTAAACTTAACTTTAAAAGGAACTAGGAAGTAGGAAGATGAATAATATTGCAGATCTAACATATATATATATATAGGGGCCAGTTTCCCTCACACATAAAAAAACACAATTTTTGACACTCCATCTCAGCCATTGAAACCAATGGCTGAGATTAGAAGTAAGGGTATTACACTCAATCCCCTGTATCTCACCCTCACCCAATCTCCATCTCTCTCCCACAACGTTGCCCTCTCTCTCCCTCCCCTGCCCTCGTGACCCATAGTCCACCTCCATCGCCGGCCGGCCCAACTCCGGCCGATCACGTCTCCGGCGATTGCAGCCCCAACTCCGGCGCATGCTCTCTCTCTCTTTCTCTCTCTTTCCATCACATTTCACAGACTTAAAAGCCATTGTTACCCAAATATTACAGAGCCCGACAGATCTCTTAGAGTTGAGAGAAAGAATGAAAACTAAATACAAAGCTAACAAAAAAAAAAAAAAAAGAATTTCTCAAGGCTCGGCTGAATCAAATGCACCAGTTTAAAGTAGGCCAGATCGGCATCTGGGATTAAAATTGGGCCACTGGACACAATTGCAAAATGAGATGCACTCCCATTCTCCGACCTTTGAGCATCCTCAACGACATCACCAGTAGTTTAGAGAAAAAATGGTTCAGGCATTTTAACAAACACCTCATATGCGTTACAATATTCCACCTTTGCAGTTAAAAAAAAAAAAAAAAAAACTTCAAGCCGGATACAGTTAAGAGGATCATCAGAAAAATGAACTTGAAACAAACACCTTTGAAGTCACAAACACCTCATAAAGAGAATCACCATCCAGTAAAAATAATAAAAAAAAAAAAACTTCAATTTTGACATCCCTTATAGACAATCTGGATCAATTAATTTGTGGTGGAATCAATCAGTCAGAAAATAGCGGAGGAGATGGCAAGTGTTAATTTGATTTGCAAAAGAGCTGTGAACTTCGACGTGGGTTGCTGCTCCGGTGTGTTCCGACGTGGAAAAGAGAGAGAGAGAGAGAGAGAGAGAGAGAGAATCGGCACAGAGAGAGAGAGAGGCACGCCGGAGTTGGGGCTAAAATCGCCGAAGACGTAGTTGGCCGGAGTTGGGTCGACCGACAATGGAGGTTGATTGTGGGTCACCAGGGCAGGGGAGGGGGAGAGAGTGCAGTCAATGTAGTGGGAGGGAGAGGGAGATAGGGTGAGGGTGTGATACAAGGGATTCAATGTAATACCCTTACTTCTAATCTCAGCCATTGGTTTTAATGGCTGAGATGAAGTGTCAAAAATTGTGTTTTTTAATGTGTGAGGGGAACCGGCCCCATATATATATATATATACAGCCAATTTAGAGAACCGAGTGGGCCACTTACTAGTTGTAACTTGTAAGGACGTCATGACGGAGATTCGACGGACGGACGGAAGGTTGCGGACGCCGGCGATCGGATTTCGTTTTAACCTTCTTCTTCGGTAGTCTCTCTCTCTCTCTCGCCTTTCGTCTGAACTGATGAGTGATGAGACAGAGTCGTAGCTGTATCATGTATGCCCGTATACCAGTATGTATTGGAGACTTCATATTGTGATTTTCTTTTTCTTTTTTTTAAATCAATTTTAGTTTTGGGCCTTTTTTAAAATTTTGGGCCACAATAGTTTTTGGGTCTTTTTTAAATATTGGGCCACAATGTTGGGCTCTTTTGTCACTTCTAATGGATTTTTTTCCTTTATTTTGGTCCAAAAAGTGTTCTAGTCAAGCCCATTGGTATAAAATGGTGGGGTGCCCCAAAAAGTGGCCATTTTTGGGGTGCCCTAGGCCCAGGCCTTGTAGGCCTTGGGCCTGGGCCGGCCCTGCTGCGAACAGTGGCGATCAGTCGGACATGGCTACTGAAGAACATTTCGACGTGACGAGCTTCTTGAATGGTCGCCTCCGCCTTCCCCATGTTCGCCGGCCTATTCAATGGTTGTATATCAACAAGGGTCTGGCCAATCATCCATGGACTTCGTTGACCGGCCACTGTACATTGCCGGAGACATGGCTTTGTCGCGGCAGAAGCTACTTCAATTCTGGATGGATGCATCAGATGAACTGGGGCCAAGAGGGGGAATTATGAGTATCAACAACAAGGAAAAACTGCCACGAAGTCTGGAGTGCCTGGGTATCAGTTTATTGCATCTATATGTGGAGGACAAGTTTGACACGTTGCTATACTGGCCAGGAGAGTCGTCGTGGGAGCAGCTAAGCTTGTACCTGCTATATGCGATAATAAAGTTGTTACAAGGAGGGGAATTGGCATGGGCGTTCGCGTGTGATGACTTGGAACGGAACGACTACGGCCGGGGCATGTTTGGGAACGAGAGGGTCACCATGGGAGTGTGGCGGATAGGCCCCCGCGAATGGGTGGCCAAGATTCGTTACCAACGACTTTCTTTAGAGTCGCCATTCTATGTCGACGAACAAGTCGTATTAGAGGACGCACGGCTCGATTTCCCTGGCCACCTCCAAGATTTTCTCCACACAGTCGCGGTCGCGGCTGCTCTACGAAAGGACCCAGATGAGGATGACATTGATTTATTGAGAAAGAGTCCTGTCATTGATGGTTGGCGATTAAATTACTTGTTAATTGTCCCGTGGCAGTTTGGGCCGACCGCCAACCAAGATGAGGATTTTGTCAACGGTGAAGTTGAGGGAACAGAGGAAGCTGAAATTGCAGAGTCTCAGTTGAATCTTGGGCCTTCTAGAAAGAGGCAAAGGAAGAAAAAAACACCAACAGGAGAGAGGGGAAACAAGAAAAACACCCGAGTTAAAAATGTAGTTCCTTTGGATAAAATCTTACAAGTTAAGGAAATGCATCTTAAACTTAAAGATGCGGCAGAGTTTCTCAAAGGTATGCACGCATACATTCACTCCTCCGAGAAATGAAAAAAAATATATATTATTGTTTTCTTTTTTCCAACTAAATAGACTCTTCTTACATAAACATCAGATCTCCGATCATGATCTGTATCTTGGTTCGAAGTAGGAGACCTCAATTTTAGTTTCTATATGTGGAAACTAAACACAAAAATATATAACAATTAAACCAAAAAAGAAAAGCAAAAAAAAGTGCATTTATATAAACCTTGTGTAATTATGACGGTTATAAATGGAGATTTGTAAATTACTTCGGCTAGTTAAAATGGTGAGAATTTGTCCAATTATACAGGTCTTGATTCTAATCTCGAAGGGGTTGACTATTGATACTCAGTTCTCACTCTCCCTTGAGATTGCTTCTTGAAGGGGTTAGATTCGCAATTTTCCTGCTATATGTGTGAAAAGTGGGCTATATGTCCCCGTGAATTTGTCGCAGACTCGCCGTAAAGTATTGGACACAGTCATTAACAAAGGGAAAGCGGAAATTTTTTGAGAATTGTGGTTAGTGTTAAGGAACAAGAGTCCCACATTGCTTAGAAGTGGAATGGGTGATCAGTTAATATATGTTAGGACCTCTCCACTCATTGCCAATTGGTTTTCAGATGGATATAAAGTCTCCACATGTTATGAAAGTGGATATATTGTGATATGCTCTGAATGCAAAAATTTCTTTCCGCTCAGATATTCTTTGTCAGTGTCCAAATTGGAAAGGATGTGGGTTGGAGTTGCTTTGGTTGAAAAATATTGAGCTATTGAATTTTTCCTTATTGCAGTTAGCCGATCTGCACTGAAGCTTGCTTGTCGGGAGCATGGTATCAACAGATGGCCACCTGCAATAAACACGAACAATCTCTCCCCAACAAAACTCCTGCGGTTGTCGATCAAGAGGGAATCCCACAGTTGACTTCTGATACTCTGCCTTCTGATCAAGCCTTGACGGCTACTGTTGACACAAATAGTGTTGCAAAGGAAACCGCATCACAGCAGTTTTTGCTGGCAGTTCGATAAGAGAACCCATATGAGAATTCTGGCAATGCTGAAGTTGAGCCAGTTGGAATGGGGGGCGTGGGAACAAGCGAAAGTGAAATGCTAAGGAATGAAAACGCTCCAGGAAGAGAGATAGGCAAATACAAAACTACTGGAGTTAGAATTGAACTTGCTTTGGAGGAGATCTTACGGTATAAGAAAAAGCCTCTTAATGATGCTGCAAGGGAACTCAAAGGTACGCACATACACTCTTGAAATTCTTCAAGAAACGAAAATTTCAACTTTGCTGGTAATATCTTTGCTTGTTATTTTCAAGTGGATAGACTTTGCTTGTCATTTGATGTAATTTCGAGGTAATATAAATGTTTCATAAATATGATATCTCAGCTTAAAGCCGACAGGGGTTCAATAATAAAATCGTACCATAGTCAAATGGTTTGGATTGGTCCGATCGTCATTTGCATGAATATGATGGCTAGGTTTGGTTCTCCAAATATTCTCAATTTTTATGTATCGTTTTGGTTTTAGTTTAGCACAAAATGGAACTAATCTCGCCCATCTTCACCCTGAAAATGGATATTCAATCTCCATTATATGAGAAACGTGTATAACCTAGTCTATGTACATCTAACCTACCTAAAATATAGGTATCATTAAAATTAGTATAGTAAGTACTGTTTTTTATCAAGTGTAGTTATTATTTACTTAGAAAACGATATCAATGTCGTATATACATTTCACAAGAATTTGAGTTTCCAAAAAGAAAAGATTTAATCTTCAAAAGGTAGAGACTAGAGATAGACATTGGGACTTGCGTGTATTCATAGTGGTACGCTCTAAATGTACTTTTTGAAATAAGACTAAATTTTGAAGTCTACAAAATGGAGATGGGGATAGGAGTTACTCAATTGGAAGAATTTTGAGCATCTGGATCCTTATTTTTTTGCAGTTAGCAAATCTACATTGAAGCGAATCTGTCGGAGTTATAAAATCCCCAGATGGCCACCTCGTGAGGAGCACAAACTTGAATCTCCCATAGTTGTTGGTGAAGAGGAAATCCCACCATTGAATTCTGATACGCTGCTGCCTCCTAATCAAATCTCAGCTACTAGTGATACAAATTGCATGACTGTAAAGGCTAAGTATAAAGGATTCAGAATAAAGTTTCAGTTGTCTTGGCCGTGGCGAAAGGTAGAGCTCGAACAAGAAGTGAAAAAGAGGCTGCAACTCGATGCTGCAACTTATTACTATATCACTTACAAAGATGAAGATGATGAGATGACTTTAATAGGTTGCGATGAGGATTTAGAGGGTTTTATCTCCAGTATTAGCCCCCTGGGCACTCGTTCGATTGAGCTATTTCTTGAGCCAAAGTAGCTCGTGAATTTCGTGTTGACCAACTTTAATCTTGGAAGTTAAGCATTTACCTTTCTTAATTTTTTGTTGTAGAAGTGTTTGGACATCTCTAGATCTATTGCATAGGAGAAGTGCATCTAGAGATTCTCCAGTAGCTTGGTATTTTAGTTGCTATTGTTATTTATAGTCTGAAAATTTAGTGCTTCAAATTAATGTAATGTTTTACACTATGTTCTCCCATTATGGGTTTTGGATTTTATAGTTTTATTGAGCTTTGTTTGTGATGAAAATGGTAACGGAGAAAGGGTGAAGGAACAACAATGCTAGGGATACTTGGTCTTTTAACATAATTCTCCCCGCTCACGTGGTTCGTGAATCTCACCTATGACGCTTGATACGTGATTGAAAAGTTATGTGAGTGTGAGTATTTTCAACCTCGTTTGAGAGGAAAAGCGCAAGAACCACAACCTCATAACGAAAGGGCAACCAAGACACAAAAACTCAAACCAATAATTGAAACAAACCTTTGACAAATTTTTCACTCTACATGACATTTTTAGAAATAGCACATCTCAAAAGAATAAGTAATCAAATGAATAACTAGATTACAGACAACCTTGGTCTACTTCTAGCTTAGCTAAACTTTTGTTCTTCCAAATTCCAATACTCTCTCTTCTCTGAACATGAAGATCCTCGGCTTTTAGAAGGGATTAAGTCGTGCCATTCTTCTCTTAAAAACTCAAGCAAAACTTTCAAACTCAAACTTACTCCAACCATGGTCTGCACTGCACCCAAATAAAGTCCCTAGTTTAAATTCCACAGATAGAAAATCAGCACGAAATTGGGGACGGATTCATTCTATGAGAATTGCGTATAACGGTATAACCTCGTATATATACTTCCAATCCATATAAAATTAGTAAAATTAAAAAAAAGTAAGGAAAGTACCTTGAAAATCCCGAGTAAAAAACTACGTTGCAAAATAATATCATTATCCTATATGTTCATTTTGGAAGCGAATTGGACTTCCAAAAAAGACGATTGCGAGCCCTTAAAAGCCAGAGATAGCAATTGAGATTTGTTGTTAGAGTATGTGAATAAGGATGCACTAAATGTAACATATGAAATAATACTATATGTTGGACTCATTATCTCACGTGGAAGAATATAGATTTCTAGATTCTTCCATTTTGCCTTAACGAGTATGATATTTCACATATGTCAGTCTATGTTGCCTTAACGAATTTTCAACTGTTGTTGATCAAGATCCACAATTGAATATCTTGCCTTCCACAAATAGCGTGACTGTAAAAACAAATTTGGAAATACTACGGTCCAGTTTCGGTTGTCAAGGGCATGGGGAATGCAAGAGCTGCAACAAGTGCAAAGGAGGTTTGAACTTATTACATCAAGTACAAAAATGAGGACGGTGAGTTGATTTTACTAGCATGGGATGAGGATTTAGAGGAATACAGATCCAATTCTAGACTGATGGGCACCTGTTCGATTGATGTATTTCTTGAGTCAAAGTAGCCGAAGCTAACGGTAACACTTAATGAGGGATTCAAAATCCATGTTAGAATGGAATATTTTCGTGTCTATTCGATAGGTTAAGCACCTAAGGACCGCAACATAATCATACAAAGGTAAACAAAACAAAACAAAACAAAAAACTATCACTGAAACAAATCTCTGCCAAATACCAATAAAATGAATAACACAACATAGTGACAATTGTCTTGTAAGACAGTTCCTACTCCCACGGCCGCTTTTGATTAATTCTTGTTGCATATAAAGCTCTACCAACGGCGTCACATTTTGCCCAAAAAAACTTCCCTCTATACAACTAAACTATAACCACTCAAGTGCTGGAAATTAAATGAATAAGAAAATTCTAGACGACATTTGTCTGCTTCTAGGTCAGCTAAACTTTCCTCCTTCTGATACCTTCTCTTCAACAAACGCGAAAATCATCTCCGTATGATTGTTAAGAAGGAATCATGTCGTGCCACACTACTCAAGAAAGTCAGTCCTCTACTATATATCAGAAAGCATTTAGTGAGTGATAAAACTATCTAATTTGCTTCATTGCCCTTATGCCACAAGACCATCATATAAGGGTGAACCTTGTGTCGACCGATGTTAATAGGAGCCGGTATATTATTCCTACTGCGACTTGTCAGGGTTTGATTGGAGGAGACTAAGCTTCAAAATCAACATCAAGAAGATGGGGCTGCCTCATCATTCTCATCAGAAGCAGTTGGAATTGTGGATGATCCAGTTGAGGCACTATTTGCCACCAGTGGGCTGTACTTTTTAAGTGGCCTGTCTTTGTTTCCCATCCACCATTCTTCTGCCTGCTGCTCCACAAACCTTCTTTTACTGTTGAGTCAGAAGATGTGAGATCCAGACTGTAGAACGAAAGAAACAACAGGAAGCAAAAAGCTCAATTTTTTGTAATAGCGACAATATGTCGGCGTACCTCTACTTATTATCTAGGCAAGGAAGTACACAAATCCTGTTGTTTAACTAGGAACTAACCAAAATGCCTCGTGTATTTATTTCTTCCCCTAGTTGAGGGAACTAAAAACTAGTTTATATTCACCCAAAGAAAACTGGCCTACATTTTGAATGCACACTGTTCGAGAACTCGGGCTCCGTTACTCGAGCGCTTCATTGCTAGCAAAAGTAACTTTTTACAAAATGGTGTTCTGTTGTCAAGTAACTAGCTTCACATGATGATACAGGTATGAGTTTTCTGTCTCCTCGGAGTTATTGTGGGGAAATAGTCCGCAACAAGTAATAGAATCGGGAATATGGTACCCCACATGTGAAGGTTACTTAAGAGCAACATCGTTAAAAACTTAAAATTGCTGGATGGGTCGGATCTGGAACAGATTGATAGCAAGTGATCAAAAGGTTATTTATATGGATCAGAAGGTTTCCAACTATTCATTTTCTTATACTTGATATCGTAATCATTAAAACAACATGATCAGTTCTACTTAATAGGGTGACTTATTGAAAAGCAGGAGAAATTCATATTTTAGCCGGACAGAGAGGAAGGGGCAATGAGATCAAATTTTCCTAGTTATTTGAGATTAAAAAACAAAATTCATAGGCTATTGCTGTACAAAGTTGGGTCCTGAATCAAAAGTGGAAACGGTGAGCCACTATGATACCATTAATACAAGAACTCAGTAAGGTATCCACACTTGTATGGGAGGTGTAAGGTCTATATTTATTGGCAAATTCCATGACAAGACACACATTTTATTTTATTTCTAATTATCGAGTTGTAATTTATTTTTCTTCTATTTTTAGATTGTCTGTTTAGGAAGTGGAGAAAATCATATATTTTGTAATTGATAGGTGAAGATCCTTAGGTAGAATTTTATGGAATGATTTGCACGAGATTGATATGCAACCAAATCAAATTAGGGAAAGCTATCGCAAGAAGGAAAGATTTTATATTCTATCATTACAAACCGAGCCGTGCTTCTCAATAAGGATGGATTTGTGGCAATAAACATTGGGAAAGAAAGTAAAAGAGTTGCTCTTGGATTGGAAAGTTTGGACGTTGGCCAAGGCTTTGATTAATATATATACATCATCTTTTGGCAGCTTTGGTATGACTTGGCAAAAGATATTGAGAACATTACACCCGGCTGAGTTTTTAAGTTTGAGTCTTGGAGTACACATGGTCAATATGAGCACGAAGCTTTTCAATTAACTCCAAGAAGTTTATCTATATCTCGATTCAACAAATTGGATCATTCTTCCGGTGGATTCCAGAAGTATCTCGGAGGACTTGAGGATTCAAGGCATTCGGCAATCAACCACTTGGTGCGGTGTACGTGGATTCGGCAACACAATCTTTGGTCAATCGGTGAGGATTCACGATTGTGTTTAATTGAGATCGTTTTGTAACTGCACAATGTTTACATTTAGTGGATTGATTTCCACCCGTGGTTTTTACCCTTTTTAAGGGGTTTTCCACGTATATCATTGCGTTCATCTTTTATTATTTTTCAATTCCTTTTAGTTTGCTTATTGAGTATTTCATAGCATAAAACAAAAGGATTTTTCATTTGGTAACAGAGCGGGTCGCTCTTTAATTAAGAAAGTTTTTTTCTTGAGTGGATCCTTAACGTTTAAGATGAACATTAATACTAATATGAACTATTCTTCAAATCGTACTCCAAAATTAGATAGTGAGAACTTCAAAACAAAAAGGAATAAAATTGATTCCAGTTTTAAAAAATCCAACAACAAAGGAAGAAGTTATTCCTCCTTCGGAAAAGAAAAAAATGAAGAAAAAGGGGTACCACTAGAACCTAAATGCTATGAATGTCAAGGACATGGTCATTTAGCGCACGAGTATGTCAATAGAAAGAAAAATTTTAAAGCAAAAATGACCTGTTATGATTATGATTTTCAAAAGTCCGAGGAAGAGCAAGAAAATATTTTAAATTTCATAGCTTTTGGAGCATCCTTGCATTCACATTCTAGTGATCACGAGTCCTCAGATGACAATGACGATGGGGAAACAGATGAGGATGATAATATACATGAGTTAAGGGAAAAGTATGACCTGTTGTACAGTGAAAGTGTGAAAATTGCGGAGACTAATCTCAAGCTAGCAGAAAAGTATAAAAAGTCTAACCTGGATTTAGAAACAGTGAGAAAACAGGTAGAAAAACTGCAAGGGTCTCTGAACATTGTAACAGATGAAAGAGATCAACTTCGAGAGGAGATTGGGATTCTTCGAGAGAAGAACAAAGTTGTGTCTGATTCGAAATACAGTGATGGTAAATAAAATTAACGCTTTGCAAGTTGAATTGACCAATGCTAATGAGATTTTTGAGAGTTTAAATGCAGGTTCCAAGAAGTTAGACGACATTCTGAATTTTTCAAAGGTCAGCAAGTGACCGGTCAGGTCTTGGATTTCATGAAGCTTTATCATCGAATCAACTCGGAGGTAAAATGGATGAGGTGAAATCTAAAGAGGTGAATCCGATAGCTAGTAGTATAAATCTTGTTAAAAAGTCTCTTGACATTAAAAAAGCTAATACCGTTGAATTTTTTCCCACTTGCTACTATTGCCGAGTCAAGGGTCA
This sequence comes from Vaccinium darrowii, assembly GCA_020921065.1. Lineage (NCBI taxonomy): Eukaryota > Viridiplantae > Streptophyta > Magnoliopsida > Ericales > Ericaceae > Vaccinium > Vaccinium darrowii. The sequence continues at coordinate 1,197,821 of CM037153.1, forward strand.
CACTAAACCTCATTGTGGGAAGTTACATATGCCAAATATTTCACACACACACTTGGTGCATTGTCATGATTATGCCAACTTTGTTCCTATTTGTCATTTTTGTGGTGTGAAGGGTCACATAAGACCTAATTGTTTTCAGCTTCATGGATACCCCAATGATCCCTCACAATATTACCATGCTACTAATTATCAAGGTAGAATTCAAAAGCCTAGACATAAGATGACTCCTTTTGAAAAGAATATGAATGTGAACCCTAACCATTTGGGCAAGAATGTTGAAAAAATTGAGAAGGTCAAGACTAGACTTGTTTGGGTGAGGAAGTCGGACTTGAGACCTCAAGTGAGTTTATTTACAAAACCTCTAGATGACATTGGATCATCCAGAGGAGTTGACCTTGCCTTTTAAGGCTAGGTCTCTGGTCCGTAGTGTAGGTTGGTTTTCTCATTATCTTGTACCTAGAACTATGGCTTATATTTAGTTTTATTTATTGTTATTTTTTTGCCCCCACACTTGGTTGACATATTTATATTTTTTCTTTAGTCTGTCATTATTTATTTAAATTTTTTTAAAAAAATTTGTTTTAGTATATGATTGAAAAAATACAAAAACATTCAAATATGTTGAAATTCAATAGAAAAAAGAAACATTTTTTTTTTAAATGGGTATGCTGTTGAGGCTTATGGTGTCAGCTATGAGACTTATTCATATGCACATCTTTAGGAATGCATGCACATATTTTGTTAACTCCACTCAGGAGATGCGTTAGGAGGTTCGTTGTAGCATGCCTTATTGATAGGCGCGCAATGTCATAGATATAAGCGCCTAAGTAGGGCAAATGAGCGCGTTAGAGGCGCGGTTTTATTCCATTTTCCACTTGATGCGGTGTGTCCTTGGTTTTTCTTGTCTTTGTTTGTTTTGTAGGCAACAGGTCGGAAAAGAGCGTGCAATTGGACCCAAGGATGTGGGGCATGTTGAGATTCGGTGGGACCCAAGTAAGGACGACCAAAGAGCTGAAAAGTCAACTTAGAGGACCGGTATCGATACAGGGATTGTCCTGTATCGATACCCGTTGACCAATTCGGGAACAGAACGCCTGGGTATCGATACAGGAATTCTCCTGTATCGATACCGAGGGCTTTATTAAGCCAGTTGACTTTGCCACGTAGTTTGACTTCGGGGGGAGGATAAATACCCCGTTTTTAGGCCGAATTAGGGTTCGAACATTGTTTAATTTTTGTTCCCAAGTAGTAGCCGTTCTTCTTTTCGGAGATTTGATTTTCCGGAGGCTTTTCCATCGAAGTTTTGAAGTTTGTTCACAGATTTGCTTATTGCTTCGGGTATTTTCTTGTTTATTTTCGTTAACTCTTATTTCGCGGGAGTTTTGTCCGCGTTTTACGTTTGGATCTTCGTGTCAATCAATATTCAGCATGTTTAATTTCGAGATCTTGTTAGTTGTTTCAGTTATTATGTGTGAGTAGTTTCATAAGTATGGTCGCGGGGTGATTAACACACCGTGGCCAGGCCCGGATCTGTTCTGCTCCTATTTTCTAAATTAACCAATGAAAGAGCAATTTTAGGTTATTAAAGAGCTTCCGTTAGACGTGTCCGGGCATTGTCGGAGCCCATGTAACGCGGGGAACGGGGGACCAAAACTCGTTCTCCGCTGTGCATGGGTAAACGGCGACCGCAAGGATTCGCATCTTTCGGGGTACCTTTTTCTCTCTAAAATCAACCGTTTCCAGAACACTGAACTGAGCTGAACTGTCTGGACCTGGTCACTTATGTTATGACCCCTACGACCGTACTTCCTTTTAATTAAGTTAAGTAACAATCAGATTCACTTAGTTCAGATAAATTCACCAATCAAATCACAAGGGTGGCTACCTAAGAGCCGTGTTTAAACTAGCAACCCGAGTACTTAGTAAGCACTTTCCGCCTTTCTCTGTGGATTCGATTCCGGTCTTACCGGGTATTGTGCTACACCGGTCTCCGCCCTACGCTTGGGGCAACCCATTAATTAGGTCTAGGATTTCGATCAAGCATTTTTGGCGCCGTTGCCGGGGAACGGCAAGAGGTGTTAAGAATTCGGGTCGTTAGTGTCATTTGAATTTAGTTTTAATTTTATTTTTGTTCTTAGAATCGAGTCAAAATAGGTAAAGGAAGGAAGGGTTCACCAAAGGAGGACCCGCTCTTCTTCCGAGACCCGTCTAAGCGTCTAGTTAGGATAGATAGAGAGTCATTGGTAGAAGTTCCACTCGAGTCTAGTCAGTTTGAGTCAGTAGGATTCCAGTCTGAGTCACCGTCCACTCAATCCGACTCATCCGAGTTTTCCGAGGGCCAACCTGAATCTATACCCATAGACGCCCTATTCATAGAATTTCCTAATCCATTGTTTGAATTAGAGAGTGAGCCACCGATGGCGGAACAGAGAACTATGCGGGATTTCATGCATCCCGAGAGGACTACTCCTCGTGGGCCAATAGTTCTGCCAACAGAGACTGTGGAGGCACGTAACGCTTTCACGGTAAAACTGGGAACCCACAATGCCCTCCCTCTCTTTTATGGGAGGGAAAATGAGGACCCGTATGAACATGTCCGCCACTTCGAGGGACTGGTGCTCACCCTAGCCACCACTACCCAGTGGGAAAATGCTTGCCTTAAGCTTTTCCCTGCTTCCCTGAAAGATGGTGCGGATAAGTGGCTCCGAATGCAAAAGGAACAGTCTCTCACGACGTGGAAGGCTGTGAGGGAGCTATTCTATAGGAAATATTTCTCTGAGAGCAAGTCCCAGCACCTGACTCGCCAAATCCAGTCTTTTAGGCAAAAAGAGGGCGAGTCATTCTTGAGGTGTTGGGAGAGGTTTAAGGACTTGCTGTTGTCTCTACCCCACCATGGGTTTGAGAAACATCAATTGGTGACATCCTTCCAGTTGGGCCTAAATATTGCGACGGCCCAGCAGATTGAGTACCTCTGCAAAGAGGGAGATTTCCTAGATAAGGCCCCAGATGAGGCATGGGATTTTCTAGAAGAATTGGCTGACAAGTACCGAAGTTGGGAACCTTCCGACCTCGCGGAAAGGGCCATAGCTGCACAGGGACCCAGTGGATCCGGTATTTTCCCCATGAGTGTGAGAGACCATACCGTCCAGTCACAGTTGGAAAAATTGACCAAGCAGATGGAGGACTTGCGAATGAAGCAAGTCCACCAGGTGAATGATGTGAGAGTCGAGGAAGTGTGTGCTTTATGTGAGTGTCCGGGGCATTCAGTGACTGCGTGCCCCGCTTTTCCGATGGTCAAAGAGGCATACCAAAGTAACCAGGCTGAGGTGAATGTGGTGAACCAACGTTGGGATCCGTTCTCAAACACTTATAATCCGGGCTGGGCTCATCACCCAGCCCTGGGATGGAGAGATCCTAAAGCACCAGTGCCACCCCAGGCACCACCTCAGCAACAAATGCAACCGTATCGGCCTCAGCAAGGCCAAATGTCCCAATACCGCTATCCCTCGCAGAATCAGCAGGGGTTCAGTCCTTCATATTCTGGACCACCCCCAGGCATAAATCATCCACTGAGGGATAAGCAGACTGATGATATGCTAAAGGCTCTCATGCAGTCGCAATTGAGTTTTACTGAGCAGACCAAGCAGGCCATAGGAGACATTAGGTCCCAATTGACTCAGTTGACGGCAGTAGTTGGGCAAAACCAACAGGAGAGGGGAAAATTTCCCTCTCAACCTCATGCCAATGCTGTCGGTACTAATTATCTAGGAGAGGGTTCAGGCACGGGTAATTTGAACCCCAATGCCGAGGAAGCCAAGGCGATCACCACTCTCAGAAGTGGGAAGGTGGTCGACAAGACAATTCCTCTGAAGCAAAAATCGGTTCCAACTCCGGAGCCGGTCGCTGCACCAGTGGTTATCCCTGCCGTGGGGAAGAGTCCTGAGGGAGAGAGAGAGTTAGAGACACCTGAGGTGGTGGTACCTGCTCCTGCGGACCCCACAACTCATTTGCCACCCGTTGCACCATATCCCCATCGCTTGGTGGCAAAGCCGAGAGTCAATGTGAACTTCCAGATTCTTGAGCTTTTCAAGAAAGTTCAGTTTCCCATCTCTTTGATGGAAGCCATTGACGCAATCCCTCAGTTTGCTAAGGTGTTGAAAGAGCTATGCACGTCGAAACGGAGAACTAAAAGTCAGTGCAACGTGCTACTGACGGAGCAAGTGAGCTCCATTCTCCAAGCTGATATTCCGATCAAGCGGAAAGACCCAGGTTGTCCCACTATCCCTATAGCCATTGCGGGTCAGAGTTTTGATAAGGCCTTACTAGATTTGGGGGCAAATGTCAACTTGCTTCCCTATTCGGTATACCTGAGATTAGGCATAGGTGATCTTAAGGCCACACCGGTCACGCTACAGTTGGCTGACCGGAGTGTGAGAATTCCTAAGGGGGTAGTGGAGGATGTGTTAATTCAGGTGGGGGAGTTTTTGTTCCCCGTAGACTTCATTGTTTTGGACACGTGTCCACTCCCGGAAGTACTTGAGAAGACTCCCATCATTCTCGGCCGTCCATTTTTAGCCACCTCCAGTGCTGTAATGAATTGCAAAACTGGACAAGTCCAACTGTCATTTGGGGACTTGAAAATGGAGGTGAATGTTTATAATGTCGATAGTCGAGTGGAGGATGATGAGGAGGTCTATGAGGTGAGTCTGATCGACACGCTAGTGCAAGAGCATGTCGAAAAGATGTTGTATACGGATCCTCTGGAGATAGCACTGACCGCCAATGAGGCGTCATTTTTAGATTCTCCAGAGGTAGGGAGTTTGATGGAGATGCTAGCAGTAGAGGATGTATGCGGCGCCGTTTGGGACCCAGTTCTCGAACCGCTGGGCGCCCCATTATCTAGAGCTCTCCCATCATCGGTCCAGCCACCGAAGCCCGAGTTGAAGCCTCTACCGGATACGTTGAAATATGCCTTCCTTAAGGGTAATGATACATTTCCGGTGGTGATCTCTTCCTCCTTGGAAGCGGATCAAGAGGCTAAATTACTTGCCCTGCTGAGAGAGCATATAGGGGCAATTGGCTGGACAATAGCAGACCTACAGGGTATTAGTCCTACGGTGTGTACACACCGTATTTTTCTAGATGAGGATGTGAAACCTTCTAGGCAACCTCAACGCCGTCTTAACCCCAATATGAAGGAGGTGGTTAGGACGGAAGTGCTTAAGCTGTTAGATGCGGGTATCATTTACCCGATTGCCCATAGTGAGTGGGTAAGTCCTGTGCAGGTTGTGCCTAAGAAGGCAGGAGTGACGGTAGTGAGAAATGAGGAGGGTGAGTTAGTGCCAACCCGTGTTCATACCGGGTGGCGTGTTTGCATTGACTACCGGAAGCTCAACGCGAGCACCCGGAAGGACCATTTTCCCCTCCCATTCATTGACCAGATTTTAGAGAGAGTCGCGGGCAGAGCGTTCTACTGTTTTCTGGATGGATACTCGGGCTACAATCAAATTGAGGTAGCCATGGAGGACCAGGAAAAGACCACCTTCACGTGCCCTTATGGTACTTTTGCCTACCGTCGCATGCCATTTGGCTTGTGCAATGCTCCCGGCACCTTTTCACGGTGTATGATGGGAATTTTTAGCGACATGGTAGAGAAGATAGTGGAGGTTTTTATGGATGACTTTTCAGTTTTTGGGGATTCGTTCGACGGATGCCTCGAGAACTTAGGAAAAGTCTTGACTAGGTGTGAGGAGAAGCATCTCGTGCTTAATTGGGAGAAATGCCACTTCATGGTGACCCAAGGAATTGTTTTGGGACATATTGTCTCATCCAAAGGTATTGAGGTGGATAAGGCAAAGATCGACTTAATTGTGAATCTTCCCACTCCAAAAACTGTTAAGGATATCCGGTCTTTTCTAGGTCACGCCGGTTTTTACCGGCGATTCATTAAGGACTTTAGCGCGATCTCTCAGCCTTTGTGTCAGTTGTTAGCGAAAGACACACCCTTTGTGTGGTCTGACACTTGTGAGGGGGCATTCCAGAAATTGAAGCGGAGTCTCACAACTCCGCCAATCGTTCAGTCCCCAGATTGGAGTTTGCCATTTGAGCTTATGTGTGACGCGTCCGACTATGCAGTTGGCGCAGTTCTAGGTCAGAGGCGAGGGAAAGATCCCTGTGTGATTTATTATGCGAGCAAGACATTGAATGAGGCACAACTGAACTATACTACCACTGAGAAGGAATTATTAGCGGTTGTGTTTGCCTTAGATAAATTTCGGTCCTACTTGGTAGGTTCGCAGATTGTGGTGTATACCGATCATGCGGCCTTGAGGTATTTGATGACCAAGCAGGATGCGAAGGCTCGCCTTATCCGGTGGATTCTTTTGCTGCAAGAATTCCACCTTATCATCAAGGATAAGAAAGGGGTAGAGAATGTAGTGGCTGATCACCTGTCTCGGTTGGAGTTTGAGGACCCCACCTCTCATCTCCCTATTGTGGATACTTTTCCCGACGAGCAGTTGTTCGCTGCTAATACGTGCCCATGGTTTGCCGATATCGCCAATTATTTGGTGACTGGGCAGATTCCACCCCATTGGTCTACATCTGAAAAGCAGCGATTCTTGAGAGAGGTCCGGCAGTATATTTTTGATGACCCTTATGTGTTTAAGTACTGCGCGGACCAAATAGTGCGCCGTTGTGTCCCCGAGGTTGACCAGAGGGGCATCCTAGAGTTTTGTCATTCGGAGGCGTGTGGCGGTCATTTCTCCGCCAAGAAAACCACCGCCAAGGTCTTACAGTGTGGCTTCTTTTGGCCAAACCTTTTTAAGGATGCGTATGTTTTTTGCAAGTCTTGTGACCGGTGTCAGAAATTAGGTAAAGTCGGCCCGAGAAATATGATGCCCCTCCACAATATATATGTGTTGGAGGTGTTTGACTGTTGGGGCATTGATTTCATGGGCCCATTTCCAGTGTCGCATGGTTTTGAGTACATCCTCCTGGCGGTGGATTATGTGTCAAAGTGGGTAGAGGCGATTCCCACTAGGACCAGTGATTCAAAAGTAGTGCTTGAGTTTTTAAAGAGTAATGTGTTATCGAGATTTGGCATGCCACGTGCCATTATCTCTGATCAGGGTACCCACTTTTGTAATAGGTCCTTTGAGGCATTGATGAGGAAGTATGGCATCTCTCACAAGGTGTCTACGGCCTATCACCCTCAGACAAATGGTCAGGTTGAGCTGGCCAATCGGGAAATTAAGGGGATCCTAGAGAAAACGGTAAACCCAAGTAGGAAGGATTGGTCCCTAAGGTTGATTGATGCATTGTGGGCCTATCGCACTGCATACAAGACCGTGTTGGGTGCTTCACCCTATCGGCTTGTGTACGGTAAGGCCTGCCACCTGCCCGTGGAGATGGAGCATAAGGCCCATTAGGCCATTCAGACGGTGAACGCAAGTTTGCCAGAGGCAGGTGCGCATAGGAAGCTCCAACTGTGTGAGCTTGAGGAAATTAGGAATGATGCGTATGAGAGCACTAGCATTTACAAAGCTAAGGTTAAGGCGTACCACGATAGGAATATCCAGCGCAAAACCTTTAGTGTTGGGCAGAAAGTTTTATTGTATAATTCGCGCATTCACCTATTTCCAGGGAAATTGAGGTCTCGCTGGGATGGGCCATATATAGTCCATCAGGTTTACCCGAACGGTTCGATAGATGTCTGTGACCCTAAGGATAATCATATTTTCAAAGTTAATGGGCAGCGTCCTAAACCATTTTTAGAAATCATAGACGTAGGTGAACCTGAGGAGGATTTAGTTGATCCAGTCTACTCGGATACCCCCGTTGGTTAGCTTTCGGGCTATGTTTTTACGGGTAGCTCACGCGTACCATACTCTTAATTGAGTGTGGACCCGGCCCCTAGCGATAGGGGTACCCGTCATTGACTTGAATATTTATAGCTTCGCACGCCGCTATTAAAATAAGGATCGTGTGCCCAGCTCCGGTTAGTAAGGGCATTTTATGCATTCTAGTGTCTGTTTTTAATTAAAAAAAAAAAAAAAAGAAAAAAATTTTAATTTAACGGTCCGGTATAGCCACCTAATTTCTAGCCTTAAATTTGTGTATCTGGGTTTCGAACAATCTTATTACCGTGTCTCGGATAGTCATTAAAGACGATTGGCTCTGATTGCTTTAAGGAAGAACCTTGAGTAATTTAACCTGTTGAGTCATGACTTACCCGGGATTGTTATGATGACCTTCTCTACACGAATTTAAGTGAGAAATTAGGGAGAAAAGTAGTACCCGTGTTTTTCACGTGACGAAAGTGGTGGTGTATTTTATTTCTCCTTTCTTGCTCTTTTGTTTTCTATGTGTACGCCCGGATCCCACGTGCCGGGCTGGACT